>CAUYUJ010018204.1:759653-809653 GCA_963575745.1 Prorocentrum cordatum
CGTGTGTGTGTGTGTGTGTGTGTGTATATGTATATATATACCAATACCAATATCAATATTTGAAAAATCTCGACGGAACATTTGACGGCATTTGCTCGGTTGAAAATTTTGTTCTCGAAATTTGACAATTCGTTAGAGCTCTAGTATTTTTTCCCGTGATATTCGATCTTATTCCCGCTCGCCATCTTGATCTCAGCTCGATCGGGTAACTTTGAAGGCCAAAAAGCACTCTGGCGGGAACGGCCGTTTCGAGTCATCTTGATACGCGCTGTCGGTTTTCTGAACATAACTCGAGCTCTAGGGCAGCTACAGAGCTGGTAAGCACAGCTAATGCATGCAGAATGATCAGGCGCGTTCGCCTGTTGAACCCAGAGGTTTGAACTTGTTCTGTCAGCCGAGCTAGGTCCGCAAACCTGTTTGTATTATTCGAGTCAAGTTGATACACGTTGTCGGTATTTTCTACTTAACTCGAGCTGTAGGGCAGCTACAGTGCTGGTAAGCACTCGTATCGCACTCAGAATGATGAGACGCGTTCGTCTGTCGAATCCATAGGTTTGAACTCCGTTTGCTAGCCGAGCTAGGTCTGCAAACCTGTTCGTATTATTCGAGTCAACTTGATACGCGTTGTCGGTGTTTTCTACTTAACTCGAGCGGTAGGGCCGCTACAGTGCTGGTAAGCACGCGTATTGCACTCAGAATTATCAGACGCGTTCGTCTGTTGAATCCAGAGCTCTGAACTCGGTCTGCTAGCCGAGCTAAGTCCGCAAACCTATTCGTACTATTCGAGTCAACTTGATACACGTTGTCGGTATTTTCTATTTAACTCGAGCTTCAGGGCGGCTACAGTGCTGGTAAGCGCACCTATCGCACTCAGAATCATCAGGCGCGTTTGCCTGTTGAATCGAGAGCTCTGAACTCGGTCTGTTGCGCGATCCAGAATCACGAAACCGTTCGTATTCTCCCAGTCATCTTGAGAGCTACTGTCGGCGTTCTGCATTTAATTCGCGCTGTAGGGAGGATACAGAGCGGGTAATCAATGGGATCGATTCGGCGACATCAGACGCGCCCGTCTGTCGCATTCAGAGGTCTGAACTCAGTCTGATACTCGAGTTCGGCTCAAAAACTATTCGTTCTCTGCAATTTTTTCGACAGTATATGTTGTCAGGAAGCTCTACGAGTCCCCCGGCGGTAACAAAGGTTGATGGTTTACCGCCGGCGCCCAGTAAATCATCGGTGTTTTTTTAAGTTGTAATGTGCCCAAGTTTTTTTTCTCTACTCGAGTTTGATTAGCAGTACAGAGAAGAATAATATGACCAGAGAGATACACCATGTTCGTATCGCGAAATTTATAAGATCCAACGTCCTTGGATTACGAGAAGATTATTCTAGAGAATTTCAAGATTACGGAATGGTTGTAGCATATCCGTAGAATGTTATTCGAAAAGGAAGCAGGAAATTTGTTTCGATAATGTTAAAGTTGTACGTTAATTTGCATTAAAGTTTAGCGTTTAATACATATTTGAAGCATAATGCCATGGGGAAAGAAAATGCTTCGTGCGATCAATAATTATGTTTCGTTATAACATGTGTTTTCGACAGATATATCAGACGATTGATGGGGCAATCTATTGTTTTGCAAGTGATCGTGAACATTATTTTTAATCAGATATTGTTTATGGTCGTCGAGGTCAATGTATAATTATCGACAAAAATATAAATCAGTATTGGGGTTATATTATGTGATTTGTTTTTGTTTGGGAGGGTTGTTGTTTTTGCGTTCTATTGTGAGTTGTGTTTATCATTTGTGTAAGGTTAGAGTAAGATCGTACGCGTACGTCCGTATTTTTTATCAAGGTTCACAGACGAGCCGATTGATTCCTTGCAAAAGTGGGTTGATGGAAAGAGCGTTGGCAAGTCCAGTGTCTATGTTCGTTAACGTAAAAGAGGTGTTGTCGGAGTCCCCCGATTAAACATTCCGTTTACCAGAAGAAGGAGATGGATAAGCATGAGTTTATGGAGACAAGATTCTACCAGGATTCGGTTCCGTGTTTTTGTTTTGTGCGTGCGAGCGGGCGATGGAACTGAGTCGAGAAGTCGTTTTTTTCCCGGCCGAAGCGGCAGCAGAATCGAGTTATTGAGAACGACATGCACGACATCAATGTTTATTTGTTTGTTGTGGAAAATCGGAAATTGCGTCTACAGTAGCCAGTCGCAGTTCAAAACGGCAATTATGAATACCCTGGGCGTTGCGCACCGTTGCATTGCATTTATGGATTCAGAACAAACGACACCAAGCAACACATTCGTGACATTAAATGTTTCGCCTAGAGTACTTTTGAATGTGTTTATTTTCGAAGTTTGAAATTTCTATTCAGGTGTTCGAAACGATCGTGAATTGAGAGAGGCGTCATGTATGGAGTTTTGGAATCGAGAGGTTGGTTCAAAATTTCTAGAGTTAGGTTTAGGGCCAAATTGTGTTTCAGCAGTTTTTTATTTTGCTTCCTTTCGTTCCGCCGCGACTAGAATGGTGCGCCAGTGCAACGGTTGGCGACCACGATGACGCGTTATAGAAAATTCAAGTTTTGGCATAATAAAGCAAGAGAACCCTCCGAGTCTCTAAGCGAGGTTTTGAACGGGATCGCAGAATCGTTTTATAAATGCCCAGCGTGAACAATGAAATTATCACCGATCGAAATGTTGTGGGTCTTGAAATCCGCATTAACGGTCTCATTACTTTACGTGTTTGTTGCTTTATTTTTTACATCGTTTGATTGTTTTTTTTAACATCACGTCTCGTGCAACACGAAACACCACAAGTCTGCGAGAGTGAAATTTTTTGGCCGCGATAATCGTTAAGACAGATGCAGTCTGTGAGAGAAAGCGAAGGGTAAAAAGGAAGCGGCCGGCGCCAGTTTGTTTGCCAAAACGTCGCGCCATTCCGAGCACAGGCAACAACAAGTGTTTGCAAATGAGATTGAAATTGTTTTTGAAATGTGTTGTAGACACGAACAGCACCAAGCGACCAAGAGACATTATCCGAAGACGAAGCAAAAATCGGAACCGCCAGATGACGAATGTGGCGCGAGAAGGCAGATTCCTCCGCCTTAATTCAGATTTTTCGAGTTACGTTCATTTGGAATGTTCGAACGGTTTATCTTCAATCTTTCGAGTTGGTTTGATCCGGAGTTTTCGATCCAGTTTAAATCGGATTTTTCGAGTTGCGTTCATCTGAAGGTCCCGAAATTCGCGGCGCCTTACTCGGAGAGGCCGGGTATTTTTCGACAGGTGCGCTTCACGAGTGCCTTTTTTAAGCTTGGTGAAATTGAGCAGTCTTTACAAGGAGGAGACCTGCATTTGGATTGCCTCATTTTGCATTTGGAATTTCCGGGAGTTTTTCTGTTTTCAGATTGAGTTGAAAGTTCGTATTTTTGTTTACTCTTTTGGGTCTCATTTTCGTCAATCAAACTCGATTCGATCGAGGTTCAAATCCCCGTTTTCACAGTGACACGTGCATTTAAGGAACAACAGAAATCGCAGCGTGGTATTTTTTTTGGTGTTTTGCAGTGCATTTTTTCATTTTTTGCCTCTTTTTTTCTGATACAGAATGTTGTTGGTTGTTGTTTCATTTCGAATGTGGTCGCGCGTATGTTTTTGCGAATTTTTATCGCCTTTTTTTGTGACGGTGAGGTTTTCTCTAATTTGTTAGTTCGGTTATTAATTTCTCAAGCTGTTGGAGTGTTCATCATCTTAGACATTCGCCAAGGGCACCGAATGTGTACGGTTCTGTTCGTATCATGGTTTAAAACAGATTGTCCGAGGTCCTACTTGGGTGCGGTATGATTTGATTCTCACTGATTTGTGCGAGTTTGCAGATGTAGTTGTTTTACCAAAAGTTTTCGACCATTCTATTTTTTTTCTCTTTTTTTCTCTCGTTTTTCTGTATGTATTTCATCTCGCATGTGCTGGCAGTTTAATGTTTCGAATTCGAGGCGCGTCAGTGCCGACATAAACGCTGCTGATTGGAATCTTCTTTTGGTTATCCCGATCGCGGTGCAGAGTTTCTTACTTTTGTTGTTCTCAACGGTATGCAGACGCATGTCTCGCGAGTTTCAATCCCAGTGCAGTCTTTGCTAACTGGAAGCCGTCTCTGGAAAAGCGGAGGCAGCGATGAATTTCTATCCGCTGTTCGGCATTGCAGTGATGTTTTATCGACTGCATTCGTTCGAAGCTTCGTTCCTTGCTTCGGGGGTTTTGACGGCGATTGCCGACGAGAAGGCTGAATGTTTTTGCGTTTCGTTTAAGGATCGCTGGCATGTCCCGACGCTGCAGGACAATAGTTTTTTTTGCGGTGGTGCAGCGAGCCCCAGTGGAGCAGACTTTTTCTTCCCCGTACGGGTTAGGCATGCAAGGTTTGTTTTAAATCATTTAAGCAGTGACTCTGCCACCGGTCCAGACGGCATTCTTGTTCGTGTTTTAAAGTTTTGCTCGTCTTCTCTCGCCTTTCCCCTTGCTCTACTCGGTTGTGTTCTCAGATTCGGTTGGCTTTCTTGCTATTGCATCACACTTGTCCTCTACAAGAAGAAGGCGATGCACGATCCGCAAAATACAGAGGAATTCATTTAACTTCACAACTGTCTAAGTGTGCTGAACGTATTCTCCTCTCTTTCCTCCTCCCTCGCGTCTCTCGGTCGCTTCTGTTCGGGCCATTTCAATTCGCGTACAATCCAGGCCTTATTTACTTCTTACTTGGCTCCTTCTCATCTCTAGCGGTTGCCGCGTAGGTTTGTACTGTTCAGATGTGGCCGGCGCCTTCGACAGAGTGAAATCCGAACGACTTGTGTCGAAGTTGCGTGCTTTCGGTCTTCCGATTCGTTTATGTAATGTTTTGCCAGCTGGGAGGCTCGCTCCGCTCGCGTCACTGTCGTTCTAGAACCATTGAAATGACCGACATGGTCTTTCAGGGCACTGTGCTCGGCCTCCTTTTTGGAATTTATTTTTCAGTGACGCTCGGGAGGCCATCATCATAATGTTGTTTCAAGAAATTATTTATGCTGATGATTTGAATTGAATGCTTTTCGTCCTTTTCCTCTCGCCACCTCCGATGATGATGTGTTTGCGTCGGTGCAGCAGTGTCGGAGCTGCTTGCATGAATGGGGCCGTGCAAACGCAGTTGTTTTTGAGCCTTCTAAAGTAAGTTTACACATAGTCTCGCGGAGCCGGCCGGCAGGAAGCAATTTCAAAATTGTTGACGCTTCGCGTATCCCCACCAGCCCATCCAGAAACGATGCTCAGGGGAGTTGAGGTGATCAGGGAAGTCGGGGAGCATGCAGAATAACAAAGGGCGGGGGAAGCTGTCACAGACCCCGAGAGGGGGAGGATGGAAGAGGAGTCGTCGTCGTCGTCGTCGTCGTCGGATCGGAGGAGGAGGAGGAGGAGGGGAAGGAGCTTCTTGGGGGTCTTTTGAGGGCCTCTTGGGATCCGCCTCTTGGGACCCTCTTGAGGCGCTCTGGGGAGCCTTCGGGGCGCTTTTGGGGCCATCTTGGAGGGAGTCGATCAAACAAGAGGGGGGGTTTAATTAGCGCCCCCCTCGGAAGCCCCTAAAATCGCCTCTTGGACCCCTCTTGGAACGCTCTTGGAGTGCTCTTGGGCGCTCTTGGGGCCGTCTTGGGGCTCTTTTGGGGCTCTCTTGGGGCCCTCTTGGGCCATCTTGGAGCCATCTCCAGGCCTCGGATGGCCATCGGAAGCGAAAAGGCGAGAAAGCAAAAATCATTGATTTTCCTTAGGTTTTGGGACGATTTTGGCCTCTTCGGGGCCTCCTTGGGGAGCTGTTTGGCCACTTGGAGTTATCTTGGGGCCGTCTTTGGGCTTCTTGGAACCATCTTAGGAGCCATCGTGAGCGATCTTGCGCTATCTTGAGCCATCTTGGAGCTCATCTTGGGTTCTCTGAGGCGCTCTTGGAGCCGTCTTGGGCCATCTTGGACGCTCTAACTACCCGCGGCCCCCCCCGTCCAGGTCCAGGGGAGGGGGTAGGGGGAGGGGTAAACCCCTCCCCAAGGGGGAAGAGGGAGGGGTGGAAGAGGATCTGCTCTAGACCACCTACGCCCAGAGGGCTGGTGGGATTTTAGGTGTCGATTTCGACTGTAAACTTTTAGTGACAGATGCGGTGCAGAGCTGTGTGCACGAGTGTGGCTGGAGGCTGCAATCATTAATGCGCACGCGCCGTTTTCACACAGACGCCGAGCTTGTCTTGTTATACAAAGCACATATTTTATCATTCGTCGAATACAGAACTTGTGCTTTCACACATGCCTCTAACTCCGTCTTGGCCTCTTTGGATCGAGTTCAAAGCTCGTTTCTCCGCAGTGTGGGAACTTCTGATTCAGATGCACTCCACCACTTTAAGTTAGCTCTTTTGTGTTCTCGAAGAGACATAGCCAACCTGGGTCTCATTCACAGGACTCTTCTTGGGGCCGGCCCGGCTTGTTTTAAAGAGTTCTTCCAACTTGACTCGTCTCCTGTCCCCCTCCGCGCTCCTCCCAGGCATTTCCGTCATGTGGCCGATCCCTGCCCTGCTCGGGCTCCACATTATGTAATTCGTTCCACGTTGGGCGGCGCTCGCATGTACAATCTTCTCCCTGAGAGCGCGTTGTCAGCGCCCAGGACGTGAAAGAATTCCAACGTCTACTGTCTGAGCTTTTGTGTTATGCCTCAGGTCAGGTTGCGACCTGGCCACAGCTGTTTTCGTGGCGCCTGCCGCTCGCCTTCCACGAAGTGCGCCGCTTTCGGAACTGGCGCCCGGCGGCCTGATGGCCCTTGATGGGTGCCCAGGCGGTTTTTTCTTGAGATAGCCACGAAAATGTTATTATTTTCTGCGTCTTTTCTTCTTCCTTCCTTTCGTCTCTGTTCTTTTTCTCTTTTGCCTCCTTCCCTTCCTCTTTCCGCTTCCTCTGGCCGCCTGCGTGGAGCGCAGGGCGCGCGCGCTGCGCGGTCGCCGTGCACGTGGGCTGGTGCCCTTCTCCCCCCCTCTCCCTTCTTCTCCCTCCCTCTCTCCTTCTTCGCGTTCTTTCTCTTGCTCTTCTCTTCTCTTTTTTCTCTTCCTTGTCCTCCTGCGACTTCCCCGCCGGCCTGCCGAGCAGGCTTCGGTGGCCCCGTAGGAGACAGGCTTTTTCCCACCTTGGATGCAACTTTTTATTTCGATGTGACTTGGCGAAGATAACTGCGCTGCAGAGGTCCGATAGAAAAAACATATTTCAGCAGTCTTATTTCCAAAAGCCAGCAGTAAACCATAAGTGTGGTTAGAGCAGGAATTTTCGAGTTTGTTTTCGATAAACATGGTGAAACAGAGATGCCGGCTCGTAGTTGGCGCCCCGCGGTTCCACGAGGACAAGATAGTGACAGAGAGAGAGAGAGAGAGAGAGAGAGAGAGAGAGAGAGAGAGAGAGTAGCAAAATTCAGGTAACGAGGGGAACATGAGGAGAAGACAGAGATACACGTGCGAACGAGAATGGGAATCCCGAGGGGAAGCATAAATTAGCGCAGAAATCGATAGGTTTTGCAACAAATATTGCGTGCTCAATGGTAGATCTAGTGGCAGACGGAATCCCCGACGTTTCATTCTTATTAGCGACCAGTTGAGCATTGTTTATCAAACAGTTTTTTTGCAGTTTCCTAGTTTGGTTATAAATTCAGTGTATAAATTTATTGGTTTATGTGAAATCATGTCTTCGAAATTGTAAGATTTTCGGTGAAACCCTAGTTTTTTTTGCTTTCGAAATTCGATTTCTGTTGTTCGTTGTTTGATTTCATCGATTTGGCACATATCTTTGTTGACAAGCATTATGGTGGGATCGGTTGCGTAGTGTTATATGATGCGATGCACGTGATTTGACAATGTTTTTTGCTAGTATTTGTTGGTCCAGTGCAAACAATCGTGAATTGTTTACCCGATTCTCTTTTTTTTGTGTCCCTCCTATTTTGTTTGTTTCAGCGAGACGTGGTTTAACGCATCGATTTGTCAACCGAATTTTCATGGCTATATTTGATTCGCGTGGAACGATGATTCAATCTAGCGGCATTGTTCTTCGCGTTGTGTCTGTATATGTGTTGTTTTTCCTTATATTCAGATGGTATTTTCAGATGGACGGATCGGAGATTCACTTTGTTTATAATAGGTCCTAGATATCAGTTGATTAATATTTTCAAACAAAAAAATATGAAAAATATGGGTCGGGCGGACAGTGAGCGGCCCCCGGGTATTCCGGTAAATTCTCGTTTCCGCTGTCGTGGTTCAAGATCCGCGGCTCCGCTTGTAAAACGATTGACTCGTTTTCTATTCGATTTTCCCTTTCTTTCCAACCAGATTTTCGACCAGCGCCAATGCGGGTTGGCCAACCAGGGGCTATCCGCGCTCCCTGAGCGAGACTGCCAAGACATGGTCTATGAGGAGGTCGATGATTCTGCGTTGGAGGCGGCGGAGCGCGAGCAGAATCAGTCCGGAAAGCGCGGCGCGCGTTGTGCCGGAGGTTTGGCGCGTGCAGCGGGAGGTGGAGTGCACGCGGCGGACGGAGACGGCAGCCGAGCGGAACGAGCTGCGTTTCTGAAGCGCTGCCAGGAACGCTTCCACGCGTGCCTGCACACGTGCAGGCTCGCGTGGACGCCTGCCGGAAGCGTTCCTGGACCAGCTGCCGGGTCGGGCAAACTGCTGCGGCGTACGTGAACCACCGTGAAGGAGCTCCTGGCGGGCACCACCACCGTCCGGCTTCTAATTTAAAACCCTGGTTCTGGTCCGCTTCCCCCCTCGTGGGCGTGCGTTGCTTGTCCGCCCTGGCAGAGCCATCGGGTGCAGCCCATTGCCCCCCGCGGCCGCGCGCAGGGCGCCGGGCCGCCGGTGCAGTTTTTGTTTTGATTTTTCAGTTTTTGTTTGTTCCCGTCTTCTTTTTTTTTCCCCCGGTTGCTGGGGTTTGAATGCATTGTAGTTTGGTCTTTTACTCGTAGGTTGCATGTGCTGTCGCCTCTAGAAATCCAAATGGCTTTCTTTGCAAGAGCAATCGGTGGGAACTATTCCAGTCGGTGACTTTAATGTTCACCATGTTGTTTGGCTGCGCCACAATCATTCTACCACCCCAGAGGAGAGGGGTCTCGTTTGAAGCTTTTCTTTCAGGAGCATTGTCTTGTTTAGTTTAGGTGTGAAGCTGTTCGTGTTTTGTGAAGGTGTGTTTTCAAGAATTGTCTCTTCCCATTGTTGTTCTTGCTCGTCGTGTTCTGTCGTGCGGAGAGTGGCCGCGCTGTTGAACCATCCACTGGATTCACCCTCTTTCAAAAACAGGTCGAAGCACGACGCTGGCAATTACAGAGGAATCCATCTTGTTTCACAAGTGTCGATGGTCGTGGAGCGGCTGATGGCTTCTTTGTTTGTGCCCCAGCTTGTGCGGGAGCTGAGTTATGGTGATTTCCAATTTGCCTACGCGCCTGGCAGAGGATCGAGAGATGCGATTTTGTTTTTCGTTCTGACCTGCCTCGTCGCATTCGGCGCTGGGAGGCGAGTTGCTGTGTGCAGCTCCGACGCTGCTGCTGCGTTCGAGAGAGTCTCAGCCGACCGCTTAAAAGCCAAATTAGGAGCTTGGTTTGCATCCCTCCGTGTTGGCTGTCCTCAGCAGTTGGCTGGCGCCACGCACGGCGAATGTAGTTGTTGAGGGTGCACTCTCTCGTGCGATCACCATGACTGATATGGTATTTCAAGGCACTTTTTTTTTTTTTTTTTTTTTTTTTTTTTTTTTTTTTTTTTTTTTTTTTTCTCCTTTTTTTTTTCTCTCTTTTTTTTCTTTTTCTCTCTCTCTCTCTCTCTCTCTCTCTCTCTCTCTCTCTCTCTCTCTCTCTCTCTCTCTCTCTCTCTCTCTCTCTCTCTCTTCTCCCTTTTCCGACTCCAAGGGGGCCGTCCGCAGTGTAGGTTTTCAAGAAATCATATTTGCTGATGACCTCAATGCCTTTAAAGTTTTAGTGCGAGACGAGACAAACGCAGAGGCCTTTGCGGCAATGCGCGAGTGTCAGAACAAATTGCATTTCTGGGGGCAGGCAAGCGGTGTAGTTTTTGATGTTTCTAAAGAAAGCATGCGGATCTCATCTCATTCCCGGCCGCATGGTGACAGTTTCAAGTCTTTGGGAGTTACATTCGACAGCAAGCTTCTCATGGGAGATGCCATTTCTGAGTGTGGTTGCGAAGCAGGCTGGCGCTCCCGGTCTATTTTAAATTGTCGCCCTAATTATAACACTCGGGAGTTGATCTTTCTGTGCGAAAGCCACGTCTTGTCGTATATTGAATACCGGGCGGCAGCCATTAGCCACGCCTCATCTACCGCACTGTCTGTTTTAGACTCGGTGCAGTATCGGTTTCTCCGAGCGCTTGAAGTAACCGAAGAGTCAGCACTGAAGGACCACTGTTTGGCTCCGCTATCTGTCCGCCGGGATATTGCTATCCTTGGCCTTATCCACCGTAGTGCCCTTGGTCTGGGACCTCTCATGTTTTCCCGTTTCTTCCGCCCCGCCTTTCCCCCTTCCTCTGTTCCCCCTCGTTCCTCTCGCTCCCGCTCTTCGCCCCTCCACGGCAGGCAACTTCAAGATCCATGCAGCGCCTCTGCGCCAGATTATGTCCGCAGGTCTCCTCTTGGAGGCGTCCGGTTGTGCAATATCTTACCGGAGGCAATCGTGCGCCAACTTACTGTCCACGATTTTCAATGCATGTTTCAGTTGTTTCTGTGCTCCCGGGCCCGCGCGGGAGACGTCCAGTGGGAGGTTTTGCTTTCGTGGCGTCAGCCGTTCGCCTTCCACCCTCTTCTGGCTCATCGCGCGTGGGCGCCGGCCTAGTTTGTCCTTTCTCGCCTTTCCCTCCCTCTCCCTCCCCTCCGTCCCCGTTCCTCCCTGTTGATTTTTTAGTGCAAAGGGTTTCCCTTTCGATCGGCGGCCGTTTGTTCGCCTGTCTGAAGAAGGCTAGTGGTGAGGAGTTCATGCACGTCCGAGGCTGATTTTTTTTGCTCATGTCCCGCTTTATCAAAAAAACCATCACCATATTTGATTAGCAGAGCACGAATACTTTTTCGAACCCAGCTCTGATAGCATACCGAGTTCAGACGATACTTTTCACTAGCGCGCCTGACAATGTCTTTCTGATTCTTGTACCGAACAGTTCTGCAGTTCGTTTGCAGCTCCGGTTGGGTCAAGAAATCGGTTTGTCAGGAGAGCTGGGCCCCAAGAACTATTCGTGCTGCTTAATTTTAGAGATGGTGATGGTTTCTTCATTAAACTGAAGCTGCAGACGAGCTACAGAACTTTTCGGCGCAGCAATCATAATGAAAACATGAGGCGCGCTACTCTAAAATCAGTCTGCTGCCAGAGTTAGGTCCGCGAAATTATTTGTGATGTATTATTTGTTGGAGATGATGATGAGTTTTTTGATTTAAGTTGTGGTGCAGATGAGCTACAGAGCAGAAGGACATCATTACTTTATTTGACAAACAGGTATGTAGCTCATCTCCAGCTTGTATTTAGTCAATATGCCGTCATTATTTCTTAAAACATTAGCAAGGTACGGATAGTTTTTCGAACCCAGCTCTGTTAGCAGACCGAGTTCTCTTCTTCTTGATCTCGTTTCCAATGATCTTCCCAATGTTTTAACAGTTCAGGCTATCAGCGAAATAACCGATCACCGTGCTCTGTCGCTCAGATTCTCTGCCCCACCGATTTCATTCGAGCGTCTCCCGCGAAAAGCGTGGGTATTCAGCCAGGTGAATTGAGGTAATTTGAAGGCGCGACTCCGCGAGCAGAGCTGGAACTGGATTTTAAATGGTTCACGTGATATTGCTGCTAGACTGTTCGCAGATGTAGTTTTGCAGTTTATGAGTGCGTCCATTCCTTCCTGTTCGTCCCCCTCCCGCTCCCCCCATGGCTCGCAGCTGAATGTATCCGTCTGGTTGAGCAGAAAATGCTCGCTGCAGGCGCAGAGTTCTTTCCGGCAGCGCGCCGTCGCTGTAGCGATGCTCTCTTAGACGCCCACAAACAAGTGTTTCATCCAGCGTACTCGCGAGAAGCTTCGTTCCATCCGTCGTGGGAGCAAGCTGTGGTGGGAGCTGTCTGATTCGATCATGAGCAGAGTTGCTAAACCTTATTCTTCAGCTCTGAAATGTTCCGGTGGGGCGTGGTCTGTGTCAAGCTTGGACAAAGCAGAACTTGTTGCATCTAGTTTTGCTAACAAGTTTATATTTGCCCAAACGTGTGCAGAACGCGTATTCTGATTTGTCCATTGCAACTGCACCGCGAGAGCCGGATAGGTTCCCGTGTCTCCGTGTGTGGTGCGTTCGACAATTTTTATTGTCCTTGCGTATTGACAGCGGTGCTGGACCTGACCTTCTTCTGGCGCGCGTCCTCAAGATGTGCGCCCGAGAGCTGGCTTCACCTGTGTGTCAATTGGCTAGATCTATCGTCTCCTCCTGTCGTTGGCCAGCTTCTTGGTGCGAGCACTGGTTGTTTCCCCTGCGCAAGCGAAAGGCAACTTCAGATCCGGGGAACTATCGAGGGCTGCACTTGACCCCGCAGCTTTCGAAGGTAGTGGAACGTACTATCGGGAGCCTCTTTCTTCCCCGGCTGGGGCGGATTGGTGCGTGCGGCCCGCGTCAATGTGCTTACCGACAGGAGCATGGAGCCCGTGGCGCTCTCCTCTTCCTGGTCCTTTCCTGGCTCCTTGCTTTCTCTCTCGGTCATGGGGTGGCTCTCTACTGTTCTGATGTTTCAGGTGCTGTTGATCATGTCGAGGCAGAGCGTCTGTGCGAGAAGCTCCGGTCCTTCGGGGTGCAGAGGCAATTCGTTGAGCTCATCTCCAGCTGGCTTCGTCCTCGCACCGCTCGGGTGGTAGTTGGCGGTCAGAAATCCCATCCCGTTGCCATGCGCGACGTGGTGTATCAAGGGACTTTTTTCGGGCCGCCGCTCTGGAACTCCTTTTTCTCATATTCCTACTTTGTTACACGAGCAGAGGGTTTCGAGGAAGTGTTGTATGCAGACGATTTGAATGCCTGGAGGGCCGTTGCTAGCGACGTTACCGATGATGATGCTTTTGCGCTCGCTCAGAACTGTCAGGCTTCTCTGCGCGCTTGGGGCGAGGCGAATCAGGTGCGCTTTGATGCTGCGAAAGAGAGCGCGCACATCCTCTCTAGAACACGACCTTCTGGCAATAGTTTTATGATTCTCGGCGTACTGTTTGATGTCAAGCTCGTGATGTCCGAAGCTGTGGAAAAATGCGTTTCTGATGCGTCCTGGCGCGTGTACAGCCTTGTGCGCACGCGGCGCTCTCACACCGACGCAGAGCTTGTGCGTCTGTTCAAAGCGCACGTATTGTCATATATCGAGTATCGTACGTGCGCAGTGTATCATGCTTCATCGTCGGTTTTGTCTCTTCTCGATGCCGTACTGACGCGTTTCATGAATTCTTTAGGCATTTCCGAGCTAGATTGGTTGATGCATTTTCATCTTGCACCTCTTAGCACAAGACGTGATATGAGTATTTTGGGTGTTATCCACCGGTGTGTCCTCGATTTCGGCGCCTCTTGCTTCTCTTGCTTCTTCCGCCCCCCTGTCCCCCCCCCCCTCCCCGCTCTTCCCTCCGCCCCCGCCGTCGCCCCGGTTCCTCATTCTGCTTTTGATGCTACCCGGATTTATTATCTATTGCCCGATTCCGTCATAGCAGTTCAGTCTGTTTCCCGGTTCCAGTCGAGGCTGCAACGCCTCCTCGCGCCCGTGCTCTTCGCTGCGCCGACTGGAAGCACGCGTTTTCACCGCGGCTCCCCTTTGCCTCGCACCCGCTGCGGGCATGTCGCGCATGGCGCGGTTAGTTGCTCGTCTCGCCTCTCCCCCCTTCTCCTCCCCCTCCCTTCCCTCCCCCCCCCTCCCCCTTCGTTTCCCCCTCCCTTCCCTCCCTCTTGCCTGCTGCTGTCGTGTCCCGCCGTCGCCTTCGTTTGTCGTCGTGCCTGGTGTCCGTCTGTCGTTCGCCCCCCCTCTCGCCCTCTCCTCCCGCCCCTGCGCTTCGTGCTGTGTGGACTGCAGCCGGGGTGCGCTTTTTTTGCACGGCGCGTCCGGCGCTTCCCGCTCCTCCTCCCCCTTTTCCCTTCCTCTCTCGTTGTCGTCTGCTTGCTCCCCCTTTCCTTTCCCCTTCCCTTCCCCTCCTCCCCCCCCTCCCCCCTCCTCTCCTTCCCTGCTCCTTTCCCTCTCCTTTCTGTGCAGCTTTCCTAGTGGTTGGATACCGACATCGCGCGCGCAGTTTTTCTGAAGTTCACGCGTGGTGAGGTCATTTGTTCGTGCTGCAGCGAGGCCAGTAAACAATCAATTCAGATTGAAAGTCATTCAGTAACAAAATGAAGAAACTACAACATGCAAATAATAAATAATTAATTTTAAACATCAAAAACATACAGAAATATAAAAAACAATCATCTTAGACAAAGAGCAAAACATCGTGTCAGTTTTCTGACGCCAGCTCGAGCTGCCTGCAGATGACATATCAATCGATCCAAGATAGATTTGGCGCGCCTGTCAGCTTGGCAGCTCATCAGCTCGAGTTAAGTTCAGAAAACCGACAGCACATGCCAGGAGGACACTACACAGCCGATCCCGCCTGAGTGCTTTTTGACAGTAGTATGTACCCGATCGACCTGATTTAAGATGGCGAGCGGCAGCCAGATCGAATATGGAGGAACAACTATGAGCGCTCTGACGACCTTCCAAATGTCGAGAAAATCGATTTTTTGATAGGTAGAAAAAAGGCAAAACTTCCGTCGATTTTTTTTGCTAACTAGCCTCCCGGCCGGCTGGAATTACTCTCTAGCTTCGCCGCTTGGCTCTTAGGGGAGCTGTGCGAGTCGCTCGCCGGCCAGCGCGCCGGGAGTATCTCTAGCTTCGCTCTTAGGCGAGCTCTACGAGTCCTTGTAGGCGATTGTGTCGGATGATCTTTTTGAGCGGTGCGCCTCCCCCTAAGTTGCCGATAACTTAAATTAAGTGCAGGAATCCAACGCCCTCTCATATAAAACCTTCCCTGGTTTTGGCAGCAGTGGCGCAGGGCCGAGCCTCGTTGCGTCTGCAGCGGCTGCCCCGGAACTGGCCTTCTCGGCAGTTCCGGTGCGTGCACAGGCCCTGCGGGTGGCGTGTATGCGGCTCCCGGAACCGGCCCTGCGGGCAGTTCCTGTTCTGAGCTGAGCGCCGTGGCGGCCGCTCCCGGCACCGGCCCTCCGGGTGGCAGTGCTGGTGCATGCAAGGGCTTTTCGGGTGGCGTGCATGCAGCTCCCGGGACTGGTCCTGGGGATGGCAGTCCTGGTGCGGCTCCGCCTGCCATGGCGTCGAGCAGTGCATCGCCTTCTGCGTCTGCCTCGATGGACGAGAAACTCGCGTTCATTATGCGAGATATGGCCATGAAGGACCATGTCGCATCCAAAGTCGATCTTGCCGAGAGTGAGGGGCGCATGATGAAAGCAACGAAGGCTTTCATTAAGGAGGAAATCTCGGCGTCTGTCGATCCCCTTAAGGACGAGATGGCTGAGCTACGTGGTCGTCTAACTGCTGTTGAGGTCCGCGCCCGGGCGTCAGTTCAGGTGGATTGTTTAGGCAGCAGCTTCTGCTTATCATTTGAGTCGGTGGACAAAGCCAACCGCCAGATTGCCTTGGCAGGGTTTTCTGCCGCTCTCTCTTTGGACGGTCGCACGAAAGAAATCGAGCAGTTTCTAAGTTCTTTCAATGACGTTCCAGGCCATAGGGTTGGACATGTCGTGCAGGGCCTCGGGAGCGCTCAGACGGTGTCCAAGGCGTCGTCCATTGAGTTCAGTAGCGAAGCAGATCGCGATCAGTTTTTCGAGCGTCACAAAAACTTGATTTTGAAGTCTGTCGCGGGAGTACTAAAAGTGCGCAAAGCCAAAACGAAGTTCAATAAGCACAGAGACAGGGCTTTTTTGAAAGCCAACGATGTTTTGAAGATCGCCGCGCCAGGCAAGACTGCCCACTTGGATTTCAAGAGCCGCATTGTGCAGGTTGACGGCGCCAGAGTTTTCGAGCAGGTCAACGCGGATTTCGAGGGGGTACTTTTGCTTCCCTTTGCGATTCTTTTCCTGAAATAGGGGTGTTGGGGTGCTGCTCATTCGTTCCGCTTTTCTTCTTCCCCCTCTACCCGCGCCCTCCGCGGATCGGATTGTGAGCGGTCCCTGGTTTATGCTGTTTATTCTCGTCTCCGCCGTCGTGGTCCTAGATCCGCGGCGTCGCTTGAAAAACGATTGAATCGTTTTTTGTGCTACTTCTGCGGGCGGTTGTCCCGCGAGCGCCGTTCGGGGTAACGATGCGAATGTCGCTGCTTCGTGCTTGTCTTCCTTTCTTCCTCGTCCGTCCTTGGACCAACGGGGCTTGCGTTTTTTTTTTGTTTGCCCCCCCGGTGTTTCGTTCTTGTCCACCTCGGGATGGTGGCCGTGGCGAAACCTGGCCTGGGCCATCTTTTGATTTGACGAATCTCATTGTTTTAAGTCTCAACATGCAGCGACTTGAAGTGCACAGGGCCGAATTGTATGAGTATCTTTATTCCCTTCCTTCTTTCCCTCTCCTGATTTGTCTGACAGAGATGTGGCTTGACGAGTCGGTGTTGCAGCCGTATCTTTTCGGTTGTTCTCTTGTCGCCCGTCGATGCCGGGTCGGTCTAGGTGGCGGCGTTGCTCTTTTCGCGCGGGATTCGCTTGCTGATTCTTGTTCCCTCCTTTTCCGTTCTCATTCCGCAGAGCGTGTTTGGATTTTGATGCGCGCAGAATCTGTGCCTATTTTGATTTGTCTCTGGTGTAGTCGTCCTTGTCATGGAGAAACGCGCTCAATTGATGCGCTCGAGGAAGAGTGGATTTCTCTCGCTGAGCAGAGCGTCGGTATGAGAATAACAGGTGATATGAACGTGCATTATAAACATTGGCTTCGTCTCAGCAGTCCTGTTTCTCCCGAGAGCTGCTGCTCTGAAAAATTGGCGCCTGCAGCGGGGTTTTGGGGGATGCCTTCGCGCCCCCGTTCGCGGCCCTCATCTCCTCGACCTTGTCTTGTCTGATGTGCCAGAAATGCTCGCAATCAAAAGTTCTAACAGAAGTCGCCGATCACTGTGCGACGTTGTGTTCAGTTTGTATGTCGCCTTTTATTTTCGAGTATAGCGAGCGACGCTTGTGGCATTCTAGAGTCGCCGATTGGCTTTCTATTAATCGACGCCTCTGTCAGCAGGACTGGCGTTGGATAGACAATTCGACGACTCACATAGTTGTGTCTGTTTTCATTCAGATGTTTATATATTTTATGACTTTGCACATTTGATTCTGACACCCTCCTCCGTGTACCCATTTTGGCTCAAGATGAAAAGAGATCTTGTTGCTAATCAACACATTATCTCATCATGGTAGCGTGAGCTGGCCACTCACTGTTGCCAACCCACCAGGGCCTTGGCGCGCGCGGGCGCCACGGCGAGTTGGCAAGGCGCGTGGGCTGAGACCCGAGGCTGGAAGAGAGCGGCATCAGCCGCACCAAGCTCGGCAGCGGCCGGGCCACCGGCAGAGGCTGAGAGGAGACCACCGGCAGAGTCCGGGAGGAGTCGACCGGCAGGAGCCGGGAAGAGCGGCCGCAGGCGCGGCAAGAGGAGCGACGCAGCGGTTGAGAATAGACGCCGTCAGCTTCAGTTCAAACACGGCCTGAAGGACACAGGCAACAAGCTGCACGACCTCGCGTATATCGAGGACCACCCGTCGGAGAATTCGTCGGGCGCCATCGAGGAGGCAAAGAAGAAGGTCTTGGATCAGATCATAGACCTCGAGCGCACGAGGCAGGAGATAGCTGAGAGCAAGGAGGAGCTCGCCAGGAGACACGCAGTCAAACATGGACGAGCAAGTCCGGCAGCAGTTCGACTTACTGAGGCAGGAGTTCGCAGCCCGAATGAGTCAGACCGTCGACGAGATGAGGAGGCTGGAGAACGAGAATCAACGGCTTCAGCAGCAAGTAGCAGGAGGCCTCGCGGCGATCCCGCAGGCGATCGAGCGCATGGGCGAGCAGATCCGAGGCGCTACGAACGCGGGAGGAGCCGCACCCGGTCTCGTCGACACGAAGGGGATCGGCAAGCCCACGACGCTAGGCGACGATCAGGAGAAGTTCGGAGCTTGGAACCGCAAGATGGAGAACTACGTGATAGGCGTGTACGGAGAGAGCTTCCGTCCTGTTCTCCGGTGGGCGGCAGAAGCCGAACGCCCCGTGACGATCGAAGGGGCACAGGAGGCGCACGGAGGAGTACCAGAGCTGGAGACCAAGATCAACCAGCTGTACGCGGCGCTGATCAGCACGACGGCGGACGGCAGCGAGAGCAACGACCTCGTGACGGGCGCACCCGACGGGAACGGTCTCGAGGCCTGGCGGAAGCTTCACCGCAGGTGGGACCCGACGACAGGTCCGAGGAAGAGGCTGATCCTGAGGTCGATCATCTCGCCTCCGAAGTGCAACGCGGAAGAGCTGGGGTCCGCCTTAGAGAAGTGGATCCAGCAGATAGGCAAGTACGAACGCCGCCAAGGAGAAGACGGGCTGGCCGAGTTGCCGGAGGATATCAAGATGGCGGCCCTCGAGATGCTCGTGCCTCAGGACATCGAGAACCACCTCGTACTCAACAAGCATCGGCTCGTGACGTTCCAGGACAGCCTGAACGAGGTAATGACGATCGTAGAGGCTCGGACAGGCGTGAAGATCAAGGAGCCATCGATCCGCGCACGGGCGCATCATCCGGACGACATGGACGTCGGATCGTTCGGAGCCCCGAAAGGAAAAGGCAAAGGCAAGGGCAAGGACGGCAAGAGCAAAGGGAAAGGCAAGACCCAGGAGCCGAAGGGGAAGAGCAAATCGACGAGCGGATCATACTCAGGCTCCCGCACATCCCCGACGGGTTCGGGCCGTGGTTCAGGGCACATGGCACCCCGAAGCACCGGCGTGCGCTTCGACGGCTACTGTCGGAACTGCGAGAGATGGGGCCACAAGGCATCCGAATGCTGGAGGAAAGAGCAGGGATCGAGTACGAGGGCTGGAACTGGATCCGCAACGGGGGCAAGCGCTGGTGGTAAAGGTGGCAGCCGCGGCGGCAAGGCCGGCGGCAAGGCGGCAGGCAGCCTGGAGGAGGAGCCTGAGGCGGAGGTCGCCGCTCTGGACATGGGCAGCTTGGACTGCCTGGAGCTCGCCAGCGGCAACGGCCGCGGCGTAGCGGCGGTCGACCTCTCCCCCTTCGTGCAGGACGACTGGATGAAGTTCAACTGGGACAGCGGTGCAGCTGTCTCAGCATTCCCTCGGAGCTTCGCGCCGCCGACGGGAATGAAGGGCAACGGCAGCACGTATCGTACGGCCAGTGGTGAGCTCGTCCCGGACGAGGGCAGCTTGCAGCTCAAGGCGGAGGACGAGTACGGAGTGCTCAGAGCGCTCAAGGGACGCGTGACGAACGTGCACAAGCCGTTGATCTCGGTGGGGCAGGCAGCAGGAGCTGGACAGTGTTCATTCCTAGGCCGCAATGGCGGCTGGATATTCCACGAGAAGAGCCCAATCGGCAAGCGCGTGGTAGGCATGCTGGAGAAGGAGGCGAAGACGGCGAAGCACCAGATGCTGCCGGTCTATCGTGAGCAGGGAGTCTACAACTTCTACCTCAAGAAGGGCCAACATGGCTCGGTTGCTCCTCTCGAGGAGGGACTTTCGGCGAAGTCGAAGTCCGAGCTGGTGGAGCTCCTCAGCAGCAAGTCGAAGGAGGAGCTGCTGGAGATCTTCGAGAGGACAGTCCCCAGGAGGCAGCCCTTGGCGTAAGTCCACTGGAAGACTCAATACCGCGGTCCCCTGCGGCATTGGCTGCAGGGGTGGCAGCGGCGGGGTCGGGACCTTCCGACATGAGACCGCCGGGTTTTCAGCCAGCGGCAGCTGCCGCGGCCGACGTTTTGCCAGCTGCTCCTGATGGACAGCAGGCCGACGAGGGCGAGGAGGAGGCTCGCCCGAGGGTGCTGAAGGCACCTCACGAGCCCTCTCAGAGGGAGATCGTCGAGCACGAGGCGATGGGACACGCGACCTACCGCAGCTGGTGTCGCGTGTGTATTGCGGCAAAGGGCCAAGGCCAGCCGCATCTCCGCGCACCGGAGGACGACGAGACGGCGGTGCCGGTGGTCTCGTCCGACTACGCCTTCATGGGCCAGGACGACGCGGACACCATGCCGATGCTGGTCCTTAGGGATCGACGCTCGAAGATGATGGCAGCGACATTCGTGGAGAAGAAGGGCGACGACGCCTACGCCATCAAGTTCTTCGCACGCTTCTTACGGATCCTGGGCTACAGGAAGATCGTCAACAAGTCCGACGGCGAGCCAGCGATCCTGCTGGTCAAGAGGCGTGCGGTGGAGGAGGTTCCTGGCCTCGAGGCCATTCCCCAGGAGTCGGCACCGGCCGATCATCAGGCCAATGGGGAGATCGAGGTCACGGTGCGCGAGATCAAGAAGCAGGTGCGAGCGCTCAAGATGGACCTGGAGTCCAAGCTGGGCGTCAAGGTGGAGGACAAGCACCCAGTGCTATCGCACCTGCCGGAGCACGCCGCATCGGTGATCAACCGATACAGGCGCGGCCAGGACGGCAAGACCGCTCTTCAGCGGCTCACGGGACGGCAGTGGAGGAAGCCGGTCCCGCTCTTCGGTGAGCGCCTGATGGTGCGGTTCGCCGGGGAGCGCGCGAGGAAGAACGCGCTGGAGGAGCAGATGGTGGAGGCTCGCTACATCGGCCACCACCCGCGCGACGGCTCGATGATGGTCATCACGAGCGACGGTGTGAAGAAGGCGGTCGGCTTTCGCAGCCTGCCGCAGAGCGAGAAGTGGATCACGGCGGGCTGGGACAGCCTGAAGGGCCTGCCGTGGGACGTGGCTCCGCGTGCGGCCAGTGCGCCGCGAGCCATCGTCGGACCGGGAGAGGCCGGTCCGCCACCGATTGTGGTGGTGCCGCCGCAGCCGCAGGCGCCGAGGAGGATGTACGTTCTCAAGGCGGACGTCGAGCGGCTGGGCGCAACGCCGGGATGCCCAGGGTGCGTCTCGATCGCCAAGCACGGCAAGGTGCTGGCTGGCCATGCGCACAACGCGGTGTGCAGCAAGAGAATCTTCGAAGCGCTGGACGCTGAGGAGGCAGGCCGGGAGAGGACCGGCCAGTATCGAGAGCGGAGGCAGGGCCAAGAGGCCAGAGTCCGCCCGGCGGCAGCGGCCGCGGCAGGGACCCCTCCGCCGAAGACGGCTCGGAGGATCACCGAGCCGGTGGCAGCGGCGGCGTCGGCGCCGGCCGCGAGCCGATCGGCAGCAGCGCCAGCCGCAGCGGCGCGCATGCGAGAGAGCCAGCCGGGAGCATCAGGCTCCGGCGTGGCGGCTCCTTCAGGAGGAGCGAGCTCCAGTTCGGGAGCAGTGAGAGCGGCAGAGGCCGCCGAGGATGTCGACATGACCGCGACCAGGTCGCGGCTGAAGCGCTTGGCGGAGGTGGCCCCGGATGACGTGCCGGAGGCCCTCGAGCGCGGTGATCCACAGCCGGCAGACGTGCCGGTACCGGTGGACATGGAGGATCTCGCGGCGCAGCCGGCGCCAGCGGAAGGACCTCAGCTGCCAGCTGGAGTGGCAGTCGTGTGGAACGCCAGTGAGGGGAGACACATGCGGGTGCTCGCTCTCGACGTGGCGTCGATCGAGCTGGTCGAGCTCGGAGTGCTGACGAGAGCGAAGGCGGAGTTGCTTCCGCTCGTTCGCGAGCAGGTCAGCGGCCATTGGGCCAGCGTCGGCGTGGACATCGCCGACGAAGAGGTGGACAGCATCGCCTTATCGGCGTTGCAGCTGGGCGCCGTGGACGTGGCAGAGGTGTACTCGCCACATCGGTTCTCGGCTCGGGCGGCGGAGTTTCAGCTGCGCCCGGGCTTCGCGGCGGACCTGGAGGAACTCAAGGAGGACGGGGCGCCGTGGGACTTGCGGCGACCCGAGGATGTCAAGGAGCTCGAGGAGCAGCAGGAGCGGATGGATCCCATCCTGCTCACAGGGTCCCCTCCATGCGAGAAGTTCAGCTTGCTGAGGGGCCTGAGCGCCAAGTTCAGGACCGATGAGCAGGAGGCGGCTGAGATGGAGGAGGCCAGACACCACCTGAAGGTGGCAGTCGACGCCTACTGGCGTCAGCTCAGGAAGCCAGGCAGGTACTTCCTGCATGAGCATCCCTGGAGCGCGCGATCGTGGAATGAGGACATCGTCAAGGAGCTGGTCGCGCATCCAGGAGTCTTCACGGTCAAAGGCCCCATGTGTCGGTGGGGCATGAAGCTCACGAACCCACGCAGTGGCCAGGAGGAGTTCGTGCGCAAGGAGACCGGGTGGGTCACCAACCACCCAGGCTTAGCCCGGAGACTGCAGGGCACTTGCAGCAATGTGGACGGACGCGCGGAGTGGCATCGCCACATCACGCTCGTGGGCGGCATCGCGCGGTTTGCGAAGGTCTATCCACCGAAGTTGGTGGAGGCGGTGCTGGAGGAGCTCAAGGACACGCTGAATGACGTGGGGGAGCTCAGCACCGCCCAGGTGCAGCAGTCGGGCCCAGTCCCTGTGGACGCGGCGGTGCCGCCCGGGGACTGGACGAGCTACTGGGACGACGTCAATGGCGGCTACCTGGAGGCGGGCCTTGTGGCCCAGGCTCGCGCGGTCGAGCGCGAGTGGGTCAAGAAGCAGGAGCTGATCGAGATCGTCCCGAGGTCTCAGGCTTTCGCTGAGACTGGGCGTCCGCCCATCCCACTCAAGTGGGTCGACACGAACAAGGGTGACGCGGAGAGGCCCAACTACAGGAGCAGGCTCGTCGTGAAGGAGATCAAGGCGAAGAAGCGTCCTGACGAGCAGCTGGAGGCGTCCGAGGTTTTCTCGGCAATGCCTCCGCTGGAGGCCATGCGGTCGCCGGTCTCGCTGATGGTCACGTGGACGCGGGAAGCACCGCTCCACATTCAGGAGTCGCTTCGCAGGAAGGGCAGGAAGCCGGGCAACTTCAAGATCGGCTTCTTCGACATCAGCAGGGCGCACTTCTACGGGAAGGCGCAGCGGAGGATCTTCGTGGAGCTGGAGGAGGAGAGTCGCAAGGAGTACGGTGCGGACAAGTGTGGCTTACTCCTCAAGTCCTGGTACGGCACGCAGGACGCCAGCAAGATCTGGCAGGGCGACTACGCGGAGCTGTTGGAGGAACACGGCTACAAGGCGGGCGTGTCATGCCCAGCGGTCTTCTACAAGGAGGTGGACGAGACGAGGCTGCTGGGGCACGGCGACGATTTCGCGGTGCTGGCTCAGCAGCAGGACATCGACAGCTTCGAAGCCACGTTAGGCAAGAAGTACGAGTTCAAGAAGACTGCGAACCTCGGCTTCGACGAGGGCGACGACAAGCAGGCGGTCTTCCTGAATCGGGTCATCGAGGTCAGTGCGGGAGTTCCGCCTGGCGGTGGCCGACCCTGCCGGCATGCGATGATCGAGCCGGACAAGCGGCACGCAGAGATCGTGATCGACGAGCTGGGTCTCAGCAAGGCCAACGGCGTGGACACGCCGATGGAGAAGCGCAGCGCCGACAAGCAGATGATGGACGCGAAGTCGGCGGCGCTGGGAACGGCGGAAGCTTCGCGCTTCCGATCCCTCACCATGAGGGTAGCCTACCTGTCTCAGGACAGGCTGGACTTGGCAGAGGCATCGAAGACGCTCGCCAGGTCCATGCAGACGCCGACGGAGGCGAGTTGGCTCATGCTCAAGAGGGTTGGCCGCTACCTTAAGCGGCATCCCAGTACGGTGACGGTCTTCACGGAGCAGAAGATGTTCGACAAGATCCGAGTGTACGTGGACTCCGATCATGCGGGCTGCGCAGTCACTCGGAAAAGTACCGGAGGCTTCGTGGCGATGCTGGGGCATCACGTCATCCAGCACGGCAGTAATCTTCAGTCGACGGTCTCTCTGAGCAGTGGGGAGAGCGAGTACTACGCCCTGGTGAAGGGCGGGAGCGTGGGCCTGGGTCTACACAGCCTCTTCGCAGACTGGGGGCTGGACCTGAAGGTGGAGCTCGCCTCAGACTCATCGGCGGCCCGGGGCCACGTCCAACGGCGAGGTCTCGGGAAGATGCGACATGTTCAATCCCGATACCTGTGGATCCAGGAGCGCGTGGGCAAGGGCGACCTCTCGATCGCCGCGGTTCCTGGTAAGAACAATGTCGCGGACGTGCTGACCAAGAGCGTGGGTGGATCTCTCTTGAGGAGACACATGGCGACGCTCAACATCTGGGATCGGGCACCGAGTTCGACCCAGAAGGATATCAAGTGAAGGAGTGGATCGAATCCATGCTCCGCTACCTGTGGGGCTGGATGAGTTTCCGCCGGTGGCGGTATGATCGCACCGGACGGGTGAAGTGAGGGGCTCGCGGCATGGCCGCAGCCTGGCTGACGAGATGGGCGCGTCGGCTTGGACGCGCCCGCGTGTGACGTGGAGATGGGCGTGTCGGCTTGGACGCGCCCGCGTACGACGTATGTCGTGCCTGGCCGGGTTGGCGGCCAGGCCCGAGGAGGAGTGATTCTGACACCCTCCTCCGTGTACCCATTTTGGCTCAAGATGAAAAGAGATCTTGTTGCTAATCAACACATTATCTCATCAACATTCCGTCTGCGCAGCAGAACGCGCAAGTGTCACGCCCATGGGTAACGCATGAGTGCTTGCAAGCCGTTCGCGTAAAGCGGCGCGCTGCCGGCGCGGGCCCCTTCCCGGCCGCCGTCGCGAATTTCAGCGCCGTTATGTTGAACGCTTTCAAACTGCATGCGAATCGCACGCGCCAGAAACTTCGTGGTTTCGGCCGCGATAGCATGAAATGGTGGAAAGTTTCACGCCAGCTCTTGTCCCATGCCCACATGCCCACCTCCTCTCCTCTGAAGCGACCTGTTGGCACGTGGGCTCTGTCAGCGGGTGCCAAGGCAGATCTTTTCGCCAGAGCGTTCAGTCAAACATGGCGATTGCCACCTCCTGTTGCACATGAGTGTTCTTATCGTTCTTCTGTGCTGATTTTGCCAAGGAGATGGCGAGCTTGCGTTATTCGCGCGAGGTCTGCTCGTGCCGCGCTGTCGCCTCTCCGGCAGGACAGCGGCGCGGGCCCCGATTTTCTGCCAGCCAGAGTTTCAAAACAAATGTTCTGCCTGTTTGGCCATGCCTGTTGCTCAGCTCGCCCGTCTGATTTTAAGATCAGGTCTGTGTCCGCTGCCTTGGGGAGATCATTGGGTCCATGGTCTTTACAACAAGCTTGTTGTAACTTGTCGGGGTAATTTCCGGGGCATCCAGCTGACCGCCCAGCTCTCGCATGTAGTCGAACTAATATTTTTGCATTTGTTCAGCCATCAACTCGACAGATTCGGCGCGCACGCCGCCCGTCAATTTGCATGTGCTCCCGGCCGGGGGGCCCGCGACGCAGTGCTATATTTTGTTTTACAATGCATGAGTTCTCTCTGTTCTGGTCGTCGTGTCCTCCTGTATTTATTGCTCAGACGTCAGCGGCGCCTTCGATGGAGTTGACGTGCCGCGTCTGCTTGCGAAGCTGCGTGGCTTCTCCGTTCCGGAGAGCATGCTCGGTGTGCTTGCTAGCTGGCTGGAGCAGCGCACGGCTCGGGTACTTGTGCAGGGCAAGCATGCTGCCCTGGTGCTCATGGAGAACATGATCAACCAGGGCGCCGTGCTAGGCCCGCCGTTTTGGAATGCATTATTTTCGGATTCCTGCGTGGCTATCAGGGCCACGGCATTTGAAGAAATTGTTTATGCAGACGACCTGAATGCGATCCGTTCGGTCGAAAACAGTGTTGCAGACGACCAAGCGCCCCGCGTGGTGGCCGCGTGTCAGACGTCTCCTCACCGCTGGGGCGCTGCAAACAGGGTCCTTTTTGATCCTGGTAAGGAGAGTGCACGCATCCTGTCTCACAGCTGACCTTGGGGCGATTCTTTTAAGCTTTTGGGTATTGTATTCGATGCGCGGTTGCTAATGCATGAACCCATTCTGGGATGTGTCTCTGGCTGTGGATGTGAAATCCAGAGTCTGCTTCGCTGCCGCAGATTTTACATTTCTGCCGGCATGCTTTTATTATACAAGGCCCAAGTTTTTTCTTTTATCGGATCTAGGACCTGTGCATTCCTTTCCGCTTCTTCCTCTGCTCTCGCTCCCCTGGACGCCATTCAACGCCGTATTCTTCGTAGTTGGGATATTTCTGATCTTGATGCCCTCAAGCATTTTGCTCTGGCTCCTCTGTGCGCTAGAAGAGACATCGCAATGCTGGGGTATCTTCATTGTTCTGTGCTTGCCTCTGTCCCGGTCCCGGTCACTTCGCTGCCTTCTTTCGCCCTGCCCCCCCTTCCCCTCCTCGCCCCCCTCGTCGCCGCGCCCGGCACCTGACTGACCTCTCCAGCTACGCGCCCCTGATTATGCCCGTCGCTCCGTGTTGGGCCATGTCAGCGTTTATAATCTCCTCCCAGACAGCGTGGTCGCTGCTCCGTCAGTTCACGACTTTCAGTCTGGTCTGCAAGCTTTAATGCGTGATGAGGCGAATTCTGGCCCTGATTGGGCAGATCTCCTCAGCTGCCGTGTCCCGCTCGCGCATCGCCGCGTGCGCAGCTGCTGGGGCTGGCTTCCTCCCGTTTGGTCTCCGTCTGTCCCTCTCGTCTTTGCTCCCTCTCTCCCTTCCCCTCCCTCCCTCCTTTTTTTTTTTTTTTTTTTTTTTTTTTTTTTTTTTTTTTTTGTATATATATATATATATATATATATATATATATATATATATATATATAATTTTTTTTTTTTTTTTTTTTTTTTTTTTTTTTTTTTTTTTTTTTTTTTTTTTTTCTATATCTCTCTCTCTCTCTCTCTCTCTCTCTCTCTCTTTTTTTTTTTTTTTTTTTTTTTTTTTGTTTTTCCTCTCTCTCTCTCTCTCTCTCTCTCTCTCTCTCTCTCTCTCTCTCTCCCTGCGAGCTGCCTGTCGTCCGCCGTCTTCCTCCTCTCCTCGGCTCCTCCACCCCGTGCGGGTTCTGAGCGGTGCTCGGTCCGCAGGCGCTTTTCTCGCCCAGCGCGTCCGGCGCCTTCCCGCTCCTTTTCTTCCTCGCTCCCTCCCTGCTTGCTTTGCTCTGCTGCTCTCTTCTTTCTCCCCCCCTTCTCCATCTCCCTCCCTCTTCCCTTTCTCTCCCCCCTCTTCTTTCCGCTTCTCCCTGGTGTTCTGCCGCGTTTTGACGGCCGTTCCAGCCGGCGCTCGGCTGGCCGTGCTGTTTCCGAGCGGCCCGGAAATTTTCAGCATGAAAATGCTGCTTTTTTGTTCGTCTTTCTCCCGCCCGCGATTTTTAAAGGATGCATTTTTCTAATGCGTTCATATTGCGTTGAGACTTCAGTGCGGCTTGGTTCATTCGTAGCGAGGTGCGTAGAAACAAAAAATCTGTTTTTCAATTGCAAGCTTTCTTTTCGAGCTCTGCTGGTGTGTCTTCTGCTGCCGTCCGTCAACGAGCTGCGCGCGGTTGAAATCCTGGGCGGGCTGCAGCTGACTTCGCGCGCCGTCTACTTGAGGCCGGCGCCGTGACATAACGTTTTGCGGAAAGGGAAGTGAAGTGGACCATGGGAAATGTAGAAGTACCTTCGCCAACGGAGCAGACTAAGGGTACGGCGTGGAGGAAATCCAAAGATTGTAACCCTCTGAGCCTTAATCGTCACGGACAAATTAGAATTGGTCAGACGTTTTTTTGTTTTGGTCCTAGATGCAGACTTTCTGAATCTGTTTTCGTGATCGAGTAACATTTTATATAGTGGAATCTTCGATGGATGATGGTCGGCATTTTTTGTTTTTTTTTGTGTCCGTGCCCCACCAGTATTTATCGCGGGATTGGATTGAGAACGTCCACGCAGAGGTTTGCCGATTAAGAGGGGTTTAAATCGTTAATCTTAGCAACCTTTCACACTGGGACACGGACAACAAAGCTCTGGGAAGCCGAGCGAGTCCCGAAATATCCGGAGGACCGGCGGCGTAAATAATTTCGATGAATATTTTTGTGGTAATTCGATATCTCAGAACATCCCCACCCTTGAAAATTGATCTTCGAGGGCCAAAGTTTAAAAACGGCTCAGATGCTGTAAAGTACACCATTACTTTCATACGTGTAATTACATCTAGATTCAAGTATTCTCAACTCGGGAATCGAGTGGTCCTGATGCATATCTCTCTATATATATATACATGTATATATATACACATACATAACGCAACAACTAATCACAAGTAGGAGACAAAGGTTTCCTTTTGTAGAGGACAAGACAGAAACATATATTGTGAGGGTTGAACACAGTAATGCTTTTGCATAGTGTAAAAGATCACGCCTAGATTGTTTTGGATATCTGGTTTATCTTTATTCTCTTGAGCTGAAGAATGGAATTCGTCCCGATTTCAAGTAACATTTGCGAACGCGATCAATGAATTCTTAGCGTTCCACGTGAGATTAGGAACGAGCAGACGTTTCAAACATTTTGTTGTTCCGGTCGGCCCGAACAAGACCCGGCAGGAATTAGCGCAAGCAAAACGAGCAGAACACATTGTAAGTGTAGAGAAAGAGCAGCAAGAGAGGAGGAAGGTAATAAGGAAGAAAGAAACGAGGCGGGTAGGGAAGGCGGCGTGGCAGACCACTGTTTCGGCAGCTGGTTCTGTCTGCTGACGCGTAGAGTGACCTACGGTTGGGGGCCTGCAAGTTCGATCCTGACTCTACGAGCGGCCGGGCGGTGCAGATGCAGATTTGCTAATGCCTGGGCGCAGGCGCCGGATTTTTCGGCCCAGGTTGCGCGATCCCTGAATTCTGCGTCGAAGATATTAATTATTTCAATTGTCATACATATCATCGATAACGAAAGCGACGACGAAAAATTACATTTTGTCTGAGGCAGGGGGGGCAAGCGAACCGAGATCGTTACAGTATTTGGCCCCTCGAAAAAAGAACGTGCATTCTCGAAGTAGTTCAATTGTTGTCAACCTCTGCGACCAGCGGTTTTTGAAGGAAATAAATCACCTTGATCTCGATAAACTACCTTGGCGGTGTGAGATTATCTCTTTGCCACCTCGAGCAAAACAAAGTATTGCGCGCGATGGAAAAATTGGAAATCTACACATAAAGTAGCATGACATTTCCAGGAATATTCAGTTTGGGTGAACAGAGGCTTCGCAAAGATGACACGGGTCCCAACTTGGGCAATTCAGGAGGGAGTGGCTTGTTAGAGTTTCAGGGAACGCCAATGCTTCCCTTGGGTCGTTCCGCAATAACGTACAGCTTGGAACAAATATAGAAGAGCACGGATGTCTACGGAGAACGGACTTATCAACGATGTCACGACTGTCATTTTTTCGAGTGAAAACGGAAGCAAGAGAAACATATAAGAGCGCATTTCGATAAGAGAGAGTGACAGTTTTTCATTTCACGGCCCTGCGCGGCGTCGAAATTTTTTCTCACTATTTCGCGAATCATCAATCGCACCGCTTCTGAAAAGCAGCGCCAGACGCAAAGCAGTTGCCTCTTCGGCAACCGGGACGAAAACGACGCGAAATGAAACGTTGATAATTAGTTGAAAGTGCAACAAAACAGACAGTTCATATATTACTACAACATTTTTTTGTTACCAACAGTTCTTTGCGAAGAATATTATGGATGCGCCAGCCGCGCCCGTAAATGCAATCAGGGATGTCGTGTATTGCCCATTTTTTTCCCAGTTAGCTTCCGTGGAGTTCGATTCCCACGAGAGACGACCCAGCCCAAAAACAAGGGCAAGAAACCGTGGTTGTCCGGTCTGGGTCTTCCCTTCCTCTTTTTTTGCTTTCGTCTCGGTAGCTTCTCATCGTTTCAATTTGCGCCGTTCACGGCTGGCCGGTTTCCAGCCAGTCTTTGATCCCTGGTCGTCGTATTGTTGGCCAGTTTTTGGGCCGCTCAGTCTTTCCTCTGAGTGCATTTCCGTGCTTGGTTTTATTTGGCTTTGTTTGGCCGTTCTTCATTCAAGTTCTGCGTTATTGTAGTCACCGGGCGTTGCCTTATGTTCAGTGGTTCGTTGCGTGTTCGTTTTTATGATATATGTTTGTTTTCATGTATTGTTGGTGCTTATGATGCTGTTATTTGCTGATCATTTTTCCTTCTGCTGTTCTTTTGCCTTTATCTTTTCGTCGCCTGGAGGTTATGTGTCTTTGTGTATTCGTTGCTTCTATTTTTTGCCGCCCTTGTGCCTTTTTTGTGCCTGTGGCCTTTCTGTCACAATGTGTTCCGTTGTTCGTTTCTTCAGTTGTTGCTAACAAGGAGGGGCAACACGATCGTGTCAAACAACATCGAAACAGCAAGGAACAGCAGAACAAGAGCCAAAATAAACCGCGAACAATACAGAAACAATAATCAAGGAAGCAAAATCCAACACAGAACGCTAGAACCAAATATGACACACACACACAGACAATGAAGACATCATAACTGCAAAAGACATGGCGTACCAAATGGGCAAGGGTGCAGTATGCCTGCGTTTTGTTGCTCTCGTGTCCCCTGCTGCCCTGTTATCCTTATTATTATCTTTCACAGTTGTGTTCTAGAGCTCGGGCCTCTTTATTTTCGTGGTTCGTGGTTCGTCGTCGCCCCCCTGGTTTCCGAACCCCAGTCCTCCTGCCTTGGCCCAGCCTCCCTCCTGGGCTCTGGCGTCCCCTGGCCCTGGCCTCAGGCCCCCGCCCCGGATCTTTTATTTTCGTGGTCCGTGCGTCGTCGTCGTCCCCCTGGCTGTGGCCCGCTTCCCCTGGCCCTCTCGCCTTCGTCCTGCCCTGGCCCTGAATCCAGCTTCCCTCCTCGGCTCTGGCGTCCCCTGGCCCTGGTCCCAGCCCTCTCTCCCTGGACCCCTTATTTTCTTGGTTCGTGCTTTGTCGTCGTCCCCCTGGCTCTGGCCCGCTTCCCCTGACCCCCTCGCCTCCGTTCTGCCCTGGCCCTGAATCCAGCTTCCCTCCTCGGCTCTGGCGTCCCCTGGCCCTGGTCCCAGCCCTCTGTCCCCGGCCCTTCTATTTTCGTGGTCCGTGCTTCGTCGTCGTCCCCCTGGCTGTGGCCCGCTTCCCATTGCCCCCCCCCGTCCTCCTGGCTGTCGCCCGGGACCCTGTATTTTCGTGGTTCGAACCCGAACCTCTGGCTTTCCCCCTTGGCTCTGGACCCCCCAGGCCCTGATTCCCGCTCCCTTCGCCCCGGACTTTTTATTTTCGTGGTTTGTGGTTCGTCGTCGTCCCCTTGGCTCTCGCCCCCATTCCCTGGCCCCTTGCCCCAACCTGGACCTCTGGCTCCTGGTACGAGCCCCTGGCTCTCGCCCCCCATCCCCTGGCTTCCTCGCCCCAGCCCGGACCTCTGACTCTTGGTCCGAGCCCCAGCCTTCCTACCCTGGCCCTGAACCCAGCCTCCCTTCTTGGTTCTGGCGTCCCCTGGCCCTGGCCCCAGCCCCTCTCGCCCCGGACCCTTTATTTCGTGGTTCGTTGTCGTCCCCCTGGCTGTGGCCTGCTTCCCCTCGCCCCCTCTCTCCCGTCCCCCTGGCTGTGGCCCGCTTCCTCTCGCCCCCTCGCCCCAACCCAGACCTCTGGCCCTTGGTCCGAGCCCCAGCCCTCTGGCCATGGCTGAACTCAGCCTGTCCCTGCCCTTGGCACCACTCGCCCCGACCCTGGCCTTGGACCTCCTCGCCCCGGACCATTTATTTTCTTGGTTTGTGGTTCGTCGTCGTCCCCCTGGCTCTGGCCCCCCATCCCCTGGCCCTCTCGCCCCAAGAGAGACCTCTAGCTCCCGGTCCAAGCCCCAGTCCTCCTGCCCTGGCCTTGGACCCAGCCTCCCCCTTTGGCTCTCGCCCCCCCTCTGGCCCAGCTCCTCTCGGCCCGGACCCTTTATTTTCGGGGTTCGTGGTTCGTCGTCGTCCCCTTGGCTCTGGCCCGCTTCCCCTTGCCCGCTCGCCCCAACCCAGACCTCTGGCCCTTGACCCGAGCCCCAGCGCTCTGCCCCTGGCTGAACTCCGGCTGTCCCCTGGCCTTGGCCCCGCTCGCTCCAACCCTGCCTTCTTGCCCCTGGCCAGAGCCTTAGCCCCCTGGCTCTGGCCCTCGACCCAGCTCCCCCTGGCCCTGCCCCTTGGCCCCCCCTCGCCCCAGCTCGTGCCCCAGACCCTCCACTGGCCCGTGGACCTGGATCCCCTCCCCTGCCCCTGTCCCCTACCCTGTCCCAGCCCAGACCCAGCCTCCCTGGCCCACTTGGCCTAGCCCAGACCCAGCCTCCCCAGCCCATGGCCCTGGACCCGGCCCCCGCCTCTGGCACTGGCCTCGCTCCCCTCGTTCCGGCCCTTTTCTTTTCGTGGTTCGTCGTCGTCCTTTCCTCTTCTGCTGGCCCCCTCGCCCCAGCTCGCAGACCGGCCCCCTCGCTACAGCTCGCAGACCTCTCCCCTCTGGCCCTGGCCCTCTCGCCGCCGCTTAGACCCAGTCTCCCCGACCCATGGCCGTGGACCTAACACCCCCCTGGGTTTCGCTTGAGACATCTTCGACACTCTAGGTTCCGAGCTGCCGCCCGCGAGGTCGCCCGGGCCGTGTCGCTTCAGACATCCTCGCAACTCTGCGCTCCCAGATTCCGCGCGCGAGGTGGTCCGGCCCCCAGTCTCGCTCCCCAGCTAGGAGAGTCGTCCGGCTCCGAGGTGGTCCGGCCTCCAGTCTCGCCCGGCTCCCAGACGCAGCGCGGCGAGTCGTCGTCGTCGTCCTCGTCCTCGTCGTCGTCGTCCTCGTCGTCGTCGTCGTCCTCGTCGTCGTCCTCGTCCTCGTCGTCGTCGTCGTCGTCGTCGTCGTCGTCCTCGCGACGCCGAGGGGAGCAGGCCCAGGTCTCCAGGAGGGGATCAAAAGGAAGGAGGAGGAGGACCAGGAGGAGGAAGAGGAAGGGGAGGCGGAAGATCAGGAGGAGGACGGATATGATATAGAGAACAGGAAGCGAAGAAGAGGAGGAGTAGGAGGAGGAGGAACGGGAGGAAACGAGACTGCCCTGCCTCCTCCTGCCCGTCCCTGCCCGTCCCTGGCTCGGCACAGGGCGCCCTGCCCCCCCCTGCCCGTCCGTCTCTTCTGTCCTCGATCCCCCCCCCACATGCCCCTCCTGCTTTTCCTCTTTTCAAACGTACAAGAGCCAGGGCACGCGTGCCACTTGTTTCCTGTGCACTGTTGTCTTGTTTCCTCTGCAGCTCTGGTGTTCCCGGCTGCCCTGGGAGCCCTGTTGTTCACATTTTTTTTTCTAGTTCTCTTGCCTTCTGCTGCCCCCGTGGCCTTGCTGCTCCCTTGCGCCGCGCTCTCGTGTTTCTGCTGCTCCCACTTTTTCCACCGTTCTTGTGGCCCTTGCTGTCCCGTTTCCTGCTCCTCCCGTGTCCCTGCTGTCCCGTCCCGTTTCCTCTAATGTTCCGGTGTTCTTTGCTGGTTCTGTGTTTTTTGCTGCTCCCGCGTCCTCTGTTGATCCCGTGCCATTTGCTTTCCGTATTCGGATGTTTTGGTTTGGTTTGTTGCGGCCATGTTTTTTGTTTGTCCATGATTTCTTTTGCCATGTTTTATTGGCTGCCAGTTTTTAGTCTCGCGTTTTTTTACGCCAGTTGCCCTGCTGCTCCTGGGTCTCTGACGTGCAGCCTGGTGCTGCCTACAATTCGGAGTGTCTTCGTGTTTTCTTGCGTGTTATGCTTTCGGGGGCCGCCCGAGGAGGTGATCGACTTGGTGACGTCGCGGTGTTGTCTATGCCTCCGCGGCTCGTGGAACAGACACATTATATATGTATGTGTATGTGTGTCTGTTTGTATATGTACATGTGCATGAATATCTTTATGTCACAGTATTTGTATTTGTATGTGTATGTATGTATATATATATATATTTATATACGTGTGTGTATATATATATATGTATGTGTATGTGTATGTATGTGTATATATATATATGCAGATGTACATGCATATAAATAATGTATATGTTTATGTTTTTGTAGTTATTTACGTTTAGGTTTATGTATCTGTATTTGTATAGTTATAGGTATCCGTTCTTTTTATATTTTTATACTTATTCATATTCGTATTTTGATAGGACCAGGGAACCCGGAAAAAGCGCCCCCCCCCACCCCCCTTCCACCTAACGAATTTGGCCCACTTTCGGGCAGCCCCCGAGACGGCCTGAGAGGACTTCACGAGAGCCTGAAGACGGCCTCAGAGGGCCCCCGACGTTCCGGCACATCTGAGGGGCTGAGGCCCCACGCGCCTCCCTTCACGGGACGGCCTCCGGGCCGAAGGTGCGCGCTTCTTCTTCTTCTTCTTCCCGAAACGATCCTAGAGAGCCCCAAGACCGTCGACGATGATCTCGAAGGAGCCGTCATACCCCCAAAGATCGCTCCACAACGTCCCGAAGGGCCTCCAAGAGCACTCCCAAGAGGGCCCCAAGAGGCAACATTCATTGATTTTCCGTTGGTTTGTTGGGGATTTGGGAGTTCTCCACTCTTCGGCTTCCCGACGCTTCGAGATGGCCCACGAGGCTCCCAAGATCACCCTAACGCAGCCCGACAGACCTCCAAGATGGCCCCGAGACGGTCCCGGCAGGGCCTCAGGAGGCCCCAGGAGGCTCCCAATAGGCTCCCGAGAGGCCCTAAGATGCCCCCAAGAGGCCCCCAGGAACCCCAAGACGTTCCCAAGAGTCCCAAAGTGTCCGCAAGGACCCCACAGAAGTTCGAGATCGCTCCAAACGAGGCCTCCCAGAGCACTCCCAAGAGGGCCCCACGAGGCAAAACTTATCGATTTTCCGTGGTTTGTGGGGGATTTTTGAGTTCTCCCTTCTTCGGCTTCCCGACTCACCTGACAGTCGCGAGAGGTCCCCAGGAGGCCCCAGGAGGTCCCAAGAGGCATTCAAGAGGCCCTAAGAGGCCCCCAGGAGGTCCTCAGGAAGGCCCAACAGGTCCCTAAGAGTCCCAAACGATTCCGCAGGGACCCCACAGAAGTTCGGAAACGTTCGACAAGGCCCCCAAGACAGGCCCAAAACGGGCCAGGAACCTGAATATGACCCGAAGACAGCCCAACAGAGCCAATACGCGCCCCAAGACGGGCCCAAGCCATAACGGGACTGCACCACGTCCCACAGAGGCCCTCAGAAGGCTCCGGGAGGCTCCAATAAGGTCCACGTGACGTTAACACTCTGAACGAGAGGCCTCTCAAGAGCGTACGGCGGTGCAAAACAATTTCAGCGTTGAGATAATCGAGCCCCGCTGCGACACGGTCCCGAGGCCCCCCAAGGCCCGCACACGGCTTTTTCCATAGTCCCAAAGACACGGTCATTGGTATGCCCAGGTCGCCGTTACACATTCTGCCGTGTCCTCCATGCTGTCACCTACCCAAGTCTTTCAGCACTCGCGAGCCCATCACTGCGTTATCGCCCTGTGGCCACGACTGCGTACATGTATATGGACATGCATATGTGTACACGTAGATTTGCCCAAGTAGACGTGATGCATATGTATGCGTACGCATGGGTATATATACACATGTATATATATATATATATCTCTCTATATATATATGCATGCACGCACATCAATACGCCCACACGTATATCTATAGGCATCTATACGTCTATATGTGTATGGCGTGCATGCACGTGGGCGCGTATGACATGTATGTACATATTCGCGCGCGCATGTGCACGCGCATGCACGCCGCCCGCGTGCGAAACTCGAAGGGCCAAGGTTCATGGCGCGAAGCACCACTGCAGTGTTGTACATATACATATATGCATGTATATGTGTAGCTATTTATGAATGTACGTATGCGTGTGTCAATACATCGGCAACTAATTTCACATTTTCAGCGACCGAAATTGTTTATCAATGGGAACGTTTTTTGTTGTTTACGTAGATTTGGATTCAGCTGGGGAGGTCGCAAAGAAGGTTCGTGAAGAGTGAGCATACACAGTTTGAATCGGGGCTGCTCCAACTGATTTGGCGTGGCTTGGAACTGTAAACATTCAATGGTACCACGTGCCCTTGTACTGTTAAGCGACAGTTATGCAGTATATACAGCGTGCGCAGGTTTACATCTATACTCGTGTGCATATACATATCTGTGTCTGTATTGTAGGAAAACAGATATGACTTGTCATGCCAGATAGTATGCTGATTATTACGTACTCTTATCTCAACTTTTGAAACTGTGACGGGTTGCTTGTTCGTGTGTAATCTAAAGTTTACGTGCAGGACGACTTCTTGTCGACGGAGAACCTTCGACTGGTTGTTCCCGATAACGCTGTCGAGGCATCGTGCGTGCTTGTGCAGGCTTATTGTTAACATGTCCTGGTTAACCAGTGTTGCTGAAATCGATGCCGTAGTCGTGAATGGTTGGTATGAGTGACGCTCCAGAGGCAGCCGTCAAAATGGCGTGCAGTCGTGCGTGAGCATTCATTGATGCCGTGTCCTCACGTAGTGCCTGGCACTTTCTACTCATTGTGATGCTTCTTGTTGTGATATGTCATTCGGCATGGTTTGCGTCTTCGCCGACGTGCTGTGCAATGTTCAAGTCTCCATTCGCGAGGTGTTGAGCCCTGGTGGCGCTCATTCTACTACACTTGCGCAAATTCGCGAGGACTGTGCCTTCGATCTTGTCGTTCGCGTTTCGTTCAATTCATGCACTCCTGCATGTGGCAAGGTTGCGTGGCCTGTTGAGTGAACACCGTGCGTACTTATGCGCAAGTAATGTTTCAGATCTGAACGTGTGTGGCCAGCATGCTTGGCTAACCATACGGGAGTGCGCTGCTGATTTGACTTGGCAGGCGTCAGTGATGTATCCTTCCGCGCAGGTGCCACATACGAGTGCGCGAATTACTTGGACGGGTGCACCCATTGAACGTAAACATAAGCATGGCCATGATCATGCACATAATCATGCGCAAGCATGTCAGCACTCGCGTCGGCATGTCCACACGGATACCCGTATCGACCACAGACGGGGATATGTTTGGGGTTTTCGCTGGAGTCCAACAGTGCCCTGCCAAGACGTAGTGCGAGTGGAGCCCCCTCGCCCCGATTGACGAGCGTAATCAGAAGCGCAGTGCGTTTATAATCATCAGCATCGGTGTGTTTTTCCCGATGCAGCTGTAGGTTCCGAACAGCGGATACGTTGCATACATATATATATATATATATATATATATATATTATATATGTGTATATATACGCATATGTATATATATATATATATATGTATGTATGTATATATATATATATGTATATACAAAAAATATCCAGCTGCCTGCGGCAAGTCATGCTACCGTGCCAGCCCAGGATTCTTGGTGGAGACTGTTTGAGGGGGCACGGGGGGCCATCACATGTGTCACTTCGGGTCCCCCGGCTTGGGAGAGCAGCGACGAGGATGATGAGGATTATGAGGATGATGGAGATGATGACGATGATGATGCTGCTGATGATGGTCATGATGATATTGATGACGATGATGTTGGTGATGCTGATGATGCTGATGATGCTGATGATGGTTACGATGAGGACGACGGCGATGACGATGAGGACGAAGTTTTTGAGACTGTTGTTATTGTTGTTCAGCTTGTTGCTGTTGATGTAGTTTTTTTGTTATTGCTGTGTTTGTGGTTGTTGTTGTGGTTGTTGTTGGTGTTGTTGCTGCTGTTGTTGTTGTCGTCGTTGTTCTTATTGGTGTTGCTGTTGCTGATGCCGATGTTGTTGGTGTAGTCATAGTTATAGTTGTAGTTGTAGTTGTACTTGTAGTTGTTGTTGTTACCGTTGCTGTTGCTCTCGTTGTTGCTGTTGGGGTTTCTGTTGCTGTTCCGGCTGCTGTTGCTGTTGCTGTTGCACTTGTTGCTGTTGTTGCTGCTGCTGTTGTTGTTGGGATCTCAGCTCTACAGTATAATTGTTGATTCCCCCTCCCAGGTAACTATTGTATTCTTTAAATTCAAGTACTTTTCCTGGGACTCGCGCCTGGTTTTTTACAAGGGAAAGGAAGGTGTCACCAAACTGCGCCTTTGGCCCCCGATTTAAAACAACAGCGGCTCCCGCCTGACACTTCCTCACATTTTGCTCCCACATCGCGCTCTCGCGCGGCACTTCCTCGCAATTTGTTCCGACGCCGCGCCCTCGACACTCAGGAATCACGCTCTCGCTTTGGCTTATCGCACGATTTACTTGGGAATCGCGCTGTCGCTGGAGACTTCCTAGCGATTCATGCAGGACGCACGCTTCAGCAACCCGCACGCTCGACCTGGCCGCCTGGGCGCGCCTTCCCGACCCGCCTGTTAGGGTCTTTTGTCCCGATCTGCCCGTATGGTTCTGCCACGTGTTTTCTGCGCCTAGTCCCCCTCCTGCTACTTTCGCTCTCGTGCTCCATCCTCCTCCCTCCCCCTTGTCCCTTTCTTTCACCCGTCCTCTCTTCCCTTCCCGTAGGGGCTGCATGAAGTGTGCAATTCAGGCAAGGAAAATCTCCCCCCCTATTCGGGTACGATCGAAGACGAAGGGTGTGGATACCGAGGGTTTGGGGCATACGTGTTGATTGGCAGGCGAGTAGATAAGAGCGAACAGTCTTAAAATGAGTGTTGTTGTTGTCGTCGTTGTCGTCGTCGTTGCTGGTGTTATTTTTTCACTTTGTTTTTCAATTGAGGTGCCCCCCTCAGGGCTCGCACCCTGTATTGTTATTTTGTAGCGTTATTCTGCTCAAACTGCGTTGCTGCCCCCTTGGCTACAACAGCAACAGCTCTCGCTTGATATTTTCTCCCCAATTATTCCCAAATCGCGCTTTCGTGTGGGACTCTCTCGCACATTACGCAGGGATCGCGCTCTCGCGTGGGACTTCCTCGCAATTTTTTCAGACGCCGCGCCCTCGACAGGAATCAAGCTCTCGCTTTGGTATTTTTCGCGATTCACTTGGGAGTCGCGCTATCGCTCGAGACTTCGTGGCGATTCATGCAGGACTCACGCTTCAGCATCCCGCCTGCTCGACCTGGCCGCCGGGGCCCGCCTTTCCGACCCGCCCGCTAGGGTTTGCCCGCCCGATCAGCCTGTCCTGTTCTGCCACGTTTTTTCTGCTCCTAGTCTCCCTCCTGCTAATTATTCTCGTGATCCATCCTTTTTCCTCCCTCTTCCGTACGTTTGCTCTTCCCCTGTTTGAAGGGCTGCGCAAGCTGCGCGTGGCAGCTAAGATATACGCCTAAGCGTGTACGATCGAAGCCGAAAAGGGCGGGTACCGAGTGCTTTGGATATTTGTTGAATGGCACGCGAGAAGGTAAGCGCGACCAGTCTTAAACTGATTGTTGTTGTTGCTGCTGCTGCCGTTGTTGCTGCTGTAGTTGTTGTTGCTGTTGTTGTTGTTGTTGTTGTTGTTGTTGTTGTTTTTATTGTGTGTCTTTGTTTTTGTTTTTGTTTTTGTTTTGTTGTTGTTGTTGCTGTTGTTGAATTCTCATTTCTGAAGAATGATTATTTTTGATCCCCCCACCGGTGCATACTGTTTTTTCTCAATCAATCAAAGTGTGCCCCTCGACGCTCGCACCCTGTTTTTCGACAGGGAAAGGCTTGGTGGTCAAACTGGGCCCCATGGCCCCTGGGTTACAACAACAACGGCTCCCGCTTGAGACTTCCTCGCAATTTAGCCAGGACCTCCGCTCCTGCCCGAGACTTCCTCGCATTTTATTCAGGAGTCGCGCTCTCGCTAGGGACTTCTTACAACTTATTCATGAATCGCTCTCCCGGCGCTTTGGAGTCGCGCTCTCGCTGGAGACTTGCTTGCAACTTACTGAAGAATAGCCTTGCGTTGGAATTTCTTGCAATTTGCCCAAGCGCCGCGCTCCCGACACCCGCGTGCCCTTCGTGGCCCCGCTGTCGCCATTTGTGTCCCCCTCACTGTCCTACGTGGCCCAGTTGCAACCCTCAGTGGCTCCATAGTAGCCTTCTGTGGCCCCGCATTATGTGGCCCCCGCTCGTTCGCGCTCTTCATGGCCCCTGTCGGGGACATCGGCCGAGTGCAGGGGCGCTCCAGTTTTCGGCGTCTGGGCAGCCACTCCGCCCGGGCTCACTTCTTTTCAATGAGCGGAATCGTGATGATTCGTAGGGGAGAGCTGGTAGACATGCCAGAGCTTGAGGAACACGATGAGATTGCGCCGCAGCCTTAGTGGGGAGTTGATGCATCCTTCAAGGAAATGGCGGCGGATCAATTCTCGGGACCCCGCTGGACTGAGCTGGTCGCCCGTGGGTGGCACAGCGCGACGGAAGATATATTGGTCTATGAGTCGCGGGCCCTCATGCGGGCGGTGGAGATTCAGTGCAGTCTGTCGCCGCGGGAGGCTGGGCACATCGTCGGCATGGGCGATGACCTGCCCGCAGTTCTATGTTTCGAATGGAGGAGGGCCAACAACTTTGTTGTTCTTGCTTGCGCACGGCGGGCTGTCGCCCTTGGTCTCTCCCTCAACGAGCGGCTGCGTGTAAGATGGGTTCCGAGCGAGCTCAACCCTAGTGACTGGGGCTCCAGGATCTATGACCCGACGTGCGACCAGACAAGGACCCTGGTCAATTCTTGGGAGGTTTCAGAAGGCGATGAAACACGCCCGTGGATCGTAGGTTGCTACGACAAGGCAATGCAGAGATGAACGGTACGCGCAACCGCAAGCACGTGATTACCGAGCACAGCAAGCATAGCAAGTTGAACACTATTGAGAACATGAGCAGCATTAACGACTTAGGGCAGACGAGCAATCTTCGCTACAGCAAGCAGCGGCAACAGCAGCCGTGCAACGACGGGGGCCCCTACGTGGACCCGAAGGGCTCCGACTGGAGCTCGAGCCATCCCTGCGTCGGCCTCGAGCAGGCCTCGGACGCCCCTCGCCGCCGAAGGTCAGCGCCTCGGCTCCTGCATCGAGAGCTCCTCGACCGCTTGTCCCACCTCGGCTCCCGCAGGCGTTCGTTTCGGGGGCCCGGGGCGCCGCGCCGCGGGGCCCCGTGATGAGCGCCTCGCGGCGCAGGCAGTTGCTGGCGCCGCGGCCCAGGGGGGGCGGCGCGCCCGCGCTGGGCGCGCCCGAGCGGCCCGCGAAGCGCTCGCGGTCGCTGTTGTCCGCTGTGGTGAGCCCGCTGGCGGAACCAGAGGCGCAGGCAGCCCGCGGGCGAGTGCTGGGCGCGTCTTAGGACAGCGCCCAGCTGCGGCTGAGCCAGCCGCCGTCCAGCACGAAGGTCGGCAGCCGCGACCGGGAGGCGGCGGGCAGCGGCGAGGGCGACGCCGAGGGCGAGAGTGACGCCGCGACCCAGCCCGACGAGGAGGCCGATGCCAGGCGGACTCGCCAGCTGCGCCAGACGGCGAAGCACTGGGCGCAAGCCGTGGCCAAGGCGCGGGCGTCGCCTGCGCTAGCTGGCCTCGTGCTGCTGGAACGCTCGGCCGTGAGGCAGGGCGCCGAGAGCCGCTGCCAGTGGGGGCTGCAGGCGTTCATCGGCGTCGTCGGGGAGCGCCCGCTCGTCGTGGACAGCGAGGTCGACGGGGCGCTCGTGCAGTGCATGAACGGTTTGTGTGAAGCTGGGCACAATTCGAACAGGGGCGATGCGTTGCTGTCCGCCCTGATGCGCTTCCAGCGCAGTATGGCAGGCTGGGTGGGTCGTGCTTCCCCCTGGCCTGGAGATGCTTCAAGGGCTGGCGTCGCAGATGCGGGCGGAGATCTCGTGGCCCCGTGGTGAAGATGACGTGGACTCGGCGGCGCTTCCCTTCCCAGGCGCGCGGGCTGCTATTCGGAAGCGCCAGTTGCAGGGCGAGGGCATCAGCTTGAGAAGCAAGATATATTCTTGGCTGCCGCGTGCGATCGCGGCGATCGCGACTGGCCGCCCAGACTCGCACCTGTTCCCGCGCAGCCGCCCGAGCTTGTGATGGGGCTCGACCGCGCCAGGGACGGGCTGCAGCTGGGCAACCTCGTGCTGCGCCAGTGCCGCCACTCCGGGGCCTCGCTGAACCTGCGGGGCCGCCGCCGCGACCGCATGGGGCTGAAGTGGCGGGGGGGCTGGCAGTGCGAGGGCCCCCTCAGGCTGTGCGAGAGCGCCGCCAGGCTAAACCGGTCGGCGGCCCTGCTGCCTTGGCAATTCGCCGCGTTCAAGAAAGCGGGCGACCGCCTCGATGCGCTTTTCTTCGGCCGCGCGGCCGCCCTGCTTCTCGCGCCTGTATGGGTCAAGGTCCGTACTTCGACTTCGCGGACCTCTTCTGCGGTGAGGGCGGAGTCGGAAGAGCCCTCTCGAATCGAGGGTCTGCCGCTCGCCTTTGGATACAAGATACGATGCCAGGTTTGACCTTACCGACCATGCTGTGCTGCGCCTTTTGGAGGGTTGTGCCAAACATGGGTTGATCTTGGTGGCGGCGATAGCTACGTAATGCACCAGTTTCTCAATTGCTCGGATGCGAACTCGTCTCGGTCGAACGCCCGAGCGGCCTTGGGGAGTGACGGACAGATCGGATTTCGGTGAGAAAGACCACGCTGCCCTTCGGCGTGGTAACAAGATCCCCAGGGCCACCCTTCGAAACATTCGTGTGCTTGACAAATTTCAGATACCGTGGTCCCTGGAGATCCCATACAGTTAGTTGACTTTTGTGGAATATACCTGCTTTGAGGCGGCGGGCTCGACGGAGTGCCGCAGAAGCCTCCCTGGATTGCTACAGTTTCGGCGCACTATGGCGCAGGCGGGCGCATTTCCTCTTCGGCAACGCGACGCCCGATTGTATTCAGCATCCCGAGGGGGGGCTTTGTCGCGGTCGTGGGTGTTGCTCGTGCACTGGGCGGCCGCGCATTGAACGGTCGGGGCCTCGTCCAATCAGACGTGTACCTTTGACGAAGGTTGCAGGGCAATGTCCTGTAGGCTTGTGCCGTGACGTCGCCGCCGCCCTGGCGACTGCTAGCAATCAGAGAATACCCTTGCCTCGGGAAGTGAGTTGGCACTTGCCTTTTCTTCTGTGATGCTGGTCCCGCTCAGTGCTGGCCACCATCTCCCGTGTTGCCGCGCCTTCGGCAGGACTGCTGCTTGGCGAACTCGCCCGTGCCGCGTTTCTCGAGACGCGATCTCTGGGGCCTCGCAGACATTGGAGTGCTCGCGCGGCGTTGTCTGCTGCCCCATCGCCTTTTTCCCGTCTCGAGTGCACCCGTGGCCTGCCTTCCGCCATTCAGGTGCTTCGCACTTTTCCTTCTGGCAGCTTTTCTTCTGTTGTGCTGGTCCCGCTCAGCGTTGGCCGCCATCTCCCGAGTTGCCACGCCTTCGGCAAGACTGCTGCCTGGCGAGCTCGCCCGTGCCGCGTTTCTCGAGACACGATCTCCGCTCCCAAAATGTTGTGAAAGATGGGGCCTCGCAGACACATTTCTGGCATATTCGCTGTTGCAATCCTAACAGCGGCCACGACGGCCCCAAAGGCACCCAGCATCGGTCCCAGCCGGCCCCAAAGGCTCCCAAGAGGGCCCCGAGACGGCCAGAAAAAAGTTTCGAGCAGCACAAGAGATTTCCAAAACGGCCCCAGAGAGTTTTCAGGGGGCTGGAGGTGGCCACTGGGTGATTCCTACATGGTCGGAGAGGGCCCCAAGAGGGCCCTAAGACTAGGGGGCCACATGCGAGCCCTACCCCTACCCCCCACGACTTCTGAGGGGGGTAGGGGTTGGGTTCGCATGTGGCCCCCTAAAGACGGGCTCAGCTCTTCTTGACGGGCCAAGAGGGACCCGCGCAGTAAACATTCGCACCAAGGGGTGGGTTCGCCCATTAGTTATGAAGTAAATTTCAACGACGACGACGATTCCGATAACATGCTTGCCTTTCGTTTCTTTTACGTAGTAGTGGCAGGAAACCATGGTGGCCAGTGTGCAAGAATGATGGTTTGGTCTTCGCGCGTCCACCGTGGGCACCTGCGTCGTGGGGGGGAACAGACGGCCCAAGGGGCGCCCGGGACCGCCCATGGCGGCCAAAGAGAGCGCCAACAGGGGCACCGCGGGGGGAAGTCGAACCCACATTTCGAGGCCTCCGCCTTAAGAGGACCCCGACGATCGCCTTCAGGCCCTCAGGATGCCCCAAGATGGCTCCAAGAGGACCCTCAAGAGAACCCGAAGAGGTAAAGTCGCCCCGTTCCCGTGGGAAAGCGTACATTATTATCGCAATCGTTGTTTTCATGTGCCCAGCGTCCAGCGCGGGCCCAGGGGCCTCTATGAGAGCCTCCCAACGGCCGAAGAGGTCCCCCAGAGAGCCCCGAAACAGCCCAACACGGCCCCAAGACGGCCCAAAAGGCACCCAGGACCGCCCAAGAAGGCCCCAAGAGGGGCTCGTGTGGGGGGGGGGGGAATGCGAACCCATATTTCGAGACCTGGGCACAAGAGGATTCGGAAGATCGCCACCAGGCCCCCAAGGACCCCCCACCCCGAGGGAACCCGAGAGGGCCACAAGAGGCCCTGAAGAGCGTCCCAAGAGGTTTGGCCATTGTTTCCAACAGGCTGCCCAGAGGTTTCCCCAGAGTCGCGAACAGGCATTTACGGAGTCTCACACCAACAGCCCAGGCTCGGTGGCAGGATGTGCAGAAGGCCACCAGGAGGGGCACACGTGGACGAGGGGCACGGATGCCCCTCCTCTTTGGGTATTCCTCCTGCTGTTCGTCTTCAAGGACTCCACTTCTCCTTCTGCTCCTGCCCGTCCTTCCCGTTCTGCCCCTCGTCTTCGCCGCCGTCATGCTCCTGGACTCTTCTCCCTTTTCTCGACCTCCAAACCGCCCCTCTCGTTCTTTTCGTCGTCCTCCTGGAGTCCCCCATGCTCAGGAAAGGGCTCTTCACTACGTGTTTCCGCAGCGCATTCGAGCTAAAGTCATATCCGCAACAGTCGCCTGGCTTTCGGCATCTCCGTGCGAGCTGGGATTCTGGAGAACCTGAGCGCGCGCGAAGCGCGCGCGATGGTTGTAATCCATATGTATACGTATGTGTATATATATATATATATGTATGAATGTGGTGGCGCGGTTTCCACCAGGATGCTCGGCATGGTTCATTTGCTTGTTTCGGCTCCGATTCTGCGTGTTTCAGCGTGTGTTGCGTTCCGTCTCCACCAATCTATGCTGGATTAGCGTCGGGTCCGCTGTTGTGGTGCTGCCGCGGCGTATAGGTGTAGCGCTCCACCTTGCTCTTGCGTCGCCGATTCGTAGGGTAGCACCCTGCCCATCGTCTTGCCAGGCCATGGCTCTCAGCGTTACCCCACCAATCGGCTGGTATGGCAGCTTACAGGTTGTAACTTGTACTGACATTTCTGGTTGCTTTGAGTCGAGCTAACGTGCTCCTCGAGTTCTGGCCGCTGCACGCTTTTTGGGTCATCATCTATCGGTGGTTCTTGACCCTAATTTGCACCAGACTGTTGTTTGCGCTTCAGATTACCCACGTCGAGCTTCTGTTCAGGGGTTTGTTTGGCCGCTGCATGTTGGCTTTGCAGAGCTTCTTGTTTGTCTACCACACCACTTCCTGCATGGCCATGGCTGGGCTGTTCCATCATGGCGCGTCCGACAAAGTTCGTTCGCGATTGCCACCTCCACCTGCCGACCGCGCCTGAGGTTCCTCTGCGCCGCCAACGCAAAAGTGTGTGTGTGTATGTGTTTGTATTAGTGAATCCGCAGGAGTCGGGCGCAGCGGTGCGATTGCATGCTGGTGCAGCTGGCAAAGGCAAGCGCTGGCTAATTAGAATATGTCAGACAGTTGTGCAGCACCCACTCTTGTTGCTCATCTTCCTCCACATAGGGCGGATAGTCCGTGACAGTGTGCGGGAGCAGTGGTTGCAGAGACGTGTCCAGGTCATCGTGCTTATTTGCACCCTTGGCTCCGGAGAATTATTCGGCTCTTCCGGGAGCCATTGTAGACATGGGGGAGCCGTGGATGTCGCGTGCTAGTTCACGAAGCGAAATGCAAGCCGATGTGGACAGCAGAAAATATATTCTCAAATGCGCGCTGTCGTATTTTATTATGACGCCTTGCTATCTTAGGATTATGGCCAAGGCGCGTGGCCACGATCGCTCTAGCATCGAACATCTTGCTTAGCTTGGCTTCTCCTCTCAGCATGTTGTTGTGCTAGAACTTTTCAGCGGTGGCGGATCTGTGCTGCGCGCTGGCAAATATGTTTCGCAGGCAAGCTGGAGCCAGAGCGCTGTCGTTGGTGGTGGCGATCATGATGGTGGCGATGGTCGTGCCTGTGGTCTCTTTCCCTGCTTGATCCCTTGTATGTCTGTCAGCCCCTACGATGTCCAGGTGAAGCAGCCACTGTGGGCACCAGCAGCGGCACGGTTGAGATTGCGGGCTGTTACGGCACGAAGTTGCGAGCGCTGCTGCAGGCAGGGCTTGCCCAGGGAGGAGGACGAGGAACATCTAATTACTTGCATCGGGAAGCCGGTGGCGGGGGCGGTGCTTCTGCGAGGAACCTGACACAGTGTTGCATCGGGAAGCCGGTGCGTGGCATTCGTTAGCCTACGAGCACGCGTTCCATTTGTATGGTTTCGTCCAATTGTGAGAACCAAATGTTGGTCACAGCGACTGGCCGAGCGGCTCTATTTCACCCTTGCCTACGCGTGGGCTGGATGGGAGATGGTCCTGCGCAGTACGACTGGTCTTTGGCGTGGGGTGTGGGGTCCTGGTCGAGGGGTCCTCGGGCAGGGGAAGCCTTGCTGTGAAACCGCGCTAGGAAGTCGCCCGCCGTAGGGGACCGCGTTGAGAAGCCGCGCTAGGTCTCTCTCGCTCTCGTCAGCACATGTGGGGGAACAGTTTTTCGTGGAGTTCGAGGTTAAGTTGTGACACGGACGTGCTGTTGTGCGAGCGGGGTGCTGTGATGTGTTAGTGCTTCGTCCGTTGTCTCGAACTTGTGGGTTGTAGGTGCGCATTACGGAGCACGGTCTTGCTATACGTCTACGTGGATACGTTCGTGGGTTGGGCTTTATTATGACAGATTGGGTTTCCCCGTTTTATTTTGCCAGATCATAACCTTTCTGTGGTTTGTTGTAGACTGATGTTTGCTATATTGTCAGACTCGTTCGATTGTTGAAGTGTTCGATGCTTTTTTGGCTGGTCGCCAGGTGGTTGTTGTAGATTTTTCATGATACTTTGTGATCGTTCCTAACCAGTGTCTTTATGTGTGTGTGCGCGCGCGTGTTTGTGCGTTTTGCTTGGTTACCAGTAATAGCACACATGCAGTGTGTATTGCCAACAGTGTTAGGTATTTGAACCCCGTGGGCTTCTTATGATGAGGCGACAGCCGTTGTCGAAGGTATCCTTGCCATCAAGCGAGGCTCGCCAGTCGTTCGTGGTCCGTGATTGTTCCTCAGTTGCGATTGCTTTGCACTTCAGCCGTTCGACTTCAGTCTTTCCCCAAGCAGTGCTTGCGCTGAGGGCTTCTCATTTGGCTTCTGAAGACTAGGTCGCCCACGATGGCGCGAAGATGATCGCGCTTCGCGCGTCGCGGTCTGGGCCAGAGCGGCTGCCCTTCTCCAAGGAGGCGGCGCGAGAGCGCGAAGGCGCGAAGATAAGTGCGCGTCGCGAAGTTAGGGGGCCTAGGAAGAGCTGGACCTGCTCGTCGCAGTTTCCGATGGCCGCCTGGGTTCGTATGGGTTCGCTTTGGGTGTTCCTCTTTTCGCACCTGCCAGTGCCCGCTGGGGCTCCTGTCCTGGGAGGGTTCAGAGGGTTATTTGTCTCGCAGCTTACTGAGGCCGCTCGGGTTCCTACGGGTTCCTGCTGCTGTTCCTCGGCGGCGAGAGAGGGGGGGAAATGAGAAGGAGGAGGCCTTCTCAGATGGCGGCAGGGTTTCTCAGAAGCCCTCGGGGCTTCTCAGAAATTTTCTGTGTCGCCGGGGAAGGCTTAGAAAACTTCTCAGAAAGCCGGGGGACTTCCCAGCCTTCTGATGGGGCTCGCCCCTTCTCACTTCCCCGGGCTCGCCGCCGAGTTCCTATTGCTGTTTGTCTCAACTTCCAGAGGACCGCTTGGGTTCTTACGGTTTCTCAGGGCCGTTTGTCGCATTTTCTGGATGCCGCTTGGGCTTCTTTGTGTTCTGGTGGCCGTTGATCGCAGTTTCTGGAGGCCTTTTGGTTTTTTTTGTGTTTTTGTTGGTATTTGTCACATTTTGCGGTGGCCGCTGGGGGTCCTACGGGTCACATTCTGCCGCTTCTTTCCACGCTTTTGCCTTAGCAATTGTGCAGTTGTGTTCGCATTGGTATGAGCAACCTCCCTACTGGTACTGACGATTCCACCCCTGCGGCTCCGAAGACTTCAAAGGGCGACGACCAGCAACTGTTGCCCGTCACTGTGCTCAGTGGCTTCTTGGGAGCTGGAAAGACAAGCCTTCTTTCGCACATTTTCGAGAATCAGGATGGCATGCGCGTTGACGTGATTGTAAACGACATGGCCGAAATCAACTTAGACGCTGCGCTCATCAACTCTGGTTCTACGCTTGTCGAGGGTAAAGACAAGATAGTTGAAATGCAGCATGGGTACATTTGCTGCACGCTCCGCCCTGATCCGATTGAGAACGCGGGCGAATTGGCAGCAGAAAAGCGGTTTGATAATACATTCATCGAAAGTATGAGGATTTCAGAGCCAATACCTGCTGCTGTCACGTTTGCTCCTGACAGCCCCGTTCGTCACACTGCTCACGATCACATGGCATTTTCTTCTGCGGGGAAACTTTTAAGCGAAGACCGCCTTGACACCCTGGTGACTGTAGCGGAGGCTATGAATCTTCTGGAGGACTACGAGGAGGGGAAGCAACCCGTGGATCGGCCTGCTTTGGGAAGCGAAGATTCGGACCCACGCGCGATTCCAGACTTGCTGGTCGAGACGGTGGAATGTGCAAACTTGTTGGTACTAAACAAGATCGACTCGATCACAGGAGATGGTGCAGCTCGTCTCGAGGAAGTCCGTCGGAAGCTCAACCCTAAAGCACGAATCGTCCATTCATTGTTTAGCAATATTGACCCCAAGTTCTTGCTTCAATCTGGCCGAGGCTGAAGAGATGCCATGATGGATCCAGGAGTTGACCGGAAACCACGCGCCGAAGAGGAGGAGGAGGAGGAGGAGGAGGAGGAGGAGGAGGAGGAGGAGGAGGAGGAGGAGGAGGAGGAGGAGGAGGAGGAGGAGGAGGAGGAGGAGGAGGAGGAGGAGGAGGGGAGGAGGAGGAGGAAGAGGGCGGAAGAGGAGGAGGAGGAGGAGGGGAGAGGAGGAGGAGGAGGAGGAGGAGGAGGAGGAGGAGAGGAGGAGGAGGAGGAGGAGGAGGAGGAGGGAGGAGGAGGAGGAGGAGGAGGAGGGGAGGAGGAGGAGGAGGAGAGGAGGGCGGAGGAGGAGGAGGAGGAGGAGGAGGAGGAGGGCGGAGGAGGAGGAGGAGGGGAGGAGGAGGAGAGGGAGGGGAGGAGGAGGAGGAGGAGGAGGAGGAGGAGCAGGAGGAGCAGGAAGAGGAGGAGGAGGAGGAGGAGGAGGTGGAGGAGGAGGAGGAGGAGAGAGGAGGAGGAGGAGGAGGAGGAGGGAGGAGGAGGAGGAGGGAGGGGAGCCAGCGGCGCGAGAGGGGGAGGGAGGGAGGAGGGAGGAGGGATGAGGGAGGAGGGAGGAGGGAGGAGGAGGAGGAGGAGGGAGGAGGGAGGGGGGAGGAGGGAGGAGGGAGGGGAGGAGGGAGGAGGCAGAGGGGAGGAGGGAGGAGGGAGGAGGGGGAGGGAGAAGGGAGAAGGGATGAGGGAGGAGGGAGGAGGAGGAGGGAGGAGGGAGGTGGTGGTGGTGGTGGTGGTGGTGGCCTGGGGAGGCATCGGGTGGGGCCGCGGGCACAGCCCCTTTAGCAGCGCCTCCCGTTCAGGGATGGCTGGGGTACAGCCCACCGCCTGTCTCGGGGATCCAGCAACCGCAGCGTCACGGC
>CAUYUJ010018204.1:814653-842579 GCA_963575745.1 Prorocentrum cordatum
TGATGATGATGATGATGATGATGATGATGATGATGATGATGATGATGATGATGCTGCTGCTGCTGCTGATGATGATGATGATGATGATGATGATGATGATGGTGGTGGTGGTGGTGGTGGTGGTGATGATGATGATGATACTGCGGCTGACGATGAGGATGGTGACGATGCTGACGGAGATGATGCTGATGGTGATGCTGCTGCTGATGATGCTGATTATGCTGATTGTGCTGTTGATGATGCGAATTGTGACGGTGCTGGTGGTGACGAGCATAATGCTGCTGATGATGGTGGCAGCGATGGTTGTGATGACCTGTGGTGGTGCTGCTGTTGGCTGGTGGTGCTGAGGAGGAGGAGGAGGAGGAGGAGGAGGAGGAGGAGGGAGGGAGGAGGAGGAGGAGGAGGAGGAGGAGGAGGAGGAGGAGGAGGGAGGAGGAGGAGGAGGAGGAGGGAGGAGGAGGAGGAGGGAGGAGGAGGAGCAGGTCGGCGCGCAACCGCGAGCCTTGGCCCCCCCGCGCCGCCCGTCAGGCAGGCGGCCTGTCGTTGCAGATGCTGCTGCCCTCGGCGGGCCCCTCGGCCGTGCGGCCCGAGGACTTCGGGGGAGGGGAGCGCCGCCGCAGACTCGGTCTGAAGCTGCACCGCTCGCGCGCCGCACCTCGCTGTCGTGCCAAATTTGGCCCCGAATCTGGCCGTCGGTCGTGGCCGTCGGCTGCCCCGACCGCGTCTTGGAACAAGTCGCTGCTGACAATAAAAAGTGGAACACCTACGTCACCGGCGGGGGCGCGAAGATCAGCGCGTTTCGCGCGCCGCGGTCTGGGCCAGAGCGGCAGCCCTTCTCCAAGGGGGCGGCGCGAGGGCGTGAGGGCGCGAAGGTAATCGCGCCTCGCGCATCGCGGGGCGCGATGTGCGAAGTCGGGCGATCTAGGAACACCGTGGACTCCTCGCCCTGCGTCTTCGGGAAAAACTTTCGCTTGGCGTCCTCGCTTGCGCTGCGCGTCGCCTCGCATTCCTCCCCCGCGCCACCCGTCGCCTCCTTCCTCCAGGAATGTCGCCGAGGGGGAACCCCGTCAACGATCGCCAGGACAAAACAAAAACAACATATCCGCGACCATGCCACGAGGCCTCCGAGGGGCCCAGCTCCTGGGCCAATGATCTCGGCGGGCATCGGCTCCCCGCCGGGGCCAGGGGGCCACGTGCACTGAAGGCCCGGGGGCCCGCGGTGAGCCCGTGGGGACAGTTCGTGGCACCTGGGAGCGCGGGAGGGAGGGAGGGAGGGAGGGAGGGCGTGGACGGCGCTTCACTGAGAGCGCGGAGTTCGGGCGCCCCCGCCCTGGCACCACGCGCGCCAGCGCCCTGGCCATCTGCCGCCCGCGCGCCGACCTGGAGGTCGAGGTGGCGCGCCACGGCGCCCAGACGACGCTGGCCGCGCTGTGGGGCATGTCGCTCCGAGCGTTGGTCTGGGCCACTGGCGCGCAGCAGTGGCGGCGGAACGACGCGCACGACATCTGAGTGGAGGGAGTAGCACGCGTAGCAAGCGGTGTTGGTGGGACGGTCTGTGGCTGTGCGCGAGGGGCGGAAGGAGGGCGGTTGGTTGGACCCTTGCGGACCGAGTGTGTGCCCGCGGGCACGGTCTCTTTAGTATGACTGCCGGGCAGAAGGCGACACCGGAAGGCCCAAGCCTGACCCAGCCCCGGCCGTCGCTGGGCGACCAGGGAGGGGAGGAGTGGCTCCTGCGGGTCCCCACGACGGAACAGCTACGCAGCTACGCTGCGACCTCAAAGAGATCATCCCAGCATGAACCCACAGGTCGGTCGCCGAAACGCGGACCCAAGCCAGCTCCGTGGGTTCCAGAACGCCTTCATCACCAGACACCCCACAGAAGAACCCGCATCCCCAGGAAACCCGAGCGAGAGGGCCCTCGGGGAGGCCGGACTGGTCCGCTCCCAGGGCACGTGGGGCGATCGAAGTTAAGCACGCGAAAGGGGGAGGATGGAAAGAAGGATCCAGCGGAACTCGACGCAAGAGGCTCTGCTCGGTGCTGGCTTGGCGCGTGGCGGCGCGCGACGCAGGTGCCAGCCTGTGCAAGGATCGAGTCAGAGCCCCTCCACAGGCGGCAGCGTCAACCCAGCAGCGGCGACAGCGACGACGAGGACACGACCGCGACGAAAACATATGTGCGACGGCGACGACCGCAACGACGGAGGAGGAGCGAAGAGGAACGATCGAGAAGGAGCGAGGAAGAGGAGGAGTAGAAGAAGTAGGTATCCATAAGAAGATGCAGACGAGTATTAAGCAGGGGCAAGCATTACAACGACAACGAATCAAAATGATACGAAGACTGACCAGACGACTCACAACAATAATAACAAACATACGTTTTTGAAACTTATGAAGCAACAAACTAGTGATACATAAGAGAAGAGTAACGAGTATACGAATAATACAATTACGTCTAATCCATGAATACTACGAATACAGCTACTGATGTAATGAAATGTTAATAGGTTCAAACGGTTGCAGAACATTCTACTGCAATTGACAAGGGAGCATCATACGCCTCATAGAGTCATATGGGTAATACTAGGAATAATGCTACTAAAACAACAATGATAAGCATACGACTTACCAGTTCAACCACCTGATGCCAAAGAGCATATTTGGAGTCGTATTATGACGAATACCAGAATCACAATACGAACAAGAGCAACACTACGAACAATAGTCATAATGCGCAACCTACTACGACGAATACGGCTATTGGGAATACTCAGAATAATACGAATAGTTTTTGGAAGACGAGCAATACCAATAACATGGGCACTCATCATAATATGGAGAAGAAAGCAACATAGTAATCGTTATAGTATCAAGAACAGTAGACATAACCATCGTATTGCTAATCTTGATCATATTCGCAATCAGAGTAATGACACTAAGCATCGTTCTGAAGAGTAGTCATACACACATTCATACGAAGACGGGGCATACGAACAACATGACGATATGACTGAAATTCGCAAGCGTTCGAACAATAGCACGAATAAGTTTGTACTAGTTGGCATCAACATACTACTATAGCTTATTTGAATGTGTGAATATGAAATCATGAGTAGTATTACTACTATTGATAATACTAATTCGACTACCAACTTTAACCATCATACCAACACATCTAACACTAATGTTAATAACGATACTAATAATCATATTGATCACAATCATCACAAGACAGCTCGCCGCTTTGGCCCCAACGTCAGCCCAAACAGTGAGCATGAATCGGGCGTAGCCCCGCACCCATTCGAATGTCCACATTTCGTCCTCGTACTGCTCGTATTTCTCCCCGTCCGCGGCCCTGGCACCCGTCCACCTTTAGGACGGGTGGCCACCAGGGCAGGCGCATGAGAAGTTCGAGGCCCCCAGTTCCACCCCATCCTGAATTTCGTCGTCGTCCTCCTCCTCGTCTTCCTCGTCATCCTCCTTGTCATCCTCCTCGTCATCCTCGTCTTCCTGCTTCAGCTCCTCTACGTCGTCCTCGTCTAGGCCCTCGTCCTCGTTTCTCTTTGTCCACCTCCTGCTCATCCTCCTTCTCCTGGCACCTCGGTCCTCGACGCCCTCACCGGCCCGCTTGCGGTTCAAGACAGCGTTTCCCGGCGCTTATCGGTTGCATCATAGGTTGCGCCTTCGGCGGCTGAAAATGAAACCGTCTCCTATCGTTTGCGCCATAGGTTTCGCCCTCGGCGGCCGAGAATAAAGCCGCCTCCTATCGCTTGCGCCATAGATTGCGCCCTCGGCGGCCGAGAATAAAACCGTGTCCTATCAGTTGCGCCGTAGCGAGGGGACCCCCTTTTTACGAGGTCTTTTCTGCTCCCAGAGAACTCCTACGAGTTTCGATGCAGGAAAGGAGTCATTATGAACGCTCCCCTCGCCTTTTGCACTGTTGCGCCGCCTCTCCCCTCCAACAGAGGGCTGGCGGCGTTCGTATTAACTTGATTGTGTTTTTGCATTATGCTGTCAGAATAGAATTGCGCGCGCGCCCGCCCTCCCTCCGGTCGGCGGGCTGGCACGAGTACACATATACTATGACAGTAGATTTGTTTACCGGACACATCAGCGCTATGTCGACGTGGAGGGCCCCCATTATAAACCTGCCTCTGGATGTGAATCTTCCTGCTTTAGATACTACTCGGCAAACGTTGGTTATCAGCCGAAATGCTCACCACGAGGTCTCGCGACTGCGTCGCAAACCTCGCAGGTGCTGGGGCCAAACATGTACAGAAAGATGACGGAGCCGAACAAGTACAACAAAGGAATGAAAGGATCAGGGCCTGTATCTCCCGTGCGTCGACAAGGCGAACCTTATATGGGTGAAGTGAAACTCGCGGCGGCGTTCAGTTACTGTGTCATCGGCGCCGTGGTGGGTCCTCCGAACGATCTTCGCAGACCAGATTCCGTTGGCTTCAAGGGCTCGTTGTCGAGCTGGGGCGCGGGCTGCCGAGACGCCGCGGGCGGGTGATCCTGCGGAAGAGAAGACGCAGAGTAGCGCGGCACCTGGGGGCCTCCGCGGTCCCCGTTGCCGGCGTCAGTTCGGGTGGCGCTATCTCCGTATCTTCGGAGGCTGACGTATCGGTTAGGTCAGCGCCGCGTCTGCCTTGCGACGCGGAACTATCAGCCCTGCAGCGTTGGTTCGAGAATTTGTGATGTTGGGCCGACGCCCAGGGCTGGAAGCATAGGCGCGGGGCAAGAAAAACCCGCGGTTGCGGGTAACTGTGTTTCCGAAGCCTCTCACCCTGTTGCGCCCCCCGTTGCGGCGAGCGGCCGTGCCGCGACGTCAGAGCATGAAGGGGGAGATGTCCTCAGTGCTGGCGATGTTGTGCCGAAGGCGGTGGTGCCGGGGAACTCGAGAGGACCGGCGTATGAGCGGCCGCGACCGTCTTTTGCACCTCGTTGATGGGAAAGCGGTCTGAGGCTGATGGGGACCCCGATCAGGTGTTGTTGCGCAAGCCAGGGGGTGACGAGGGGAATCTCGTTCTCGATTCGCTGGGCCCTTCGACCCGCCCGAGCGAGCAATGCCGCGGAGAGAGTCTCGCGTGGAGTTCCGCTCGGCGGCCCGTCCCTCGCACTCGCCCCCGAGGGAGATTCGCGCCGACGGCGCGCAGTCGTGCTAATGGGGCCCTTTTTGGCGCTTCGATCTCGTCTGCTCGCGCTGCCAGATCAATCGCCTCGAGCATGCGGACCCAAAGGTCTCGTGCCAGCTTCGGGCCGAATTGTGCACGGCTCCCCGGGAGTTGCTGCCGTGGAAGCCGCGGCCGACGCTTGAAGCCCGTTTGCCGCGGATGCTCGTCTGGCTGCCACTTCTGTAACCTCGTGTTTCTCTGCTCGGAATGCCTTCCGCCGGCGGCCCACAACTGCATGGCTCCACGCGGGCAGGAGTGGGGAGAGGCAGAGGAGAAGAAGCGTGGGGCGGCGATCGCCGTGAGGGACTCTGAGCTGGCGCGCATGCGGGGGCATGTGGGGCAGAATGAACTTCAGCGGCGGGCTGCCGCGCGCCAACAGGCCGAGGCAATCCGCGTTGAAATGACGTGGATTCCCCGAGATTTGGATATGAGGCAGCGGGCGGCCGCGTCAGAGCAGGCTCTGAAGGCGTCGGCTGACTTGTGGGAGTTGGCCGGCAGAGTTGAGGCCTCAGTTGCGAGCGAGCAGCGGGCCCAGGATCTTGAGGGGAACGCGGCAGAGCAGGCCAGATCCGCCATCCTGGGGGCCGCTGAAGCGCAGACCGCCGCCAGGCTGAGGGCCTCTCAGGAGTTCGAGTCCGCGATGATGAAGACGGAGGCCCAGGAAACGACGTGGAGCTTTGAAGAACGAGTGATTTGGTCAGGCAGTTGCCCTCTGAACGTGCGGTTGGATAACTTTGTAGGTGGGGTCGGGGATTGTGAGGGGTGCCTGCATGTACTCGTAAAAATCCGATGCCCGTGGAAGTGCGGTCGGAAGGGTCCGACGCTGCATTCGCGTGCGAAGCTTCAGAAGTTTCTCGCGATATTTCGTCTGGCGGCCACTGGGGTGCTCGGCGAGTTCTGAAGCCAACGCCCGCATAAGGGAATTTCATCAGCGTGCTGCATGGTTGAGCGAAGTGGAGTTCGTTCTCCGAGCGAGCAGGAGACGAGTTGTCAGGTGGCCCGTTTGTGGATCCGACAATGGCAGGTTACGATATCTTTGCACATTTGGGTTAGAACAGCTACAAAGCACAATCTTCGTCTTCTGCGTAGCATGCAAATCTAGAAAGGCTTCCAACCGTGCCCGCACGTAGGGTCCAGAGGGAACTACTGAGGCCCAGTGTGAGGATCCTTCCGAGAGTTGCAGGAGTGGTCAAGACAGATATTGTACATGCCATGCAACTGATTGCAGTACTGTGCGCAACACTACATGCTGCATTAATTTGGCTGAGAGAAAGAGAGAGGACGGGAGGGCAAGACGGGTGGTGCATCTCAGCTATCATGAACTGAATTGCGGCTGCTGCTGCTGGTTCAGCTGCTGCTGCTGCTGGTCTGGCAACATTGCTGCCGAGTGAGAGTGAGGAGGGAGGATGAGGATAAGGATGATAAACGCGAGCCTGGAAACTGTCTCTCCTGTGCCCTTTCCCCCCTCCCCCCTCTTCTCCGAGGGCCTCCGCGGCGTTGGAACCGCGCTCGCGCATCAGCGAATCGAGAGTTACGTCCTCTTCTCGAGCCCTGGACCCTGCAGAACTCCAGCGGTCAGAAGGGCAGGAAATATAACCGAGGCGTTTGGAGAACGCATCATGAGATGCCCCGCGGCTTGCGCTACGCGGCATGCTAACAAAACGAACGCAACAGAAAACACGTGTTATCAGGGAGTGAGCGCGTACTAGCGCTAGCGCATCTGTCTGGTATGCAACGTTCGAACTCCATTGCACATTCGGTTGCGCATCGTCGTGGAACAATTGGCAGGAACAGATGCAATCTGCTGCTTCTGCTGCTGCGTCGCCCATCGCCGGGGCCAGCGGGTGGGCTGGGCAGGAAGGGAAGCGCGGCGCAAGCTGGATCGTACATGCAATGAGGTCGGCTGGTGCAGCACGCGGTAGCCATGCAATGGCTAGCGGGCGAATCATTCTGCGCACTCGCTTACGCAGGAATTTATATAGTATTGATCTCACCGTTGTGTCAAATTATGCTCCACGAGTCTTCTTGATCAATTGGTAGACCTTCGGCTTCGTATCACGCCCCGTTGTGGTGGGGAGGTCATCCGTCTCCAAGATGGCATTGAGCTTTGATTGTGTGACATCTGGTTCAACAACAATTTTATCAACGCATTCTGCTTCGTCATCTGCTGGCCACCTTCTCATGTCAACACTGGGAAGTTTCTTCTCGGCCATCTTGACATATTCAGGTAAGACCGCGGTTTTCTTCTCCGCTTCTTGTGCGTCTTCAGGCATGATGATGCGGCTCGCGCCGCTGCCGGCCCCGCGGTTCTGCTCTTTCGTCTTGAGCTGGCTCATGAAGTTACTCATCTCACCGATGAAGCCTTAATTCTGCTCCGTTAGATTTGGCGGATCACTTTCTTGAGCTGCTTGGTGTTGACATTGTCGGCAAGTGTCGAGTAGCTTTGCCGTCTTTTTGGTCTGGTCGCTCGAGCTGTTGCCGTCACTGCCGCTCATGTCATCATCATCATCATCATCATCATCATCATCATCATCATCATCATCATCATCGTCTTCAGAGTCCAAGTCGTCTGCCGCGGAAGCCATCATCATGCATCATGCTGGCGATCATCTTGAGGGCCTTCTGAGTGTTGGTCTGATTCTTGACCTTGTCCTTGCGCTTGTTCTTCAGCATCTGTTTGCGAACTTTTGCAACAGAAGTGCTACCACCGCTGCTGCTGCTGTTCTTATTGCTACCTCTTGACGATGAATCCGAGACTGTTGTTTTCAATATTCTTTTCCCAGCCAATTTGAGAAAGCTGATTGGTTAGTTTTTTCTTATTATTGTTGTGTTCACTGTTCGCCGTCTTCATTCCAAGTAGGTTCGAAACTGTGTCTATCATCATCTGGCGATAGCTTTTTCTGGGCTTCCTTCTGCTGTCTCTTTTCTTCACGGCCCAGAAGATCTGGCTCATTTCGTCTGCTGCCTCAAGTCATGCATGTGTCCAGGCCGGTCTTGATACACTCGCCTGTGGTGCTGCTGGAACCCACGGTGGTTGCTCGTAGCCTTTGCCTTTGCCGCCGCCTGTGCCTTTGCCGCTGGTTGCCCTGCCGCCTCCGTGACCTCCTCCATTGCCCCGGCTCAGGCCTCTCCACATCTTGGAAGCTGTGGGTCGTTGGGTATTGGTCGTGTTGCGCGAAGAAGGATAGGGAGAGATGAGGTACCGGTACAGGTTCGACATGCCCTCAGACACCGTGTGTCTCCAGGCCTCACCCTCCTCGGAAGCTTCTTCCAAAGTGGCAGTGCCGCGACGGTGCTTTTTCCCCAGACGGCGGAGGGTGGCGATGTGGGCCGAAGTGTGACGCCGAGGGGTCGAACGCGTGTTTTTTCTCACGAGCTTAATGGGCCAACCCAGGGACAATACTTCAACCGCAATGTCCACGGTGGCTGTCTGGGCACGGGCTGGGCCACCTTGGCACGTGAAGGTGATGCATCGTTCCCAGAGCCTCGAAAAATAGGAAAACTCGGAATGTTTTCTGGGCATGACTGGTAGGCGGGAAACTTCATTTTTGGGGTAGGTGTCTCGCCTCGAGCATACTCATGGTTGGCCGCAAGCGCGCGCAGCTCAAAGTTCAGGTGGGCTCTAGGATCATACCCCCTGGGGCCCCCCTGTGGCCTGCAAGGTGCGGGGCCTCCTGGAATTCCCTGCGACGTGGCCGGTGCCGGACCCCCTGGGATTCCTGGCGGTGCGTTGGCGGTGCCGGGCCCCCTGGAATTCCCGGACCGTCGATATGCGCAGTATGATGTGGCTCTGAAGGAGTGCGAGGGGGAGGGTGTCACCTTCAAGTGAGAACCCCACATCCTCAGGGAAGAGACGACGAATATATATATATATATATATATATATATATATATATATCGGAATTGGCATTCACTGCAAAAGACCCTGGACGTGCACAAGCTGTCATCAACATATAAAAGCCCTTGTATGATACCTTCTGTGGGTATGTTACGATCTACCGCGCCAGCATATGATGCAAACTGTCTATCGTCATAGGCTCGATGGATGCCGCTCCCCAGGTCTGCAAGGGTCGCAGGTTCTAAGAGGGGGGGCCCCATGGCCCATCCTTGGGCGCGTGCAAATACCGCTGGCCCAATCCAGAGCTATTTGTCATACTTGACGTACTTGACTGCTTTCCGAATGTCTGTGAAGCTAAAGAAATCATGGGGTGGCCGAATTTCCCCCCCAGGGGCAACGAGGTATCCATATTTTTTTTTGGTTGCTTCTCTTAATGGCAACACCTGTGGCTCCACAGGAGGCCGTGGTGCGGGCGAGCATATTTCGGATGCGGAGGGCCCCGCGCGCGCAGCTGGCATCCTTGAGAAATTCCGGAGCATAATGATTTGGGTTCTTTCTTGCAAGTGCATCGGGTGCATGCATGATAACATTTAGCAGCATGTTCCAATCGTGAGGCCTTATTCATAATGACGCGGGGGCCTCCATTGAGCGCCCAGATGGTCCAAGTGGTGTCCCTGTTGAGCCTCTTAACCTGGCGATTTGCTCTCGCTGCTTTGCTGAGGGATCCGTTGTGGGTGGCTTTCGCACCGCTGGCGATCTCACGTACGTGAGCGTGCTGCTTGGTGCATGTGAAAGAATTCGTTGCGCCGCAAAAACATTTTCCTTTCAATATAGTGTAGGCCCTCGGGAGGTCATCGGGTTCAGCTGGCCGCTTGTTCTGCCATCGGGGTGGCACATCTGGTCGCGCTTTATTTGCATCTTGGCCACTTGCTTTTTATTCAGCTCTGGGCCGAATCGAAAGTGTGTGGGGTCGTGCAGGAAGGTGCGACCCAACAACCGCAAATCTGACTGCCACTGCGCTCCCGCCCCCCTGTGCGCATCCCTGTCCCCTCCCACCCAGACAAGGGTGGGCGGAGAAGCACGTGGACGCGCGCGGATGAGAGCAAGAGGTGCATCGTGAATAAGCCGTGGGGGAGGCAGGATGGGGGCACGAACCAAAGCGTGGTCCTAAGGTGCTCAACCTTTTTTCCCAACCATCCTGTGGTGTTGGGTCCTCGTTTTGAAGAGACAGCGCCCCGCGTTCCCACCTCCCGCTGCCCCCTCCCCCCTCCCCCTCCTCCCTGCTCCTCCCTCTCCTCCCTCCTCCCTGCGTTTCACCCACCCATTACAGCTTTTCGTGGCTCCATAGGGAGCTCCAGCAAAGGCCCCAGTGGCAGGGTCCGCATGCAGTTCCACCTCCATTTCGGAACACCTCTCACACGTTTCGTGGCCCCATAGGTGCTCCACCCAAGGCCCCAGTGGCAGGGTCCGCATGCAGTTCCACCCCCATGTCGGCGCACCCCTCACACGTTTCGTGGCCCCATAGGGTGCTCCACCCAAGGCCCCAGTGGCAGGGTCCGCATGCAGTTCCACCTCCATTTCGGCGCACTCCTCACACGTTTCGTGGCCCCATAGGGTGCTCCACCCAAGGCCCCAGTGGCAGGGTCCGCATGCAGTTCCATCCCCATTTCGGCGCACCCCTCACACGTTTCGTGGCCCCATAGGGTGCTCCGCGGAAGGCCCCAGTGGCAGGGTCCGCATGCAGTTCCACCTCCATTTCGGCGCACCCCTCACACGTTTCGTGGCCCCATAGTGTGCTCCGCCGAAGGCCCCAGTGGCAGGGTCCGCATGCAGTTCCACCCCAATGTCGGCGCACCCCTCACACGTTTCGCGGCGCGATAGGGTGCTCCGCCGAAGGCCCCAGTGGCAGGGTCCGCATGCAGTTCCACCCACATTTCGGCGCACCCCTGACACGTTTCGTGGCCCTATAGGGTGCTCCGCCCAAGGCCCCAGTGGCAGGGCCCGCATGCAATTCCACTTCTATTTCGGCACACCCCTCACACGCACCGTGGCTCCATAGGGTGCTCCGCCGAAGGCCCCAGTGGCAGGGTCCGCATGCAGTTCCACCCCCATTTCGGCGCACCCCTCACACATTTCGTGGCCCCATAGGATGCTCCATCGAAGGCCCTCGTGACAGGGTCCGCATGCAATTCCACCTCCATTTCGGCGCACCCATTACACGTTTCGTGGCCCCATAGGGTGCTCCGCCGAAGGCCCCAGTGGCAGGGTCCGCATGCAGTTCCACTCCCATGTCGGCGCACCTTCACACGTTTCGTGGCCCCATGGTGTGTTCCGTTGATGACCCCAGTGGCAGGGTCCGCATGCAGTTCCACCCCCATTTCGGCACACCCCTCACACGTTTCGTGGCCCCATAGGGTGCTCCGCCGAAGGCCCCAGTGGCAAGGTCCGCATGCAGTTCCACCTCCATTTCGGCGCACCCCTCACACGTTTCGTGGCCCCATAGGGTGCTCCGCGGAAGGCCCCAGTGGCAGGGTCAGCATGCAGTTCCATCCCCATTTCGGCGCACCCCTCACACGTTTCGTGGCCCCATACGGTGCTCCGCCGTAGGCTCCAGTGGCAGGGTCCACATGCAGGTCCACCTCCATTTCGGCGCACCCCTCACACGTTTCGTTACCCCATAGGGTGCTCCATTCAAGGCCCCCGTGGCAAGTCCGCATGCAGCTCCCCCTCCATGTCGGCGCACCCCTCACACGTTTCGTGGCCCCATGGAGTGTTCCACTTAGGGCCCCAGTGGCAGGTTCCGCATGCAGTTCCCCCTCCATTTCGGCGCACCCCTTCCACGTTTCGCGGCCACCAAAGGCCCTGGTGGCAGCGCCCGCACGTGGTTCCACCCTGCATTCCGGCGCACCCCTCACGCGTTTCGTGGCCTCAGATGGGGCTGCACCGACGGCTCCTGTGGCAGCGTCCGCATGGCGTACCCGTGCCAATTTTGGCCCACCCGTCACACGCGTCGTGGTCTCAGAGGGAGGTTCACCGAGGACGATACCCACACCTGCGTTACACACAGCTGCACATGGTTGGGCCCTTCGCCGGGATTATTTTTTTGGGGGGGGGGCGGGGGGTGAAGTAAACTGGTACGCCCAGTGGTGCAACTTAAGTTGGTGGTGAGGCTCTTCCCGTGTATCTTGCGCGCTGGGCTGTTCGGGGGCACTCCAATGAATGCATGTCATTCCAGACAAGATCGTGTTCGCGATAATTGTCGAAGGCTGGGTTGCCACACTGCTGTTCGCATAATGCAATGCTGAACTTACTAGCAAGTTTCCCATGCATCGTGAGCTGGTCACTATATCGAGGGACTGCTCTGCTACAGATGCGGGTTTCAGCCCGTAAGTATTTGTATAGCAGATCATTGCCCCTGCAAGCTTGCCGCAAGTATGTGTACACAGCATGCCATACATGTGCCGACGCAATAGCGTGGTCATGTGAAATGTGTACGGTGTGACAGCGACGTGGCAATCTGTTGCTTTGGGTAAGTTTCTGGGGCTCAGGGGGCAACTTGCAGGCACCTGACCAAACGTGCAAGCAATAGCGAGGTAGCCCAGCGTGTCGCTACAATCTGCGATAGTCCAGTCCGGTGCCATGTTGGCCCAGGAACATGGCCAGCCACAGTTCTTGATTACGTGTGCACATGAGCTTATGTACCCTGCTCTTACGAAGCCTCATGCGCTCCCAACATGCATGCACACCGTGATTACATGTCGTGTATCTCACAACTAATCGAGACTTGAGGTCAGGGTTCGTACGTATGCCAATGAGCACGTTGAGGGCACATTCTTGCATGGGCGACCGGTTCTCTCGGAATCGAGGGCGTGGTTGGGCCGCGTGCGTTCGTGCGCGGTCTCTTCTGAGGGTCGGGATGTGGGTCGGGGGCCGAAGCAGTTCAACGCGCAACGATTCAAGACGAAGCTCTTTTGCCTCTTCACCGAATGCCACGGGCATGCAGCATAACGCCCATGGGGCAGTGCTGCCCCATGCTTTGTAACGTGACCGATGTAAGTGGCCACTTTTTTTCGATGTGATGGCTCGTGGTGTTCACAGAAGCGGGGAACCACCCCCATCCAACTGGACGCGTTAACATTGCGGTAGTGCTGAGCTTTGCCAATGTGCCAGCGGCTGGCCTCTGTGGACACGGCCGAGTATAGGCAGCTCTTAGGGGCGCGCGCATATAACGGGTTCCATAACACTGTGTGAAGCTGACAAAGGTACGATTTTCAGAATGGTGGCTGATACTGTCCAAAGAGCAACGTGGCTTGGAGTGCTTGCTTGCACGCCCGTGGCATGACTTTGATGAAACTTTTCTTGTTCTTTTTCGTGTGTCTAGAAAGCTTGGATTGTGCCAGGCGCAAAAAAGGCATTCCAGACTTCTCGGCTGGAGCAGCCTGGGTCAAGCCATATGGGTCGTGCGCATCGGGCGCCCCGAAGCTGGTCGTACTGTTGGTTATCAGGGAATCCAAGCGCTGCCCATTGAAGGCATGGCTCGTAATCTTTTTTTGCGACGTGCTTCCGCTCCATTGGCTGGGGGACGCCCAAGGTTTTTATTGATATGATCTATGAGCACTGGCCCTGACAGTGCCTGGATTTTGCCTCTCCATGCGACGTGGGGGAGGTTGGGGAAGCTGTGTTCTGTGCGGCGTCTTGCGGGGTCCCGTGAGGGGAGGTCCTTGCCTTGGCTGATAGGAGTGTGTTACGTAGGGAACGTGTGAAACTGTTCTTAACCACCCCCGCTTTGGATGAGGAATCTGGGGGCGTGGTGCTTGCCTGGCATCAGCGACAACAGCAACAACAACAACAACTACTACTACTACAACTACTACTACAACTACTACTACCACCACCACTACTACTACTACCACCACCACCACCACTACTACTACTACTACTACTACTCCTACTACTACTACTACTTCTACTACTACTGCTACTACTACTACTACTAGCACTAATACTACTACTTCTCCTACTACTCCTACTCCTAATCCAACTCCCACTCCTACTACTCCTACTCCTACTCCTACTCCTTCTCCTACTCCTACTCCTACTCCTACTCCTACTCCTACTACTACTACTACTGCTACTACTACAACTACTACTACTACTGCTGCTACTACTACTACTACTACTACTAGTACTGCTACTATTACTACGACTACTCTTAGTATTACTACTATACTACTACTATACTACTACTACTACTACTACTACTATTACTACTACTACTACTACTACTACTACTACTACGACTACGACTACGACTACGACTACGACTACGACTACGACTACGACTACTACTACTACTACTACTACTACGAATACTACTACGAATACGAATACTACTACTACTACTACTACTACTACTACTACTACTTACTACTACTACTTCTACTTACTACGTACTACTTACACACTACTACTACGACTGACTACTACTACTACTACTACTACTACTACTACTACTACTACTACTACTACTACTACTACTACTACTACTACTACTACTACTACTACTACTACTACTACTACTACTACTACTACTACTACTACTACTACTACTTACTACTACTACTACTACTGCTGCTGCTGCTACTACTACTACTACTACTGCTGCTGCTGCTGCTGCTGCTGCTACTGCTGCTACTACTACTACTGCCACTACTACTACTACTACTACTGCTGCTGCTGCTGCTACTACTACTACTACAGCCGGAGGATAAACATGAAGGAGGACGAGGACAGTAAGGATAAGCACTAGCCTGGAAGCTTTCTCTCCTGCGCCTTCTCTCCCCTCCCCTCTCTTCTCCGAGGGCCTCAGCTCCGTGGCGTTGGAATCGCGCTCGCGCATCAGCGAGTCGAGAGTTATGTCCTCTCGAACCTTGGGCCCTACATAACTCCAAGGGTCAGAAGAACAAGAAGTCCAATCGAGGTGCGTGGAATACGCAGCATAATATATCACATGGCTTGCGTTACGCGGCGTGCTAGCAAAGCGAACGCAAATTATCCTGGCGAAGGGCCCAACCATATGCAGTTGTGGGTGCCGCAATTGTGAATGTCTTCTTCGGTGGACCTCCCTATGGGGCCACGAAGCGCTGTGCTGGGTGGGGGGGGCGCGTGCGGGCGGTGGCGCCGGGGCCTTCGGTGAAGCTCCCTATGGGGCCGCGAAGCGCTGTATTGGTTGGGGGGGGGCACATGCGGACGGTGGCATTGGGGCCGTCGGCCGTCGGTGGAGCTCCCTACGGGGCCACGAAACGCTGTACTCGGTGTGGGGGACGCATGCGGACGGTGGCACTGGGGCCTTCGGTGGAGTTCCCGATGGGGCCGCGAAGCGCTGTACTGGGTGGGTGAAAATGCCCAATTGGATGTTTCGGAGCGCATGCGGACGGTGGCACTGGGGCCGTCGGTGGAGCTCCCTACGGGGCCACGAGACGCTGTATTCGGTGTGGGGGACGCATGCGGGCGGTGGCACTGGGGCCTTCGGTGGAGCTCCCGATGGGGCCTCGAGGCGCTGTACTGGGTGGGTGGAAATGCCAAATTGGATGTTTCGGGGCGCGTGCGGACGTTGGCACTGGGGCCTCCAGTGGAGCTCCCTATGTGGGTGGGTGAAAATGCTACATTGGGTGTTGCGGTACGCATGCGGACGGTGGCACTGGGGCCTTCGGTGAAGCTCCCTATGGGGCCACGACGCGTTGTACTGGGTGGGTGAAAATGCCAAATTGGGTTTTTGGGACGCACGCGGGGGGTGGCACTGGGGCCGTCGGTGGAGCTCCCTACGGGGCCACTAAGCGTTGTGCTGGGTGGGTGAAAATGCCAAATTGGATGTTTCGGGGCGCATGCGGACGGTGGCACTGGGGCCTTCGGTGGAGATCACGAAGCGCTGTACTGGCTGGGTGAAAATGCCAAATTGGATGTTTCGGAACGCATGCGGATGGTGGCAGTGGGGCCTTCTGTGGAGCTCCCCGTGGGGCCACGAAGCGCTGTACTTGTTAGGTGAACATGCCAAATTGGATGTTTCGGAACGCATGCGGACGGTGGCACTGGGGCCTCCGGTGGAGCTCCCTATGGGGCCACGAGACGTTGTACTGGGTGGGTGAGAATGCTGAATTGGATGTTTCGGGGCGCATGCGGACGGTGGCACTGGGGCCGTCGGTGGAGCTCCCTATAGGGCCACGAAGCGCTGTACTGGTGAAAATGCCACATTGGATGTTTCGGGGCGCTTGCGGACGGTGGCAGTGGGGCCTTCGGTGGAGATCACGCAACGTTGTATCGGGTGGGTCAAAATGCCAAATGGGATGTTTCGGGACGCGTGCGGACGGTGGCACTGAGGGTTGCGTGGAGCTCCCCTTGGGGCCACGGAGCGCTGTACTGGGCGGGTGAAAATGCCGAATTTGATGTTTAGGGGCGCATGCGGACGGTGGCACTGGGGCCTTCGTGGAGCTCCCTATGGGGCCACGAAGCGTTGTATTGGGTGGGTGAAAATGCCAAATGGGATGTTTAGGGACGCATGCGGACGGTGGTTTTGGGGCCTTCGGTGGAGCTCCCCTTGGGGCCACGGAGCGCTGTACTGGGTGGGTGAAAATATAAAATTCGATGTTTCGGGACGCGTGCGGACGGTGGCAGTGGCGCCTTCGGTGGAGCTCCTTATGGGACCACGAAGCGCTGTCTTCTCTGCGTCATTCTCATTCTCGCCCTGGCGCAGGGCGCTCACCCGCTCACCGTGTTGCCCTTGCCTCGCCCTCCTGCTGTTTGTTTCGTCACCCGCTACCTCCCCTCCTGTCTATTGCAAGAGCGCGCGCGTCGATTTTCCTCGACGCCGATGGGGCCTCGGCCAGCGCGGGCGCATTCTCGAATGGCCGCGTCGCGCGGCCGTTGGGACAACCCCGCGGGCCAGGCCGTTGGGGCAACCGCGCGAGCCGCTGGGGCGCGGGAGCAAGCCGTTGGGCCAACCCCGGAGGCAACGATCTACTCACGGCCGCGCTCAGGCGGTTACTACCCCCGGCCCGAGGACCCAACACCACAACATGGTTTGACACAACATATTATCAGGGAGCGAACACATTCTGGCGCTTGCACATTTGTCTGGTATGCACGTGTCACATTCTATCGCAACATTGTGTGCTCATCGTCGTAAAACAAAATGGGAGGAACAGTGCACTCTGCCGCTGCTGCTGCTGCTGCCTTTGCTGTTGATGTGATGGGTGTTGTTGCTGCTGCTGCTGCTAAGGATGGATGATGATGATGATGATGATGATGATGATGATGATGATGATGATGATGATGATGATGATGATGATGATGATGATGATGATGATGATGATGATGATGATGATGATGATGATGATGATGATGATGATGATGATGATGATGATGATGATGATGAGATGATGATGATGATGATGATGATGATGATGATGATGATGATGATGATGATGATGATGATGATGATGATGATGATGATGATGATGATGATGATGATGATGATGATGATGATGATGATGATGATGATGATGATGATGATGATGATGATGATGATGATGATGAGATGATGATGATGATGATGATGATGATGATGATGATGATGATGATGATGATGATGATGATGATGATGATGATGATGATGATGATGAGAGATGATGATGATGATGATGCTGATGATGACGATGATGGTGATGATGATATGGTGATGGTGATGATGATGATGATGCGGCTGATGCTGATGACGATGAGGAGGAGGAAGAGGAAGAGCAGGAGGAGGAGGAGGAGGAGGAGGAGGAGGAGGAGGAGGAGGAGGAGGCGGAGGATGAGGAGGAGGAGGAGGAGGAGGAGGGAGAGGAGGAGGGAGAGGAGGAGGAAGAGGAGGAGGAGGAGGAAAAGGATGAGGAGGAGGCGGAGGAGGGAGGGAAGGAGGGAGGGAGTGAGAGAGGGAGGAGGCCTTCTTCTTCCCTCGCAGGCTTATCGGCCAGAGGTTCTTGGATAAATACGAGCGGGGGGTGCGCACATCAAACGTTTTCTTTTCAGCATTCAGGCGGGGGGCCACAGCCTGCCTGGGTTTCTGCGACAGGAAGCACCCCCAACATCTAAGACCAGGAGCGGAGGAGGAAGGCCCTCCCCCCGCTCCCCGAGGACGTCCGCGAGCTGGCCTCGGCCGAGGGCGTGGAAGTGAAGGTGAGGGAGAAGGCGCCGCCGATCTGGCGTGGAGCGCTCGGGGATGGAGGAGGAGACTGCGTAGTAGGAGATGGAGGAGTAAAAGGAGAAGGGGCAGGAGGAAAAGCAGGGGGAGGAGGATGAGGAGGAGGAGGAGGAGGAGGAGGAGGAGGAGGAGGAGGAGGAGGAGGAGGAGGAGAGGAGGAGGAGGAGGAGGAGAATGAGGAGGAGGAGGAGGAGGAGGGCGAGGAGAACATGGAAGGAGAGGACGAGGGGGAGTAGAGGGAATAGAGGGGAATAGAGGGAGGAGGAGGAGGAGGAGGAGGAGGAGGAGGAAGAGGAGGAGGAGGAGGAGGAGGAGGAGGAGGAGGAGGAGGAGGAAGAGGAGGAGGAGGAGGAGGACGAGGAGGAGGGAATGACATGGGGGGAATTGAGGGAGGAGGACGAGGCGGATCAGGATGATGAGGAGGAGGAGGAACAAGAGAAGGCGGAAGGGGAAGAGGAGGAGGACTAGGAGAAGGAGGAGGAAGAGGAGGAGGGAAATATATGATAAAGATGATGAGGATGAGGATGCTGATGATGAGGATGATGATAATGATGATGCTGCTCATGCTGATGACGATGCTGATGATGACAGGGATTATGATGATGACAATGCTGATGATGCAGATGCTGCTATGATGATGTTGATGCTGCTGATGCTGCTGATGCTACTGCTGCTGATGATGATGCTGATGCTGATGCTGATTGTGATGCTGATGCTGCTGCTGATGCTGATGCTGATGCTGATGCTGATGCTGCTGCGGCTGCTGATGATGATGCTGATGATGTTGCTGCTGCTGATGATGATGACGATTCTGATGATGATGCTGATGCTGATGATACTGACGATGATATTGATGATGCTGATGCTGATGATGCTGATGCTGCTGCTGATGATGATGATGATGATGCTGATGATGATCCGGTTTCTGCTGCTGCTGCGGATGATGATGATGATGATGATGATGATGATGATGATGATGATGATGATGATGATGATGATGATGATGATGATGATGATGATGATGATGATTATGATGAGGAGAGCATAGCAGGATAGGGAGGAGATAAGGGGGGAATAGAGGGAGGTGGAGTCGAATGCTGATGATGATGACGATGATGATGAGGAGGAGGAGGAAGAGGAGGAGGAAGGAGGAGGAGGAGGACTAGGAGGAGGAGGAGGAGGAGTAGGAGGAAGAGGAGGAGGAGGAGGAGGAGGAGGAGGAGGAGGAAGAGGAGGAGGAGGAGGAGGAGGAGGAAGAAGAGAAGGATGAGGATGAGGAGAAGGAGGAGGAAGAGGAGGAAGAGGAGGAAGAGGAGGAGGATGACCAGTGCAAACCAAATAATCATCAACGATGTTTGAATTAACCCTTCCTCCAAACTCCCTCTTCATAAGCCCCTACAACGGTTCATTTCCATTGAGGGGTTTGCCTCGTTGGAAGACAACCTTGAAGACCCTGAAGCATGCCAAAACATGGTTCTCGGGATTTCAACGCCACGGATCAACCTGACTGCTGCGTCTTGACGATCTGGAGTCGCGCAAGAACGCCATTCCCGGGACTTCAGCATTGCGAATCAACATAACTGTTGCACCCGCGTAATCCTGAATCGTTCCAGGATGCCATTTCTGGTACGTTTACCATGGAAATTCGTGAAACTCTTTCAAATTTTATGACCGAATGTGCGCGGTGCTAGGGCGAGAACCACATTTTGAAAAGGAACCGCCCTCAATCCGTGAAACTCTTACATTTGTTTAAAACGATTGTGCGCGGCGCTACGGCGAGAGCCACATTTTGTAAACGAGCCGCCCTCAATCCGTGAAGCTCTGGCAATTTGTCAAAACGGATGTGCGCGGCGCTAAGGCGAGAGCCACATTTTGAAATCGAAACGCCCTCAATCCGTTAAACTTTTGCATTTTTTACAACGATTGTGCGCGGCGCCAAAAGGAGAGCCACATTTTGAAAACGACCCGCCCTCAATCAGTGAAGCTCTTGCGATTTTTTCAGAACGAATGTGCGCGGTGCTAGTGCGAGAGCCACATTTTGAAAACCACCCGCCCTCCATTGGTGAAACTGTTGCCACTTTTTAAGCTTCAGAGTCATAAGTGGTGAGGAAGTTTTAGGCGAGACGCCCGGCCTGCCCGAAATATTGGCTTCGGGGTGCGACAGGGAGAAGTTATTTATAAGGAAAAGGAATGAGGAGGAGGAGGAGGAAGTAGGAGGAGGAGGATGAAGAGGATATTCACTGCACATGAAGGGAACGTCAGAGAGGGGAGGGAGGAAAATTGGGTGGGGGGTCCATCCAAATATAATTGTTCCCCACATCCAAAGTGGGGTTCTTGTTTTCTCTGGACACCTCGCGCAGGAACCTCACCTCACCTCACCTCCCACCCCTCTCCCCTTCACTCACCATCAGCATTATCATCATCATCATCACTCATCGTCACTACTCATCTTCATCCTCAACATCGTCACCATCATCATAATCATCAAACTCATTCACACTCACACCGTTATCATCCTCATCATCAACAACATCATCATTACTCGATCAATCATCATCATCATCGTCATCATCATCATTATCATCATCATCACCACCATCATCATCATCATCCTCATCATCATCATCATCAATCAGCATCACTCGTCATCATCGTCATCATCTTCATCATCGTCACCATCATCATCACTCGATCACCTACTCACTCACTCATGACTTCATCACCACTCACCTCCTAGCTAGAATATTGATGAAGTCTCAAGCGCGAGCTTCGTCTGTGAGTGAATTGTGAGGAAGTCTCAGACAGGAGCCCCTTCCCTATGGGTCCCGCACTTCATGTTGGTAATCCGAGCGGGTCATCCGAAACGTGCAACTATTGTCGCTTTCGGGCTCCTCAGGCTTGAATTTTGGGGAAGAATCAAGCGGGAGCTTCGTCTGTGAGTGAATTGTGAGGAAGTCTCAGGCGGGAGCCCCCTTCCTATGGGTCCCGCATTTCATGTTGGTAATCCGAGCGGGTCATCCGAAACGTGTAACTGTCGTCACTTTTGGGCTCCTCAGGATTGAATTTTGGGGATGTATCAAGCGGGAGCCTCGTCTGCGAGTGAAGTGTGAGGAAGTCTCAGGCAGGAGCCCCGTCCTTATGGGTCCCGCATTTCATGTTGGTAATCCGAGCGGGTCATCCGAAACGTGTAACTGTCGTCACTTTTGGGCTCCTCAGGCTTGAATTTGGGGGAAGTATCAAGCGGGAGCCTCGTCTGTGAGTGAATTGTGGGGAAATCTCAGGCGGGAGCCCCCTCCCTATGGCTCCCGCTTTTTGGGCCAAAACTTAAGCCTCCAGCGCCCTGCGCGGCGACTCTCCGCCATGACGGGTCCCGCACTTTATGTTGGTAACCCGAGCGGGTCGTCGGATTCCTGTGACTTTCGTCACTTTTTGGGCTCCTCAGCTCCTGCGGCGTGAATCCGGAGGAAGGGCTCCTCAGCTCCTGCGGCCAGAAAGCGGGGGAAGTAGAAGTATCAGGCGGGAGCTTCGTCTGTGAGCGAAGTGCGGGCCGTCGGCAAATTTGTTGTTGTCATGGACCTGCGTGCCCAAAGGGGCGACTGAGGTGCTGACGACGACGACGAGACAGCGGCCGGGCGCAGGGGGAGCCCCTCGTGTCCGGGCCTTGAGTCCACAAGTACATCAACGCGAAGATGAGGCCGGGGGGCATGCAGAAGAGGTTGAAGTGGCCGTGGGAGCACGTCCGCGTTCTGGTCATCGAGGAGGGGGGCATGGTCGCGGCAGCTCTGTACAACGCGCTGGACCTTAGCGCCTGCCATGGACGCAGTGACACGCACGACGTGCAGGAGTCCACCTACAAGCGGCCGCGCCACCACATCGGGCGCGCCCCCATCGTGCTGCACCTCGGCGATTTCCTGCAGCTAAAGCCCACCGGCAGCATCGGCCTCCTGATGGGCGTGAACGAGCGCCTGGAGGACGGGCGCACGTACAAGTGCGCGGGGCCGCCGACGGTGGAGATTCAGCACGCCATCGAGGTCTTCTCTCATATCCCCTGCGTCTTCGAGCTGAAGGGCACGAAGCGCTTCGAGCCCGGGGACCCTCTGATCACGTTCCTGGGCTGCACGCGCGAGGGCAAGCCCTTCCCACCGGAGGTCTGGTCCTCCTGGGAGAAGACGTTGGCGTCGGACAACCGCGGCCTCCTGGGCCCTCGGCGCCAGCACGAGAACTTTCGGCTCGGCTACGGCATGGGCATTTACTGGGAGACGCTGGCGAGGTTGATCAACGCGCGCGCTCGTCGCGACGCGCGGCGCCTGGGCGCGCCCCTCGTACTCTTGCAGGCCGTTGACGAGCGCGGCGCGATTCAGGGCGATCCCGACGCGGGTCGGCGCCTCCTGAACGTCCCGAACATGACAAGACGTGGGACATCCACGGCGTCTTGCCGTCGGCGTGGAGGTGCGATTCACGGCAGTGCAGGGGGGGATGAAGAAGAAGTTTGAGTTCGTGCAGGAGCAACGGGCCACCATCGTGTCCTTCGAGTTCCACCGCGAGGACGAGCGGGGCGACGAGGAGTGCGCGCTGGGCCAGCTCTTTCGCCCCCGCTACCTACCGAAGGGAATCTGACTGCAGGTCCACGGTTTCAAGGAGTCCCCGATCTACAAGGAGGTCGCCGAGCTGCTGCTGCCGGGCGCCGAAGGCGCCGTTGAACGCCGCGAGGCCGAGGCGCGGGCTCGGAGCTTGCTGATGTTCAGGCCTGGCGAGCAGGAGTTCACGTGGCAGAGTTCGGGGCCGCGCGCCGTGCGCAGCTCGGGGTTCACTCTGACTCGCGTGTCCTACCTCACTTCCACGCTGTCGCAGGGGCAGACGCTGCGCAAGGGCGTCACCATCGACTGCGCGAGGGGCGAGGGCGCTGGCCGCGCGGGCATGTCGGACGACCGGTGGTGGCTGCGCCTCTACGTCGTGCTCTCCCGCGCCGCGTGCGTGCGGAACATGCTGATCCTGCGGCCGCCCCCGCGCGACCTCCTGGAGCGAGGGCCGCCGGCGTTTTTGCGGATGGCGCTCGAGGAGTTCGATGAGAAAGCGGAGACCTCCAGGGGTGAGGCTGAGCAGCTCGCCGCGGAGCTTGGCTTCGTGCTGCCTCCCGCCTGAGCGCCGCGGCGCGCAGCTTGAGGCCCGCGGGGTTGTCCCAACGGTCTGGCCCGCGGGGTTGTCCCGGCGGCCTGCCCTCGCGCCCCAGCGGCCCGCGGGAATGTCGCAAAGGCATGGCCCGCGGGGTCGCCCCAAAGGCTTCGCGATCTAGCCGTCGGCGAACGCGCGCGTGCTGGCCGAGGCGGCGACGGCGCCGAGGAACATCGACTTGCTTGCCCCGACCAAGGGGGAAGGGGAGGTGCGCGTAGAGAAGCGGCAGGAGGAAGATGAGGAGGGGGGAAGGGGTAGGGGGGAGGCGATGATGAGGAGGAGGTGGAGAAGGAGGAGGAGGAGGAGGGGTTGAAAGGGGGGGGGGGGGGCAATAGGAGAAGTGAGGACAGAGGGCAGAAGGGGGGGGGCGAGAGGAGGGTGTTTGCCATGGCCAGGAGGAAACGGATAAGGGCAAGCTAAACAGATGATCGTGTGAGGTCCTTCCCTCGGAGTAATTTCCCAACCATCCTGTGGTGCTGGGTCCTCGTTTTGAAGGGACGGTCTCCGCGTTCCCTCCTTCCTCCCCCATCCCCCCTCCTCTTCCCTCCCTGCGTTTCACCCGCCCAGTGCAGCGTTTCGCGGCCCCATACGGAGCTCCACCGAAGCCCCCTAGTGCCACCGTCCACGTCCCAGAACACTCAATGTGGCAATCTGTCACCCAGTGAAGCTTTTCGTGGTCCCATTGGGAACTCCACCGAAACCCTCAGTTCCACCGTCCGCATGCGTCCGGGAAGGCCCCTTTTGGCATTTTCGCATGCCAAGTACAACGTTTCGTGGCCCCATAGGGAGCTCCACCGAAGCCCCCAGTGCCACCGTATGCGTCCCCGAACACCCAATTTTGCATTTTCACCCACCCAGCACAGCGTTTCGTGGCCCCATAGGGAGCTCCACCGAGCCCCCAATGCCACCATCCGCATGCGTCCCGGAACACCCAATTTGGCATCTTCACCCACCCACTACAGCGTTTCGTGGCCCCATAGGGAGCTCCATCGAAGCCCCCAATGGGGCCGCCCGCATGCGTCCCACACACCCAATGATGGATTTTCGCCCACCGAATACAGCGTTTCGTGGCTCCATAAGGAGCTCACCCGAGCCCCCAGTGCCACCGTCCGCGTGCGTCCCGGAACACCCAGTTAGGCATTTTCGCCCACCCAGTACAGCGCTTCGTGGCCCCATAGGGAACTCCACCGAAGGCCCCAGTGCCACCGTCCGCATGCGTCCCAGAACACCCAATTTGGCATTTTCACCCACCCAATACAGCGCTTCGTGGCCGCTCCACCGAATCCCCCAGTGCCACCGTCCGCATGCGTCCGGGGAAACCAAATTGGCATTTTCACGGACCCAGTACAGCGTTTCGTGATGTGGCCCCATCCACCGAAGCCCCCAGTGTGACCGCCCGCACGCGTCCCACACACCCAAATTGGCATTTTCACCCACCCAGCACAGCGTTTCGTGGCCCATAGGGAACTCCACCGAACCCCCCAGTTCCACTGTATTGCAGCGTTCGTGGCCCCATAGGGAGCTCCACCGAACCTCCCAGTGGGACCGCCCGCATGCATGCGTCCCACACACCCAATTTGGGATTGTCACCCACCCAGTACAGCGTTTTGTGGCCCGATGCGGATCTCCACGGAAGCCCCCAGAGGGACCGCCCGCGTGCGTCCCACACACCCAATTTGGCATTTTCACCCGCACAGTGCAGCGTTTTGTGCTCCACCGACGGCCCCAGTGCTACCGCCCGCATGCGTTCCCCCCCACGCAGTGCAGCGTCACGTGGCTCCATAGGGAGCTTCACCGAAGAAAATATTCACAATTGCGGTACCCACAACTGCATATGGTTGGGTCCTTCGCCAGGATAATTTTCCCCGCCCGAGGCTGCGCCCCACCTCGGGCGTGTCCAGCCAACAGGGCCCCCCACCCCCCAAAACTACCCCAGGTCGTCGGACTGTTCAGCGTTCGCCGAGTGCGAGGCCTGGCGTGCCGTTCGGGCCAGGAGGACCTGTCGCCTGAACGTCTCAGCTTCTTCTCGAGAGTTGAATCCAAACGAAAGCAACACTGAGTCCAGACCGAGGCGGGGCGCCACGGGCTGCTTCGAAAACGGGGCCACCCTCGGGGCCATGGGATCGACCTCCGCCCCGACGGGGGCCTCCCCGAAGTGTTTCGAGAAACGTGCCCGCGTCTCAGACGACGGGGCCGGTTGCTGCCCCAGAGCCACGAGAGGAACACAGACAGGGTGAAAACTGTCCCTGGGCATTTTCCGCACAGTGTAAGCCGACCCTCCAGTGATTCTTTTCTGGCCCTGACAGGCGCCAGAGTATCCTCTTTGCATTAGGGTGGTCGTATACGCAGGACAAAAGATGAGTGTCTCGGCCTCTGGAACAGCACGCTGGATCGCACAATGCTTGTTGACGCGCCAAGGCTGGACGCCTTTGTCCTGCAGCTATTGGGGATTCTCTGAGGCGGGCCTATGAGGAGCCGGGGCAGCAACAGCACCAGCGGGAGGCTCGGGGAGGGGATGAGGAGGGCCCAGGGACTCCGCCTCAGGAACTTCTTCCACAGACCCCCTGGAAGTCGACAGGCGCCAAGCCGATTTCCTTGAGGTAGCCGACTCCACAGTCATCCCGAGTCCCTGCCGTGAGCTGGGCTGAAAACTTAGCCGCAAGCTTGGCAATCTGCTGACATCCTTCGACCAGCCATACGCTGGACTTTTTCGCTCTGTTCTAGGCAGCCCATCTATCCGCGAACAGGTCCGCAGCATTGTTGCCATCTCGATCAAGCTCTGAAATCTGATCCCGCTCCACGCTCTCCGCCGTCGTGCGTGGTGTGGGCCTAGACGTGCTAGAACGGTCGTGAAACAAAATCTTCTCTTAAACGCACCTGCCTACACAGGTGGGCATGCGGGTTGCAAAGAGAGGTGGTTTGCGAGGCGACAGGCAACAGCTTAGTGTACCCCTACAGTCGTCGCACCGTGTAGGTCCCAGCTCATGCTGGGCGCGCATGGGCATTCACCGTCCCTGGCCGTGCCCGAAACTCCGAAATCCCTGGGCGCCGCTCCGCAAAGGGCCCCACGTATTTGGGGCGAGAGGGGATCGAAGTGAATGTATTTTCATGCTCTCGACCGTAGTGTGCATGGCGGCGACGTGGATACTGTATGGCAACGTAAGAGAATTCGGTGACGCAGGGGGGAGCCTTGGGAAGCGTTGTCTTTTCTTTTTAACCGTCTCTTACCCTGAAATCAGATTGCCTAGAGATAGGGTTAATTGGCGGGTAAAGCACCTTGTCTTCCGAGGTGTCCGGTGCGCTCTCAACTGTCCTTGAAAAACCGAAGGAAAGGCTTATTCTCACCCCTGGTCGTACCCATAACCGCATCAGGTCTCCAAGGTTAGCAGCCTCTGGTCGATAGAAGAAAGTAGGTAAGGGAAGTCGGCAAAATAGATCCGTAACTTCGGGAAAAGGATTGGCTCTGAGGGTTGGGTATAGGGGTCTTTGGATTGATGTTCGAGCTGAGCAGAAGCTACTTGACGCATTCTGGTGGATAGTGGATTCGCGCATGGCGAGAATTGCCGTTCAAGGAACGCCTTTCGGGGCTTTCCCTGTGCAGTGAACAACCAACTCAGAACTGGAGCGGACAAGGGGAACCCGACTGTTTAATTAAAACAAAGCATTGCGATGGCCTCAAAAGGTGTTAATAGTAGTAGTAGTAGTAGTAGTAGTAGTAGTAGTAGTAGTAGTAGTAGTAGTAGTAGTAGTGATAGTTGTAGTCGTAGGAGTAGGTAGGTCGGTAGGTAGGTCGGTCGTTCGGCTGGTAGTAGCAATCGTAGTAGTAGTAGTAGTAGTAGTAGTAGTAGTAGTAGTAGTAGTAGTAGTAGTAGTAGTAGTAGTAGCAGTAGTAGTAGTAGTAGTAGTAGTAGTAGTAGTAGTAGTAGTAGTAGTGGTAGAAGTAGTTGTACTAGTAGTAGGAGTCGTAGTCGTAGTAGTAGTAGTCGTAGTAGTAGTAGTAGTAGTAGTAGTAGTAGGAGTAGTGGTAGTAGTAGTAGTAGAAGTAGTGGTGATATCAATATTATGATGATTATTATTCGTCGTCGTAGTAGTGGTAGTATTAGTCGTAGTTGCAGTAGGAATGTTAGTAGTAGCGGTAGTCGTAGTAGTAGCAGTAGGGATGTTAGTAGTAATGGTCTTAGTAGTAGTCGTAGTAGTAGTAGTAGTAGTAGTAGTAGTAGTAGTAGTAGTAGTAGTAGTAGTAGTAGTAGTAGTAGTAGGTTGTAGTAGTAGTGTGTAGTAGTAGTAGTAGTAGTAGTAGTAGTAGTAGTAGTTGTAGTGGAAGTAGTAGTAGTAGTAGGAGTAGTAGTGAGTTGTCGTAGTAGTAGTAGTAGTAGTAGTTAGTAGTAGAGTAGATAGTAGCGTAGAGTATTAGTAGTAGTAGTAACGTTCAGTGGTAGTTAGGAGTAGTCGTTAGCAGTCACAGTAGCAGCTTGTAGTTGTCTAGTAGTTGTAGTATTAG
>CAUYUJ010018205.1:0-132500 GCA_963575745.1 Prorocentrum cordatum
GGAGGAACATGCCGCGGATTCTGGCGTCTCATTTTTTCGAGCTGGGCGTTTTCGCCTTGATTCGGGCCCTGGCACCCTCACAGATCGATGCGGCTCGACAAATGATGGAAAAAGGTGGCGTCTACGTAAGCCTCCTTTCGTGATTTGTTCCCCACATCCTGAGTGGGGTTCTTGTTTTCCCAGAACACCCTCTCCTTCCCACCCACCTCCCGCTCCATCTTCCATACAGCACAATATTTTTCCTACCACACACACACCATACCATACCATAGTTCCTACCACACATACCATACCATACCATACCATACCGTACCATACCATACCTACGAGGAGGGTATCGGGAAACCATACTATTTACATGGTTTCGTGCCCCTCCCACCCTTCCAGGGAGGCCCCGCCTGAGCGAGGAGGGTATCGGAATACCATACTATTTACATTGTTTCGTGCCCCTCCCACCCCTCCAGGGAGGCCCCGCCTGAGCGAGGAGGGTATCGGAATACCATACTATTTACATGGTTTCGTGCCCCTCCCAACCCTCCAGGGAGGCCCCGCCTGAGCGAGGAGGGTATCGGAATACCATACTATTTACATGGTTTCGTGCCCTTCCCACCCCTGCAGGGAGGCCCCGCCTGAGCGAGGAGGGTATCCGAAAACCATACTATTTACATGGTTTCGTGCCCCATCCCACCTCTTCAGGGAGGCAAAACCATACTATTTACATGGTTTCGTGCCCCTCCCACCCCTGCAGGGAGGCCCCGCCTGAGCGAGGAGGGTATCCGAAAACTATACTATTTACATGGTTTCGTGCCCCTCCCACCCCTGCAGGGAGGCCCCGCCTGAGCGAGGAGGGTATCGGAAAACCATACTATTTACATGGTTTCGTGCCCCTCCCACCCCTCCAGGGAGGCCCCGCCTGAGCGAGGAAGGTATCGGAAAACCATACTATTTACATGGTTTCGTGCCCCTCCCACCCCTCCAGGGAGGCCCCGCCTGAGCGAGGAGGGTATCGGAATACCATAGTATTTACATGGTTTCGTGCCCCTCCCACCCCTCCAGGGAGGCCCCGCCTGAGCGAGGAGGGTATCGGAATACCATACTATTTACATGGTTTCGTGCCCCTCCCACCCCTCCAGGGAGGCCCCGCCTGAGCGAGGAGGGTATCGGAATACCATACTATTTACATGGTTTCGTGCCCCTCCCACCCCGCCAGGGAGGCCCCGCCTGAGCGAGGAGGGTATCGGAATACCATACTATTTACATGGTTTCGTGCCCCTCCCAACCCTCCAGGGAGGCCCCGCCTGAGCGAGGAGGGTATCGGAATACCATACTATTTACATGGTTTCGTGTCCCTCCCACCCCTCCAGGGAGGCCCAGCCTTTCGTGCCCCTCCCACCCCTCCAGAGAGGCCCCGCCTGAGCGAGGAGGGTATCGGAAAACCATACTCTTTACACGGTTTCGTGCCCCTCCTCCACTCCTCCAGAGAGGCCGCGCTTGAACGAGGAGGGTCGCGGAAAGCATTACTCTTCGCCAGGTTTCGTAGCCCTCCCCCCTTCCAGCGGGGCCCCGCCAAAGCGAGGAGGGCATCAAGAAAATGGGTCCCACGAAACCGTTAATCTCTTTATGTGGGGAACTCCGTTAGCATAATTGTTGTAACGATGTTGCAATTGTTTCGCTACGTCGGATCTCAGGAGTCGACATCGGTCGCTCGGATCGTCGAGCACGAAAGAGGCCCTAATGTTTACCTCACTATCACGATGAAGGCGTGGCCTCACTGAGGTCCCCGTCTCTTCGCACTGGGGATCACACTTCTGTGCGCCCTGGTCTGATACACATGCAAAAGAGGCCCCCCTGTCCCTGATGCCTTCGGCCCTCCTAACCTAGGTCCCCTCCCAAAGGGTCAGGGGCACTTTTTGGGGTCAATTCTCGGGGGTCCGGTCCTCGTGCAGGGTTCGACTGCATACCCTCGCTCCCCTCCTGCCTCCCCGCGGCCGCTTCGTCTGCCTCCCTCCCCTCTCGGGACCTCGCAAAGGGGGGCTGCCACAGGGGGGGGGGGGGGAATTCGGTCCGTTGGCGCATCGAACCGCCGAAAAAAGCGATGCAAAACGAGATCTCTGGCCGCCGCCGGAACCCGAGAAGCCTCGACAATCGGAGCGCGCGGGGGGCATCGTTGTTCGGAAAGCCGATGCACCAGCGGATCGACTCCCCCCTCCCCCTCAGGGTCCCCCTGGAGGGTTTCCCCGAAGGGCTTAGGCGACCTCCTCCTCCTCCTCCTCCTCCTCCTCCTCCTCCTCCTCCTCCTCCTCCTCCTCCTCCCTCCTTCTCCTCCTCCATCTCCTCCTCCCCCTCCCCCTCCTCCACCTCCTCCTCCTCCTCCCCCTCCTCGGGTAGCCTACGGCCCCGGGGGAAACTGTGCAGGTCCCCCCCTCCTTTGCTGGACCCCGGCCCTCCCCGTGTGGCCGACGGACGACTGGCGCCTACAGCTTGCCAGGCCGACGGAGCGCGCGTGCGGGTTGCCTCTGCCGCGCTGCGGCGTGAAAGTTTCTGTTCCTGCCCGCAGGGCGAGCCACAGGAGTCGGGCCGGGCGACAGGGGGGGGGATTGGGCAAGGGGGGGGGTACGAAAATTGCTGCATGCAGCTGGTTTCGGCCTCACCGAGGGGCCCATTCCTCGATACATAGCCGCCTCTGGCGCCGGGAGGCGCCGGGAAAATCAGCTGCGTGAGCTGATTCTCAAACCCCCCCTTTGCTATCCCCCCCTTTCGCCCGACCCGGAAGATGCCCCTCCGGGCTTCCGGCAGGACTCCCCGTGCTGCGCCTCCTGGTGCCCTGCAGCGTGTCCGGGGAGGTTTTTTTTTTTTCTCGAAGAAGAACGAGCGCAAGAAGCATAAACTGTGGGCCCTCCGCGCGGATTCTTGGATCCGCGCTGGGGCCCCCTGGCGGCGCCTCCGGCGCCGCTCCTGGCGCGCTGCGCGCGCCAGGCAGGGAGGTCAGCGCAGATCCAAGAAATCCGCGCGGAGCGCCAACAGTTTATGTGTATGTGGTTTGTTTTCTTCTATAGTATGCCCGGAAGCTCTCCAGAAGCTCCTTCGGAACAGATCCTTCCAAGAGCTTCAGAGATCCTTCGAGAGGGTTTCGGAATGTTTTTCTGGTGCTCCGCTATCTGGGTTGTGGACCCCACAAGCTTTTCGCAAGATGAGCCAAGCAGCTCCTCGATGTCCCGCGCCGAGGAGAAGGATGAGGGGGAGGAGGAGGAGGAGGAGGAGGAGAAGGAGGAGGACGAGGAGGACGAGGAGGAGGATGGAGGAGGAGGAGGAAGAGGAGACAGGATGAACAGGGAGGGACGAGATGGAGGTAATTAGGTTGAGGAGGAGACAGGCTGATGTGGAGGCCAGAGGAAGAGGAATATGAAGAGGAGGAGGAGGAGGAGGAGGAGGAGGAGAAAAAGGAGGAAGAGGAGGAGGAGGAGGAAGGCCATCAGGCTGGAGATGTCGAGGTCGGCGTCCCAGGTAGGCCAGATCCTGAAGGAGCCTTGGATTGGGCCGTTGGAGAGGCGCCCGCGCGCACCTGAAGCCACCGCGTTCCTCCCCCCATCCCCCCCTCCCCGGGGGGGCAGAGGGTTGCGAACTCGGGAGGGAGTCGGACGGGGCTAAAGTGGAGGCCCATACCAAGAAGCACCTTGCTTGCCTCCAGGGTACGCTGGGTTTCTTGGGTTTCGATGGTGTTGCTATATGGAAGGCGTGACGTTCCCACACCAAAGATCCATGGACGTCCTGGATTGGGTTTATTGTTGAAGGTTTATTGTGGACGGGCCTCCATTGTAAGGCGAGGAAACATCCGTCCCAGGGCGTGCCAGATCGCCCATCCGAGCGTTCCGGAACGCTCTTGCTAGGGCCGCGGCGCCCGATCAGTTGAGCGGATGATCGGGACAAATCGGAACCAGAGATTCTGGGAGAGTTCCAAAGAAAAATAGAACGCCGAATTGTGGAGCGCAGCGCGCGCATTCGCAGAAGTTCCCCAAGGACTTTTCGAGGGCTTGTGGAGCCCAAGTAATGCGTGGGCGCTCAATTAAACTGTTGAGGGCGGGCAGAAAAGCTGGTGTACACGAGCATTGGGAGCGGGTGCGCGGCTTGCACGGGGGGCGCAGTAGGTTTGCGTTTCAGGGGCTTGGGCGCTGGCCGATGCGTTGATGGGGGGCCCGAGAGTGCGTCACACATATTACGCCTGTGGCGCCATGGAGGCCGCATGTGCGGTTGCAGAGGGGCGGGCGCCCCGCCGCGCGCACCGTCGCGACAGCTCTCTTGGGCGCCCGCCCGCCGCCGTGGACGTAGTGGGCCCAGCTAGTCTCGCGGTCGGCGCGCGGCGGGTCGGCAGCCACGACGCTGGCGGCCTGAAAATGCTTCGAAAGTGTTTCTCCCCGAGCCCGGGGCTCTCGTACGTTTTCGGTGGCACGCGCAGCTCGGAAAAGAATCGCCTTGTCCGTCGGCGGCCAGTTGGCTGTCGTCGCGCAGAAGTACCGGCGGATGGCGCGGTCCATGCTCAGCGCAGAGAGCGTGTCCATGGGCGTGGACTCGTCGAGGGGCAGGAGGAAGGACCTCGTGGTCGGGACCATCGCGGTCTGCGATGTCCACGGCCCCCACCCTCGGCGCGTGAAGACCTGCTGGGCGCCGCCGCAGGCCGATTCCAGAGAATCTCGGAACGGGAAATCCGGGCGCGCCAAATTTCGCGGGCCGAGAAACTCTCAGAGAATTTCGGCCAGCTCCGAGGTTTTGGGTTTATGGGAATGTTTCACGCGGGGTGTCGAGTTCAGAGATTTTCAGAGATTCTCAGAGAAGTTCGGACGCGAGAATTTGGCGCGCCCCGTTTTCTGGTTCTGTGAATCTCTGAAAAGCGGTTCCTCAGGTTTTACCGGACCTCCAGGCGTCCCACTGTCAGCCAGAGACGAGCGACTGGCTGGCGCCGCGCCCGATGCTTCCGGAGTCGCGAACTCGGTCCTCGATTCCCTGGGGCCCGCGGGCCCCTGGGCCAATCGCGAGGTTGCCGAAGCCCCCGGGCGGTTGCGCGCGATTGTCTCCGAAACCGGAGTTGGGCATCCATGTGGACGCCGGCGCGTGCGCGCTAGGTGTCCGCGAGATTATTCGGTGGCGGATCTTGCATAGTGCGGGGGCCTTCCAAAGACTTTCCGGGGTTTTCTCTACGGTTATTTCGGCGCGCTTCGGGAACCTTGAGGCGGCGCGGGTAAGTCGCCAGGCCGCGCGCGGGCTCCTTTTCCAATGCCTTCTTGGGCATTCTCGCGGTGTTGCGTGGCCGTCGAGGTCACTGAGTGCTGCGTTTGTTTGACATTTACAGGTGTTTTTCGTTGCGTTGGTTGCGTGATTGTTTTGGCGGTCCGCCTCTTTGGGGCCCCCTTGGGGCCTCAAGTTTGTTTTGTTGACGTCGGGTCTTCTGGAGTGAAAGGCGCTTGGCGCTGAATTCCCTCGGGCGCGCGCGTGGCCAAATACGCGCCGTGGCCTCATCCGCGCCGGGGCGCATTCCTTCCCTCGCGAAGCCGATGGTGCCCAAGGCGTGGCAGGCCCGTTCGGTGGCGCCCCCAGTGATTTGAAAAACCGAGCATGATTTTTATCCCGGTCAAACTTTGCCCCGATCCCGGCTTCGTCTTACCCGAGACATCTCCTCCAGAGCCGGATCCGTCCCAGGGCGTGCCGGACTGCCCATCCGAGCGTTCCGGAACGCTCTTGCTAGGGCCGCGGCGCCCGAGACATTTCCTCCAGAGCCGGCGGAGCTCAGAGATTCTCGCTTGTGCCCTCGCCCGAGGTCATCCTCGTCCTGGAGGAGGAGGAGGAGGAGGAGGAGGAGGAGGAGGAGGAGATGGAGATGGAGATGGAGGAGGAGGAGGAGGAGGAGGAGGTGGAGGAGGAGGAGGAGGAGGAGGAGGAGGAGGAGGAGGAGGAGGAGGAGGAGGAGGAGCGCGAGCGTCGGGCGGCGGATGTCAAGAGCACCCCGCCGAGCCCCCCTGCGCGGGTGCAGGGCGGCTCTTCGCTCCTCTGGCCGTGCCCCCCGCGCAGGCTGCGGTGGCTGGCCCTGGAGCTGTTCGCCGTCGTCTGCTTCGCCGCGGCGCCGTCCTCGGAACGGGGCCGGGCGGAGGCGGAGGAGGAGGAGGAGGAGGAGGAGGAGGAGGAGGAGGAGGAGGAGGAGAGAACCAGCGCCTTAGCGGAGGTGCTCATGCGTGGCCAACGTGAGAGGGGGGGAGCGGGAGGAGCACGAGGAGAGGACTCGCTCACAAGTTGGCCCGCAGAGGAGAAGGAGGAGGTGGAGGAGAAGGAGGAAATGAGGACATGTCATAGAGGCCCTCTAGATTTAAGTCGGGCCTGTCCCCCCCCCTACAGGTGGAGTTTGGACGAAAGGTGCAAACTACCCAGAAAAACATATATAGTCAAAAAATAATACACAAATCGTCCCCATACAATTTTTTGACTAGTTTCCAATCGTCCTCCTGTAGAGGGACAGGCCCGACTTAACCCTAGATGGGGTCCGAGTAGATGGGGTCGGATCAGACTCAAAACGCAGGTCTGGCGCGCTGCGTTCGCCACAATCTGGACCAGCCCGTGCCCAGTCACTGGCAAGCAGTGTGTCAACACTGACGTTCTGAACACGGCACGTGTTGCGTTTCAACATGGGTGTGTCTAGAGGCCCCCTAGATTTAAGTCGGGCCTGTCCATCTATAGCTGGAATACTGCAAAATAGTCAAACATAAGATTGGGACTATTTTTGTTAGTATGTGTGATGACATGTTTTTGTATTGTTTTTGCTCTTTTCCATTTTCAATTTGGGGTAATTGTTTGATTCTGTCTTATTTTCCGTTCAAAGTCCCCCTGTAGTTGGACGTGCCTGACCTAAAGCAAGGGCCGTGTTCGAGGGTGCGCAGAGGTGGGGGGGCCTTAAGTCGGGCCTGTCCCTCTACAGGACGAATATTCAAACATAGGCACAAACTAGTCAGGGGACGATGTTTTGACTATCGCAGGCCGAAGGATTTTCCTCTTGAGCCCCACATGTCGGAAGCGACGCGCCGTTCAGGCGAGCGGATACATGTAGCGCTCGCTTCGAGGTGGGGTAGATATGTTATGGGTGGAGATGCGGGGGTTGGCCGAGCCCGCTGTGGCAGATGGCCAGGCCCGCGGTGGCGCTCGAGCAACCACATGTTATGGGAGAAGTGAAGGGAGGTGGCCGGGCCCGCTGTGGCGCTCCAGCTTCCGACTTGGACACTTTGCTTGTGTGTCCTCGCCCTCACTCATCCCTTCCTCCCCTCCTCCTCCCACTTCCCCCCTCCTCCTCCCACCTCCCTCCTCCTCCTTCCTCCTTCGTCCGTCCGCCTCCCTCCTCTCTCCTCCCTCTTCCCTCCTCCTTCTTATCCTCCTCCTTCTCCTCTTCCTTCCTCAATTGGAACCGCGCAACACAAAAACAGGATCCACGACACTCCCCCACACTCGAGAAGGGATCCACTTGGATCCAGTGATTTTCTCATATCTTCAGTTCAAGAAGAAAAAACTGTCGGCCTGGGGATGTCGTTTGATTATTTGGGGTACATGTTCGATTAGTTTCTATGATTCGTCCAGCAACCCCGCTGTGGGAGGACGTGCCCGACCTAAGACAAGTGTCGTGTTCGAGGGTGCGCAGAGATGGGGGGGGTAGCCAGGGCTCGTTTCGATTGTTCGGTTTCGATTCGATTCGATTTGGATGGATTCCGATTCCGATTCGATTCGGCTTCGAAATGCGATGTGGGCTCCGATTTCCTAATGGAGACCCAGTAGTCAGTTCATGTCTGTCGATTCGATTTTTCCCGGCTCGGCTGCCGCTTCCCGTCGATCCGATTCATGTCGATCGCCGATCCGCGATTCGATTCTGGGCTTTCCTGGGTAGCTCCTCGGTGGGGTTCGGGAGCGAGCCCAGCTTGAGGCTGGTGTGCCCCTCCTCCAGGGGCTGTCTGGATGTATCTCCAGCCCCACCTCTGCCCAGACCCCACCAATTTACCCACCGGTCGTTGAAAGTAAGTAAGTATTTTTGGAGTCCCAGGTTCCTCCAATCTACTTTAAGCGCCTTCCTACTTCAACGATCGAGTGGCTTCACCCGTTTCCTTCTTCCTTAGGGGGCGGACGGAACCCAATCTATTTTCAACGCCTGTCTACTTCATGATTCCTACCTACTTCTTCCGACCGAGGGGTACAGTCACGACGTTGAGATAAGCACCACGTTGGGTTCAGGAGTTGCTCAGGCTGTAGATTTTAAGGTCGGGGAATTTACTCGTTGCCTAGAATTCGCTTTCGGCGGGAAAAGTCCATTCATTCATTGTCATACGTTTCTACGGCAGCACAATGATGACAGCTCATTGCTGTGCAGCCCCGACTTCAGCGCGCGTGGTATACCTGATGCTTTGAGTGACTGGGGCATCGCCGATCCTAGAAACAATTGGACGACGTTGCATATTGCAGCCGTTTGGGGGTGGTCTGTGGCCGTAGTGGAGCCGCCTGGAGGTCGATGAGGGCGTTGATGAACAAACATTTGGGGGGGGGGATGAGGGGCACGCTCATACAAAACTGAAGAGGGCGGAAGGGGTAGGGCTATGGGGGGCAAGCTACCCAGAAGCCGCAAACCGTCTCGCTCACCCCCACCCGCCCTCTCAACACATAAGTAGCACCCGGGTCTCAGATTTTGCAGGTGCCGCAACCGACAAGCGTCGGGAACCAATGCAGACGCCAGCCAGGTGGGCGACGCGCGAGGTGCGCCGCGCGTGCCAGAGCACCCCCATCATCTCTGCCAAGTAACAATGCAAACAGATCGCGGGGCGCGCGGTATTTTGGGGGTAGGAGTCGTTTCAACAGACGCCTGCTACGAGGGGCAGGGGGTCGCCCTTGGAGAAACGCCTGCAGAGCAGGCGACCAGGCAGGCAACAGGCATCCCAACACGGCCCCGCGTGCCAAAGGGCACGGCGTCGGATACCCCGCATCGTCTCGCAAACAGCACAGTGCCCGCGTCGTTCGTAGGTGCGCGCTCCACGCGCTGCTTTTTCCGTGGGCCCTCTAGTGAGCACCCTGGCGGCAGCAAGACGTTGCAAAGTATGCGCAATCACGCGCTGCAGAGGCCACGATGTTTGGCTCAAGTGCGATGAAGCAAGTGCACGAGGATCGTGGCCCCATAGGGAGCGCCACCGAAGGCCCCAGTGGCAGGGTCCGCATGGCGGACTCGGGCCAGTTCGGCACACCCCTCACGAGGATCGTGGCCCCGAGCTCCAAACGCAAACGTTATACCGAGTGCGCTGTTCCGAGCTTGCGTGCAAGGCAATTGTTGGAATTCGTAAGGCAACCGCCAGCTCGCCTGAAGGAGCACATGAGCTGCGCAGTAGGTTCTGTCCTGAGTTGTGCTCGCGGTTGTGTATTGGTTGTGCCGTGCTACACCCGGCTGCTCGTCCCTGGCCACCGCGCCCTTCAGACCATCGGGAGCGGGAATGCAAGAAGGCAGCACACATTGAAACATGTAGATGTGTTTGGACCTTTTTGGTTTATCGTGTGTATCCTAAGGAAACCCTGTGGAGACCACTGGGCCGATGCAAGGCGTTCTTTTAGCCTCCTCGCGGGCCCCCCTTCCTCGTCCTTCTCCCCACCACCCTCGCCGCCTTCCCTCCCTCGCCGGCGCCGCTCTCTACTTTTCGCCGCAGCCACCTACAGGCTCAGCACTTCGCGTGTCTGAGCTCGAAGCACCCCCGTGCACGTACTTCACTCCAGCGCTATCTCGCTCTCCGGACCTCCGACGGCTCGATTTTTTTTCTCGAGCCGCGGGCCCACCCAGGCCTCGCCGAGCCCGTCCCCGGGGCCGATGCGTTCCTCCTGGGCCGTCTCTTGACCCCCACCCCCGGGGCCCCTGAGCCGGGCCTCTCCGTCGGGGGCGGCAAAGAGGGGGGTGATGATTAGGGGGGGGGGGACATCTTTTCCTCCTCCTCCTCCTCCTCCTTCTCCTCCTCCTTCTCCTCCTCCTCCTCCTCCTCCTCCTCCTCATGGCTGGGGCCATGATATCGCCCCAGATCCCCCGGGGCCGCGCCCGTGTCGCCGGCCATGATTTGCGCCCCCCCCCCTCTTGGACACCCCCACTTGGCCGCCCCCGACTCCATGGGCTGAGGCTGGAGGTGGAAGCATTCGGCCCCTGAACCTGTCCCAGGTTGCTTTCGGGGGCCAAAGCTCCGATCCTCTACACGTGAGAGCGGCCCTTCGCCAGAGCTTCCTTGGGTGCGGGCCCACTGGGGCCCCCCGATCGCCGAATGCGATGCGATAGCAGCGTCTTGCGCGCTTGAGTCTGGCCCCCCTGGTCCCCCCGCGGCCCCCCCAAAAGCCGCGCACCAAAGGTTTCTCTTACCCAGGGTCACTCTTGCGTGTAGCCGACTCGAGGCAGATCCAACCGTGGCGACGAGGAAGGCCCCAGAGGCCCAGACAACCCAAAGGTTTCGGTGCTTGTCTGATCGCGTCTCGCCAGAGGGTTCTGGTACAGCCGACCCGCATAGTAGGGATGAGCGACTCTCCAAGGGTACCCATGCATCCTTCCCTCTCGGCACATCCTTGACCGCTTTTGCTGGCCGCGCCCCGCCCGCAGAGTGTCGGCATGGCCTTCCAGGGCCCTTGCATCATTGTCGCGCGTCCTCGTTACACGGGTGGACTGGCAGAGGCTAACAAGAGAGCCGCAGAGGAGTCCCACACGGTGGGGGACGGGCAGCAGCAGCCCGAGGACGTTGGGCCTGGCAGCCGTTCCGCACGAGCCTTCCTCAACGTATTCCGGAGCCGTGCTCTCGCCACATTGCCTGTTATCCGGCGGCAAATCATGGGAGCTTGGTATACCCTATCAATTCTGCCTTTATAGCGCCGACCAGCGTCAAGTAGAGTCTGGTTGGCGATGAGACATCGCCGATTTAGCGTCGGCTCGCGGCGATCAGCGTCGATGCAGCGTAGATCTAGCACCGATTAGCGTCTAGCAGCGTCGATTAGCGTCGATTCGGAAGAGCCGACAAGTTGGTATGGAAGGCTCCCATGAGTTGCCACCGAACAGTTACATGTTCGGTCTGGGCTGCCACGATATCTTGGTACGCAAGCGGGGAAACGTGAGACTCGAGCACGCCGGAGCTCGGGCTTGCCGACGCCTTTTGACGAGGGCGTCCTGGATTTTGACGCTGCAGTTTTTGTCGGATGTCTGCAGCAGGAGTTCGCGCCAAATGTCAGACTGGGTCTCGTCGTTTTCATGATGGCACCGTCAGGCCAGCCCGAGTCCCACCGAACCCGAGTTTTACGTCGTCCAGGAGCAAATGCCGGCGTCACCCCAACATCCTGGTTCCCGCCAGCTGCAGCTGGCGGGAACCGGGTTCCAAAGACCTCGCCAAAATCCCGGTTCCCGCCGGCCGCGGGACCTGCAGGGGCGCCAGGGGCTGAAATTTCCACACCCCTGCGCCCCGCAACTGGCGGGAACCGGGATGTCCGCACGTTCTGGACAGGAACTCTCCCAAATCCTGATTCTGTGTGCGCGTCGCCCCCGGCGCGCGCACCGAGACATCTGATAGCATATGCTATGCGTCGTGGCGGGCATCTTTTTGGCCACACCGCTCGGGAAACGATGCACCACAAGATCTGTATGTACTACATGTGCGGGTCCGACGTGCGCCTCCAGGGAGGACATCTAGTGCCAGTGTGTTCCTGTACTCAGAGGGGAAAGAAACACACAGACACAATTAGTCGTCGATTCCCCAGAAAATATGGGGAAATATGGGAAGTGGGGGGGAAGACAAAAACCCAGAAAATATATAGGAAAATATGGGGGATATTTTTATTTGTGTGTATTTATGTGTGTGTCCTGGGGCCCCTTCATGTACGTTCCGAGATGCGCTGAGGTGCACAGGGCCCGGTGCTCGCCCTTCCCCCCCCGTCCAGCCGACCGCCCCCTCCTCGACCCGCCTCCCCATCCCTGCTGCCAGCGCCGCCAAGGTCCTCACTATAAGGATGCGCTGCTGTCCCCAAGGCGTCTCCCACGATTGACCTCAGGCATCCTATTCACCGCCTCCTCCTCCTCCTTCTCCTCCCCTCCTCCTCCTCCTCCTTCTCCTCCTCCTCCTCCTCCTCTTCCTCCCCCTCCTCCTCCTCCTCCTCCTCCTCTTCCTCCTCCTCCTCCTCCTCCTCCTCCTCCTCCTCTAGGCCTGCTCCCGCAGGCCCCCCAGGGCCCACAGGAGGCCGCAAAGAGACCTCCAGCGTACTTCAACCCCCCGCCGGCCTGCGAGCCGCAGCCCCGGACCCTGGCCCAGGCCGAAGGATGCGTTGCTTCATGAATGCCCTCGCAGCCTTGCCGCAGCCCTGCTGCTTTGGCCCATCCCTTGACGCCCTCGGAGCTCCACACAGAGCCTCCGATCGAGGGACGCAGCGTAGGGACCATGGCCAGGACGTCGCGGGAGCCTGTCGATGCCAATCTTGGTCATGGTCCATGCTGGCCGTGGCCGCTTCGCGGGGATGTTCCACGAATTGACGCTTCCCAGGATCTACGCTGACCAAGATCGACACGCCGTTTCCGCATTCAGTCTTGGTCATGGTCCCCGTTTCCTCCACTCCGTCCGAGGGTCCTCCTCGGACGGAGGGAGGGGGACCCTGGGACGAAGGTGGGCGCGGGAGGGAGGGAGGAGGAGAGAGGCGGAGGAGGGAGGAGAGAGACTGACGAGGAGAGGGGTGGAGGAGGATGATGATGATGTTGATGATGATGGTGAGGAGGAGGAGGAGGAGAAGGAGGGGGAGGAGGAGGGGAGGAGGAGGAAGACAATGACGATGAGGAGGAGGAGGAGGAGGAGGAGGAGGAGGAGGAGGAGGAGGAGGAGGGGAGGATGGGAGGGAGGGAGGGAGGGAGGAAGGAGAGGGGAGGGGGGCTTACCCTGCCCGCTCCCGGTGGATTTTGCTGCGTTTTGAGAGCGCCCTGCTGGGGCAGCGTTCTCTCCGTCTCGTGCCGGCGGACATCCGGGGCGCCCCCGCTCTCGGGCGCGGCGTTGATGGGGGGGCGCGAGGCACGTCTCTGCACGCACGAAATGGGTACTGAAAGAATGGGTACGATGCCCAACAGCAGCTCCTGTTCATTCTGAACAGGGCTCGCTGTCCACGCCGCCGCGGCCTGTGTCCATACGAGACAGAAGGCCGCCTGCCCAACAGCGGCCGCTGTTGGTTTGGGACAACATTTGTTGTTGGGCATCGTACCCATTTTTTCGGTACCCATGTCGGGCGTCCAAAGAGGCACGTCGGCCACGCGCGCAGAGTGGGGCAGAGGTGAAGGGAGATTGCTTCTTAGGAGGGTCGGCCCGACCGGAACGGGGACGGCGGGCACGGGCACGATGCCCCACCGCAGCTCCTGCTCGTGTTGAGCAGGGCTCGCTGTCCGCGCCGCCGCGGCCGTTGTCCGTTTGAGCCAGCGTGCCGCCTGCCCAACAGCCGCCGCTGTCGGTTTTGGACAACATTTGTTGTTGGGCATCGTGCTCATGTCTTCCGTATCAATTTCGGGCGTCCAAGAATGAGGTTGCGTCTTAGAAGGCGCGGGCCTTATCTACAGACGGGGGGCCAGCGCCTCCTAAGCTTCGAAGTGGGCTCTTGCCGAGAAGCCTTCCCCCCTCCCCCTGCTCCCTTGTCCGCGCCATCGAGGAGGGGGGGACGGTGGAGAGAGGTGTACCTTATGAGCCCGACAGGGGCTCCCTGGGGCGCAAAAGGGGCACGAAAGTGCACGTTTCCCCCCCCCCCCCCCCCCCCCCATTTATATAATATAAGCGGCGTCCGGGGCCCCGCGGCCCAGGGGGGTCGCACACCACACTTTCCCCCCCCCCCCCCCCCACCCCCACCCCCGTAACCGAATTTGCCCCGTGGGCTGCGGGGGCCTTTTTGTTTTGGCATCCAGGGTCCCGCTTTCGGAGTCCCCGAACTTTTTCCGCTTCCCCGAGGCGTCCACCTAGGCTTCTGAAGACGGCAAGAGGCCGCCAAGACGGCCCAAGAGCGTTCCAAGCCGCCCAAGATAGCCCCATGATCGGCCCAAGAGGCCCCCAAGATGCCCCAATGTCGCTCCGCGAGGACCTCCAAGAGAGCCCCAAAACGCCAATCATTGATTTCCATTGTGTGTTTCCAATATTTGTTGCTCCTCACGCTTTCGAGCGGCCGACACTCCAAGACTGCCCAAGAAGCCTCCAACGTCGCCCCAAGAGGCCCCCCCAAGACGGCCCAAGAGGGCCGCATGATCAGCCCAAGAGGCCCTCAAGACGGCCCAAGAAGATGGCCTGAAGAGGGCCTGAACACGGCTCCAAGATGGGCCAAAGAGAGGGAACGCGAACCGACCTTTCGACCTTCCCGCCCCCAGAGACCCCCAAGAGGCCCCAAGAGGCCCCCAAGTGGCTCCGCGAGGCCCCAAAGAGGCCCCAAAGATGCTTAAGTCCGACAAGCTCAACAATGCCCCCGTGGAGGTTTCAAACCTGCTTCCAAAAGGCCCCCCGAGAGGCCTTCCACGATATCATCCCAGCGAACACCTGAGAAGCCTCTAACCCACAACCGAGACACGGTTGCGGGATGGGCCCAGAGTTGCGACCTTTGGTTCGCATGGGGGGCCGTGAGGACTCCAAGAGGGTTCAGAAGGGGCCCCAGAGCCCCCAAGAGACTCCCAGGCAGCCCTTCGGAACACGTGGCCTTGGCTGCACCCCCCGACCCGCCCACCCAATGTCGAGGCCCGAGGACGCCCCCATGACGCCCGCAAGACGCTCCGGAAACGCCTCTCCCGAACACGTGGATCAGGTGACAATGATGCTGATCGTGGGTGGTCCGTCGTCGTCGTCATCGTCGTCGTCGTCGTCGTCGGTCGTCGCTGGTACGCTACAGGCCAAACCCTTCCTTGAACTTCGCAGTATCCGCCCGAAAATCACGCATGGGTGAAAGGGAGGAACCCGGAAGACCACATGGAAAAGGTCCCATGGAAATTGACACCGTCTTCGGAGTCGACTAGAACCTAAGCGCACGCGAAGCGTGCGCGTGGTCTAGTTATAGAAGAGACGACATCTGCATATTTTTTGTTGCTCTCCGCGCGGATTTCTTGGACCAGCGCCTGGGCCGCCCCGGCGGCGCCTCAGGCGCCGCCCCTTGCGCGCTCCGCACGCCAGGGACGGGGGCCCGGCGCAGATCCGAGAGAGCCGCGCGGAACGTCGAGCGTTTCGTTTATGCCGACGTTCTTCTCCGATCCCCCCCCCATGTTAATCGCCCCCCCATCAGTGAGCGCCCGACTCGTCTTTCTTCTTCACGACACGGGCTGCCGCAATGGCCGCCTGCCGCGCTCTGGTCCTGGCGGCCCTGCTCCTCGCACCGGCGAACGGGCTCGCGTCGCTGCCGAAGCGCGCCAAGGCGCCTTGACCCCCGTCCTCCCTCTCCTCCTCCTCCTCCTCCTCCTCCTCCTCCTCCTCCTCCTGCTCCTCCTCCTGCTGCTTCTCCTCCTCCGCCTCCTCCTGCTCCTCCTCCTCCTGCTCCTCCTCCTCCGCCTCCTCCTCCTGCTCCTCCTCCTCCTCCGCCTCCCGCTCCTCCTCCTCCTGCTCCTCCTCTTCCTCCTCCTCCTCCTGCTCCTCCTCTTCCTCCTCCTCCTTCTACTCCTCCTCCTTTTCCTCTTCCTCCTGCTCCTCCTCCTCCTCCTCCTCCCCCTCCTTCCCCCCCCCCTGCAGCTCTCTCGCCCCAGATCCCCCACACACTGCCCCGCGGCTTTGGGCAGCTGCCCCCTGAGAGAGAGCCCCGAGAGGGAGTTGCAGAACCAGCCTGGCACCGCTCGGGCGTGTGCCTGCCTTCTCCGTGGCGAAGTCGAGGACCATGTTGGCTCATCTTACTCTCTCCTACAATGGCCGAAAGTCCATGCAAACGGCGCTCTCGCCTCGGCGCGGGCAGCACAACGCCAGCGTCACCTGCACGTCGTGGCCAGTTTAAGAGCGAATCGACAGGATGTCTCAGCAGAAATCGGCGTTTTTAGTTCAGATGGGGGGCTGGACGACGTGGACGAATCGAACGCACGTTTGACGAAAGTCAAAATCGAAGCGGGGTCTGAGCAGATGGGTCGGCGGATCGCGCCGCATCGCCGATGCATCGACGAGGCGGCTCGATGTGGAGCCCGATGTTTCCCAACGCCGACGTCGCGGATGCGTCGCCGATGCATCGCCGATGCATCGCCGAGACATTGGCGTTGCATTGACGATGCGGCGCGATTCTTCGGCCCCATCTGCCCAGACCCCATCTGGGAGGCCTCTACTTCACGAACAAAATGATGTACGCAGGAAGTCGAACAAATGCACGGGGAAAATGGAGTCCGAGCAATTTCGAGCTGGACCTGATCAAAGATCCGTCCTCCAGAGCGGTGAGCCCCCTCCCCTCCCTCCCCATCTCTAGGCCACCTGGATGGGGTCGGAGTACACGGGGTCGGAGGGTCGTGCCGCATCGCCGATGCATCGACGATGCGGTTCGATGCGGAGCCCGATTTTCCCCACGCCGACGTCGCCGATACATTGCCGACGTCGACGCCTCATCGCCGGTGCATCGCCGATGCCTCGCCGATGCATCGCCGATGTATCGCCGATGTATCGGCGATGCGGCGCGGTCCTCCGACCCCATCTACTCCGACCCCATCTAGGAGGCCTCCACCATCGGGGGCAACGCTTGGGGAGGGGATGGGCTCAGGGGGGATGCATCGTCCGCCAATCGCTGATGCAGTCGGGCCGAGGTATTAGATCGAGGTCGGTTCGGGGAGGGTGCCCTGGTGTTCTTAGTGCTTGTTGGATGTGTTTGTGCATCCTGCGGAGAGTACCCTTGCATGTTCTGTGTGTTTGGGCCGGCGGAGAGCCTCGTGCTCTTAAAGGATGATCTTCTGTTCTAGGTCCGATTGTAGCCCACCCCGCCCAGGAATTTGCGGTTCTGATGTTAGCGCCCTACCGCCGACCCAGCGGCGACGGACCATTGATTCCAGCTCGATATGTTCCCCTCCCTGAGCCGGTCCCCCCCTGACGTTCCCCTTAGGACACCGCAGGGATTGACTTGAAATCCATCCGGCAGAGTTGCTCGTCCTCTCATATCCGTCCATCCCCAATGGACCCTTCCTCCCTCTCCTCCCCTCCTCCCCCTTACCGCCGCGGGACCTCATCAGAGCAGGTATTGATTGTCATTGCCTTCCGATGGCAGAGGCGCCCTCGCTTGTCTAAGGCTTCCTGGCAGGCACTGCCCCTGTGGATAGATGAACCGTGCCCAGTGCCAGGCGTCACTGTCTCTTGCCCACCATCGGTGGAGCGCCGTTGCAGGGGGTTCCTCTTCGACAGAGCACGGCGTCCTCGCTCATGCCACCGTCTCACCACCGACGACATGGCCTTTCGTACCGTTTTCAAATCATCGCCTCTTGATAGTGGAAACTAGAAGCAACACGGCTCACCGAAACGGTGAAACAGTGGTTCATTGCAACGGCCTTTGGCAGCCCTGAGATCCGAAGGACGTTCGGAGCCCGTTCGTAAACGGCGGGGATGCGGTAACAAAAATGGTGATTTGTAGCAGGCCTCAACCAGAGAAGACGCAAACGGTAAAGCAATGGCGCCAGAACTGTCAGAACCACGGTGCTGGATCATCTTGCGAACAATACACGCACGAACACGAATAATGCACGGGGAATGGACGTCCGATCGATGGCCAGTTGAGCGCCCCCCTCCTGGAGGCCAAGCACCAGGGCACCTTTGCCCACCACGAGCAGCCGCAGCCGGCGCCCGAGCAGGAGGGCAGCTGCCACACGGCCGTCAGCGGCGAGACGTGCCACAAGGACCTCGCCCTCCTCCTCCCTGCGCCCCCTCTCGCCTCCTCGCTGTTCGACGGCGGGCGAGGGGGGGAAGCGAGCAGGCGAAGGCTTCCTCGGAAGGCGGCGGGGCTTCTCAGAAGGCCGCGGCGGGGCTTCTCAGAAGGCCTCTGGCCTTCTGAGGAGTGTTCTCTGCCCTCGGGGAAGGCATATAGAACACTTCGCAGAAGGCCGGGGGACCTCCGAGCCTTCTGAGGGGGCCCGTACCCTCTCTCTTGCCCCCCGGAGGGGCATTCGGGGAGCTCATCGCTCTGCCCGCTGGCAGCGACGGGGACGATCCACGGCTACAGTGGAGACCCATGCCACGAAGCACCCTGCCTGCCTCCAGGGTGCCTTGGGTTTCGTGGGTTTTGGTGTTTCTGCGATGGAAAGCGCGACATCCCTACACCAAAAGTCATGGACGTCCTGGGGTCTCAGGGTCGGGTTCCTTTGTGGAAGGTTTCTTGTGGTCGAGCTCCCACTGTAGCCTACCTCGCTCCCTCGCCCGCCGCCCTTCTCTACCGTCTCCCTGCAGGCCCGGCCGCGCTGCGCGCGGGCCACTGTCGAGGGCCCATGCTGAATGGTCTGCAGGCTGCGGGCAGCGCCCGCACGACCAGCGCTCATGAATGACCGCATGGTCCGCGCACCGAGCAAGCGCAGTGCGTCTCTCAGGCAGTGGCGAGGCGTCCTGGCCTGCCTCTCGGCCCACCGAAGAATGTGCCAAGAACTTTTGGTTGCACGACGTGTTCTCAGAACACGTCTGGCTGGACACTGCTCTGTTTTTTAGCGCCTCGACCTTGCGTTCTGCTTGTTGCGTGCTCTTAGAACGTCCTTATGTTCTAAGAGCAGTTCGTGGTAGGCCTGTGGGACTGCCGGGACGGTCGGTCCCTGCTCAAGTCTCAGGGGCGCAAGAGTCAGGAGGGGAAAAACACACACAGACACAATTGATCGGCGATTCCCAGAAAATATGGGAAAATATGGGAAGTGGGGGGGAAGACAAAAACCCAGAAAATATGAGAAAAAATGGGGAATATTTTTATTTGTGTGTATTTATTTGTGTGTCCCAACTCCCCTTCAAAGAGGCAGTGTCGAGGTCAGGCGCAGCACGGCAGCTGCCCCCTCTTCGCGGCACCGGGTGCCCTCGCGGGATCCTGGCGCCCGTCGGCGCCCGCGGCTGCACCGGTGAACGCAAGAGGTTTCGCCCGTCGGCCTCTCTCGCTCGCTGCTGTTTCGCTCGCAGGGGCCAGCATGGCCTTCGGTCGGTGATGGTAATGATGCGTGCCAGGATTTCGGGGATTTCTCATGTTGCCGTACGCTCCGCACGGGCTGCAGAAGCGAGTGTTGCCAGATGCTGTGGAACTCCTGGAAGGTCTCTTGATCGTGGCTCAAGAGACGGGGATCAAGCAAACAGGTGTCATGCAGAGCGCCGGATCTTGCAGGATCCTGCAGGGCCAGGGGTGCATTGACCCGGGCCTGGGTGCAGGATCCTGCAGGTTCGTGCAGGATCCTGCAAGGCTAGACTGACCTGATTCTGGATTGACCCGGGTCAGAAGCACCCCGGCATGAGCCAATCGTATCATGACATTATCATCATTATTGTCCAATGGTCCTTCCAGACTCTGGGGCGGACTGTTTTTCCCCGAACGCTGCATGCACTTGGGGGATTCCGCTCATCTCATCTTCTTTAAAAAGCAATTGATTGGTACAGGCCTCGCAAGATATCAGCGAACACTCTTGCCGTATTCATCTGTCAATGCCCCTCCAAAGATCAATGTTGGCGGTGGGTTGAATTAGGGGGCCACGTGCGCACCCTACCCCTGCCCCCCACGATCTCTGAGGGCGAGGGTGGGGTTCACTTCGCTCGGGAGCTCCCGAACGAAGCGAACCCCACCCTCCCCCTCAGAGATCGTGGAGGATAGGGGTAGGGCTCGCACGTGGCCCCCTTATGGATGAGCTGCGCTTAGACCGCGGTCTTCCGCCCCCGCGCGCGCCAATTCTGAGCCTGGGGGAGCGGGCGCTGCTTGTTTCCCCCTGCCGTATTGCAGGCTTCTCGCCGCGGTGCGGCCCGTGCCGCCAAGGTGGGCGCCCCGGGCGCGCCCCACCACGCCTGGGGGGGGGATGCTCTCAAGTCGTGCGCTTCCCTCCCTCTCCACAGGGGGAGTACTCGAAAACAGTAGAAAATAGTCTGGAGATGATTTTGTTTTACGATTGGTTGACTATGTTTGAGCATTCTTGGAGGATATTTTGTTTTTCGTCCAAAGTCCGCCTGTAGGGGGGGGTGGCGTGCACACAGCCTGCACCGCATAGATTGCACAGCGTGGCTTACATCACATTGCGTGCACCTCACAGTTCCCACCTCCAGTTCGCGCCGCCTAGCTTACACGACATAGCTTCCACCTCATACACTATTCCGCATAATGTTCACTTCCCCGGCTGACGCCACATAGCTTAATTGACATATATTCCATTGCATAGCTTACACTGCATGGCTTTCATCCCCACCGTGAAACAGCTTCCTGTTCGGGGCCCGCGCGGGCTAACATGCTCATTTCCCGTGTTTTCTTGCGTTTCGGGCTCCAGGGGGTCGTCTTCGGGCCTTGGGGCAGTCAGGAAGACCTGGGACGAGAAGTTCTCCCCGGGGAAGGGGTCGAGACCTCCTGGGGCCCGCGGATCGACGAATCGCGACCCTCTGCGTGCGCCCTTCATCTGTGTTTTTTTTCTTCCCGCTCCTTTCGTCGTCCTCTTTCGCTCGCTGTCGCTCTCTCTCTCTTGCTCTTCGCTTTCTTCGTCGTCTCGCCCCCTCCTGCTTCGCCCGCGGTGCCGTGTAGCGCTGGCTCGGCGTCGTGGCCTCTTTCTTTTCCGCACGAACGACGCCGCGAGGGTGTCCGCTCGCGGTCGCGATCAAAAAACAAAAGTGCGCCCATCAGCCAATCCAGAAACGCTGCTCAGGCGATTTGCCAGAATCAGGGAAGCGTAGCAGCAAGCAGTTAAACAAAGAGGGGGATCAGCCTGAGCAGTCCCAGGAGTCAACCATAAGTGCCTTCGCGGATCTGTCGATGTGGGAGTCTCTCGCATGTCTAAAGGCTTGCATAGTCTCGGGACCCTCTCAGGGCCATTTTGGAGTCTTGCGAGGCTCTAGTCCGTGGGGGCATCTTCACGGCCCTCCTGGGCCGATCCAGAACGCCATCGATCAAAGACGGGGCTTCTCAGTTAGCGTCAGAATTCGCGCATAGTGCGGTTTTTTTTTGCGTCGCTGCCGGGCGATTCTTCGGGACGCCTTGGATCGTTGATGACCCACTCACGGGGCCCTCTTGGGCGATCTGGGATCCATCGTGACCGAGGCTTCAGAACCCAATCGGGAGCGAAAAGCAGCGAAAACAACGAACGCATCAAATGGCCACCTGGACCTAACTTGAGGAGGTCTTGGAACACATCTGGGGGCACACTGAATGTCATTGTGAGCCATCCTGCGCCATCTTCTGTGGCGCCACCATCAAGACCCAGGGGACGGGGTTGGGCGAGGGGTCAAGCCACCTCCTGTTCACACGGCACAAGGCGTCCCGTTCATTCCCACCCGCCCTCCCAACACATAAGTAGCACCCGAGTCCCTTTGGCAAACACCAATGCCGAGTGGTCGCGTGGCGTCCGAACATGTTCCAGATTTGAACGGGTATTGAATTGTGCATTGCAGTTTGGAAAGGGGGTTTTGGCCTGCGCGCAGCAAGCAGTGTGAGGGAATCCGCACCGCCCCTGTCGAACACAAATGCAAAGTGGTCGCGGGGGCCCCGCGCATGCACCAGATTTGGCGGCAGCTGTTATGTGTTGTTTCCTTCCCACCTAGCAGGTCGGGGTCGTTAGTTTTGAAGAACACACTTCCCGACCATACCAAATCATACCATGACTACGCTCACCACGGCCGAACGCGGCACAGCACAACATAGCAGAATTTGACATAACATATTAGCACACTGGCACATGTCTTACCATACCATGGCAGATCCGATCACACCAGAACGCAGCATACCAACATGCAATGACAGAGCGGCGTATATACAATGTAACAGCACCACGCATCGCAGCATTACAGAGCATAGCATACCATGACATGACATATCATACCACGCCATTGCGCAACACCTCATACCATGAAACTGCATCACCACAAGGAGCATTACATACCATACCATTGAGTACCATCACAGAGCGCGGTGTATCATCTTGTGCAGAAGCAAGGGATAGCAGAGCATTCCAGAGCATGAACCAACATACCATGACGGACCAGAGCATGACGCAATTCCGCATCGAGCATAACGTAACATACCACCACAAATTCTGCCATAGCAGAGCACAGTATATCACAACGTGTCACACCATAACCTGGCATGCCAGAAGCGTTTTAGTACTTCCCCACATGTTTCGTGGGGTTCTGGGTTTTTCCCTTCCGCGTCTCACCCGCGTCTCCTCCTTCTCCTCCCTCTCCTTCTCTGCGCAGGGCACGGCAGGCGTGGCAGTTTCTCGACACCAGAGGGGGTGCGCAGGGGGTGGTCCCTGAGCGCGGCGTCTATGCGGGCCATGGCGCAGGGCACGGCAGGCGTGGCAGTTTCTCGACACCAGAGGGGTGCGCAGGGGGTGGTCCCTGAGCGTGGCGTCTATGCGGGCCATGGCGCAGGGCACGGCAGGCGTGGCAGTTTCTCGACACCAGAGGGGGTGCGCAGGGGGTGGTCCCTGAGCGCGGCGTCTATGCGGGCCATGGCGCAGGGCACGGCAGGCGTGGCAGTTTCTCGACACCAGAGGGGGTGCGCAGGGGGTGGTCCCTGAGCGCGGCGTCTATGCGGGCCATGGCGCAGGGCACGGCAGGCGTGGCAGTTTCTCGACACCAGAGGGGGTGCGCAGGGGGTGGTCCCTGAGCGCGGCGTCTATGCGGGCCATGGCGCAGGGCACGGCAGGCGTGGCAGTTTCTCGACACCAGAGGGGGTGCGCAGGGGGTGGTCCCTGAGCGCGGCGTCTATGCGGGCCATGGCGCAGGGCACGGCAGGCGTGGCAGTTTCTCGACACCAGAGGGGGTGCGCAGGGGGTGGTCCCTGAGCGCGGCGTCTATGCGGGCCATGGCGCAGGGCACGGCAGGCGTGGCAGTTTCTCGACACCAGAGGGGGTGCGCAGGGGGTGGTCCCTGAGCGCGGCGTCTATGCGGGCCATGGCGCAGGGCACGGCAGGCGTGGCAGTTTCTCGACACCAGAGGGGGTGCGCAGGGGGTGGTCCCTGAGCGCGGCGTCTATGCGGGCCATGGCGCAGGGCACGGCAGGCGTGGCAGTTTCTCGACACCAGAGGGGGTGCGCAGGGGGTGGTCCCTGAGCGCATGAGGGCACGCAGGCGTGGCAGTTTCTCGACACCAGAGGGGGTGCGCAGGGGGTGGTCCCTGAGCGCGGCGTCTATGCGGGCCATGGCGCAGGGCACGGCAGACGTGGCAGTTTCTCGACACCAGAAGGGGTGCGCAGGGGGTGCTCCCTGAGCGCGGCGTCTATGCGGGCCATGGCGCAGGGCACGGCAGGCGTGGCAGTTGCTCGACACCAGAGGGGGTGCGCAGGGGGTGGTCCCTGAGCGCGGCGTCTATGCGAGCCATGGCGCAGGGCACGGCAGGCGTGGCAGTTTCTCGACACCAGTGGGGGTGCGCAGGGGGTGGTCCCTGAGCGCGGCGTCTAGGCGGGCCATGGCGCAGGGCACGGCAGGCGTGGCATTTTCTCGACACCAGAGGGAGTGCGCAGGGGGTGGTCTCCCTATGGGTGCCAGGGTCGTCCAGGCATAGCAGGCGTGGCATTTTCTCGACACCAGAGGGGGTGCGCAGGGGGTGGTCTCCCTATGCGTACCAGGGTCGTCCAGGCATAGCAGGCGTGACATTTTCTCGACACCAGAGGGGGTGCGCAGGGGGTGGTCCCCCTATGCGTGCCTGGGTCGTCCAGGCATAGCAGGCGTGGCATTTTCTCGACACCAGAGGGGGTGCGCAGGGGGTGGTCTCCCTATGCGTGCCAGGGTCGTCCAGGCATAGCAGGCGTGGCACACAAGACATAAAATCAGTATGTGGGGTTTCTCGGTAGCGTAATTGTACTGCCACGGTAACGCATATATGACAATAATATGGTGCACAGCTGGATCATGACATAACAGAGCACGGCATCACATAGTGAACAAACCACATTGTGTCCAGCCTGTCATACGATAATTGTCATACCATGACTACCACTACGGCAACGAGTTTGACTTAACATAGACTAAAGTCATTGGAAAGGTATGCCATACCAGAGTAGATGATTAGATGCAATTCATGTACTGAGCATCGCGTGAGCAGCACCACTGAACAGAGCATACCGTGTTCATCGTTTCTGGAAGTCGGTCTTCCCTACCCGACAAGTAGGGGTCGCTAGATTTTGCGAACAGAACTCCCGACACGCCCATCCTGCATACCGCGGCTACCAGATCCCCAGGTCCACCGAAAGTGCCCGAGACTCCCGCCCCTCCAGACCCGACCTTCTCACTTTGCATACCGCGGCCGCCGGAGCCCCAGGTCCACCGAGAGTCCCCGAGACTCCCGTCACCAGTAAGCATGAGAGAACATGACTAACAGCACCGGGCACGATAGGAAATGTGGTGACACAAGCGACCGTAATAACTGAACCCATTACATACGAGAGCATAGCATAACACACCATCACGCAACAGGGCAGACCATAGCACAACAACGCATGCTATGACAGACCAGAGCATACAGAACGTATCATACCCTCACACAGCGTAACATACCAGTGTATATCTCTGCATCGCACAACATATCAGATTCTTTGATACCGTCACATGGCAAGACATACCATACTATGACACATCGTCGCACAACATGTCATACCATACCGTGGAACTCGATTCCATGCAATACCGCGACGTACCATACAATATGATAGCAAGACTCAACTCTTTATGACATACCACACTATACCACAGCATGCTATATTATAACGTGACATAATTCAGCATCGATCGAAACATAGCATAGCCACACATTGCCTAATAGAGTGGAGCATAATCGAGTCTATCATGGCAGCCCCGAACCGAACATGTCATATTGGCTGTACGACAACAGCGACTGGAATCGAACACCGTAGAGTGTTACCTATTGAAGAGGGCTGTCGTTACACATCATGGCATAAACTCATGAGCCAGCATCCAATGTCATGAATGTTATACTACTCCTGCCAATCACGGCAACGAACATGATACAGCACCATATATTCTAACATAATTGGATAGGCATGTCGTGCCCTAACCGTGTCAGAGCGCAACAGCATAACATTACCGAAACAGCATACCATACCACATGGTAACATCGTTCCACGACCAACCATGGCACTGCATTTTCTGACAGAGCTGATCACAACACAGCACTTTCTGACATAATAGAGCGAATAACTAACATCTGAAGAGGAACGTAACATAACCGACCGTACACACAATCATCAAACGCGACGTGCGCTCCGAGGTCAGGCTGGCCTCAGGACCAAGCAGGCGCAGCAGCGACCGATTGGACGATGTATCTAACGTGACGGGCGTAATGACGTCACGCCGGCCCTGCGAGAGCACAATATAGCATAATACAGTACCACATAGCATAACACAGTACCACATACGAGAAAACTTACATACAGCGGCGACCGTTGAAGTGCGCCCTGTGAAACGCAGCAGCCATGCCGACGTACTGGTGGGCACGGGGCAACAGCAGGCGCAGCAACGACCGATTAGATCCAATGTGGCAGGCGCCACGGCGTCACGCCGACCCGTCGAGAGCAGAACAGAACAAGCCATAGGCGCACAGAACGGAACAGAACCGACCAACACGTCACAGAGCATGATTCAGCAGAGGCCGAGCAGTGCCGCCTTATCTTGCGTGGCATGCGCGCCGAGCCCACGCTGGCACAAAAACAAGCCGCAGCAGCAACGATCGAGTGGGCGACATATCAAACGTGACCAGAACCGGACATGACAGAACATCATGGTTGTTCTTACATTGGGGCAGAGTCCAAGCGAGCAGCATGTTGCGCGTTTTTTGAATGCAGCCACCACATTCAAGGCGTCTGGCCAAACTAACAGCATAACATAATCGGTGGTACCATCAAATAAGCAAACGCGACATGCGCGCCGAGGTCAGGCAGGCCACAATGACAAACAGGCGCAGCAACGACCAAGTGGGCGACAGATCTAACGTGACAGGCGTCACGACGTCACGTCAGCCCGTCGGGAATACAGCGTAGCATAATACAGGATAGCAGATTAGAGAAGGATTGAATATAACATGGTTGGGAACACTTAGTGGCGCTGTGTCAAGCGTGGCATCCACGCCGACGGAAGGCTGGCCACAGGTCAAAAACAGGCGCAACAACGAACGATTAGACGTGACGCCGCCCCGCCGAGAGCAGAGACGAACATACCATTTGAGCATAGAGCAGAACATGCCATATCATAAAGCGATATAGAGTAGAATTTAGCAGCGACCGGATAACGGCGTGCTATAAAACGCGACATGTGTAGCGAGCTTAAGTTGACCACGCTAACAAACAGTACCACATGGGGGAACAAAAGCCGAAGGTTTCGGTGTGGATCGTCCGAAGCAACATACATGTGTTAAAAAGGGGTGGTTCGCCTACGCGCAGCAAGCGTACGAGGTCCCCCCCTGCCGTCCCTTTCAAAAACCATGCAAAGTAATCGCGGGGCGCCAGCGCATGCTCCAGATTCGGAGGCAGGGTGTAGTTCGTACTGGTCTTGGCAGGGTCGGCTTGCGCGCAACAAGCAGAGTAAAAGACCCCCGCCGCCCGTGTTCAAAAACAGATGCAGAGTGGTCACGGGGTGCCCGCATTTGCTCCAGATTTGAAGGCACAGTGAATGTTCCATTGTTTTTTTGTCGGGGATGGTGGGGAGGTGTTTGCATGGGGACGGGTTGGCTGCCGGTGGAGTGAGGGACGGGATGTTCATTAAATGGGAGCAGTGATCAAGCTACCCTGAAGGACGGCCGCACGCCGTCTCGCTCACTCCGACCCCTCTTCCCAACACATGAGTAGCACCCGAGTCTCGGCATATGCGGAGGCCGCCATTTGATTGACAGCCACTGGAACCAAGACAGGCGCCAGATGTGCCACGTGCGCGGCGCGCGCAGATTGTGCCAGGTGCGACAGCGCACGTCTCCGGAAACATTTGGAAGCATGTCGGCCCCACCAATCATGCTAAACAGCATTGCGAAGCGTTAGTTCGGCAGTCAGCATCATGTATGGAGTGTCCTCCCGCAGTCACGTTGCATGCGTCCAGACAATATGCGGGCACCCCCGCCATTCCTTTGAAATAACCATGCGAAGTGACCGCCTGTCCCCTGCGCGTGGTCCAAGATTTCACTGCACAGGGATGGACTGTCCAGGGCCATCCTGCGATGTTGGGCCGTCATCGGGTTTAATCAGCACCGCCCCGCGTCTCCTCCTTTCTCCACGTGATCGTTTTCGTATCCGATGTTTTGCCAATCGGCGCGGGCCCCTGCACTCCCCCCTTCCCCTCCTTTGGCTGTTTGCGGCGCATATTTCGAGCAGGTGGAGACCCCCCCAACTGCTGCAAACGGTCGCATGAAGCAGCGGTTTAGAGCCAGACCCCCCCTTCCCGCTTTCGCCCCATGTCGAAACGCCGATTAAGAAAACGCTCCCCACCCCCTCCTCCTCCTCCTCCTCCTCCTCCTCCTCCTCCTCCTCCACGTCCCTGTTTTCCGCGTGCAGATCTCACCACGCCGCGTCTGGAGCACTTCACTTGTGGCGCCAGGGAGTGAGCGCGTCCACAGATCCCCGCTTCGCCCATGTCGGCACACCCCCTCCATAGGATCGTGTTTTTATTGGCCAGGGGAGGAAGAGGTACTCATACCTCTGCCCTTCGCCCGGCTTCCCCTCGTCGTTCCTCCCAGGAAGCGTGCGGGTCATATTGCAACCAGAACGGCCATTTTATTTCCAGATGGGGCACTTTCCAACCAGCATGGGTTTTCCCAGACGGGTATTTTACAACCAAGAAGGCCACTTTACAACCAGGCGAATAAACGCACATAAGTGACACATGTTCTTCAATTTCCGAAACCTCCGTGGGCCCACGTCAGGGAGACATTTCGTTCTCTGAAGCGTGTTGGTTGTGACGTGACCCGTCTGAACGCGAGAATGTGTGAAGTGGCGGATTCCGAACGGGATCAAACAGGAATCTAATGTATTGGCAGCCTTCCCACTAGGATCATCTTGGCACCAGATGAATCCAATTGGTATCCAACAAGGGTCCTCGATACGGGGCCTACGAGCGTCCTATTGGAATCCGATAGGGATGCTTCCTATTAAAGCCCGTTGGGGCTTTTCCTAATGGTAACCGATTGAAGCCCCATTGGGTTACAATCGAGACACCTTCTTATTGGAATGCTGCGTGAAACGCACTGGGAGCACTACATGGAAACCCCGTGGGTAAGCGTGTGGGTTCTCACCCGAAAAATGGGGACCGTTTTCTTGCAATTCCATGAGAACCATTTTGGCGAGTACGAAGGATATCGCATTGGAATCCCAGCGGGATCTATCCTTTCGAATCCATACAGGAATACTATTGGAATCCCACCAGGTCGCAAACTGTAACTCAACACAAACTTGTCCCATGTGACTCATATTGTGCCCCGAGTGGCGTCCTATTGTTATCCGTGTGGTATCCAAAAGGGAACTCTTGGAACCACATCGAAATCCAACAGAGACCCTCCCGCTATAGGCTGGTGACAGGCCTGGACGGTTTAAGTTTTTATATACGCCATAACTGTATATCGCTGTTTTGGAGCCTCATAACCTCTGCCTGGAAATCCTGCTTCTTCTGTAAAACAATACACGTTCGCAACAACAGACGCAAAGGAACACGCGCGCCCCCAGGAGAGCGGAAATGTGGCCAAGAAGTCATTCTATCCAAGTCATGCGGATTTCATATACTTGGCATCGTAAACATCTAGGCCCTAGCGCCTCATCGTCTGGCAACGACGCAACCGTATGTTTCCGCATGTGCGGAAGCATGCGCACCCAGGGAAGCGAGATGTGGCAAAGAAATCAGTGATACATTTCTAGCCAATACATGTGTATTTCCTATGTGTTGTTCTTTGCATCCAAAACCACGTTTGTCATCGCGCCTCATCTGTTGGAAATAGCAAGCAACATTACGTGTTCATACTTGCCGAAGCATGCGTGCCCAGGAGGGCGCGCATGTTGCCAAGAAGTCGATGGTAAAATTTTAGCCGGCACGTGTGGATTTAAATGTGTGTGTCTCTCTGGCCTCGCAGACAATTTAAGTCCTCGCGCCTCACCGTTTGGCAGTACCAAAGCCGTATGTTTTCGCATTCGCGGTCGCATGCGTACCCAGGAGGGCGGAAAAGTGGAAACGAAATCGATGCCAACATCTTAGGATGGTAACATTCGAGCCACTACGTGAGGATGCCAATTTGTTGCTTCCGGCCTTACAGATAATTTTCGTCCTCGCGAGTCATCGTCTGGCAACAACAAACTGCATGTTTCGCATTAGCGGAAGCATGCGTACCCAGGAGGGCAGAAATATGACAAAGAAATCGTTTGCACAAATCCTTAGCCAATGCGTGTGGATTTCAAGCTGTGGTTTTGTTGTGTATTCTGCTTTGTTGCATCATAAGCCATGTTTGTCCTCACGCCCCATCGCCTGGTAATCGCAAAACTGCATGTTTGCGCAATTGCGGAAACATGCGTGCCCAGGAGGGCGGAAAGTGCCCAAGAGATCGTTGGTTAAATTCTGATTTCTAACCAACGCATGCGGATTTCAATTCGAGTTGTTTGGGCATCGCAGGCAGCTTTTGTTCTCGATCCGGAAAGACTTCAGAGCGCTCAGGTGCTCGGACGCCTCTGCAACGCGCCCAGGTGCTTAGACGTTTCTGCAGAGCGCCCGGGCGCTCAGATGCTTCTGCAAAGCGCTCAGACGCTCAGAAGCATTTGCGGAGCGCTCAGGCGCTCAGAGGCCTCTGCAGAGCGTTCAGGCGCTCATAAGTCTTTGCAGAACGCTCAGACGCTCATGAGATTCTGCAGAGCGCTCAGGTAAAGCGGTCAGGCGCTCAGAAGCCTCTGCAATGCGCTCAGGCGCTCAGATACTTCTGCAAAGCGTCCAGACGCTCAGAAGCTTTAGCAGCCCCTGCAGCGCGCGCGCTTCTGAAGGTTGGTTGTAAAGTAGCCGCTCTGGTTGCAAAGGGCCCCGTCGGTGTTGTAAAGTGGTCGTTCTGGTTGTAAAGTGTGCTTCTCTGGTTGTAAAGTGGTCGTTCTCAGAGGAAAACCAGCGAATTCGATCCTTTGCTGGTTGTAAAGTGGACCTATCTCGGTTGTAAAGTGTCGTTCGGGTTTACAGAGACCGAATATCCTCCTCGTCGCCGCCGGTGGATTCGCCTCGGGACCCTGGTCAGGGAACGCCCCTGGAGAGGTCCGAGGAGTAGCGGTATCGGTGCCTTTGTTCTCTCCAATTGGGAGCTCCACCTGCGGCGCCGGGGGGTGCGTCCACATATCGCCCCCCAGCCCAGTTTGGCACACCCCCCAAACGGATCGTGCACCGTTGGGGAGCTCCTCCAACATATGGCTCCAGTGGGCGCGTCCATGTGTGTGCCCCCCCGCCCACTTCGGAGGAGGAGGAAGAGGACGAAGAGGAACAAAACAGGAGGAGTAGGAACAGAAAACTCCAGAAATGGAGCGAGAATCGTCGAGAGGAGGAGGAAGAAGAAGTGGAAGAGGAGGAGGATCGGCAGGGCAGGAAGGATGACCAGGAGAGCAGGGGCAAGAAGATCAGGGGCGCTCAGCTCGCCTCTGCGCGCCTGGTCCGTCGCACCCCCATCCGCACTTCGCCGAGTTCCATTCCTTACGCGATTCGTTGCCTACGAAAAGAGGGCCACATCCTGCCCTGCTCGCAGCTGCATCGGGGGGTCCTTCGCCAGGCCAGGTTTTTGACTGGGACGGTGTGGTGGGGGGCCGGCATGGTTCTTGGCTGGGCGCAGGACGAGTGGGAGAGAGGATGTTTATTGACTAGTTCGGAGAAGTGATACACTCCATCCCCAAAAGGATCATGCTAGGAGGAGGAGGAGGAGGAAGAGGATAAAAAGGAGGAGGAGGAAGAGGAAGAGGATGAGAAGGAGGACGAGGAGGAGGAGTGGGAAGAAGAGGGAGGCCCCCCCCCAGAATAATTGTCTCCTTAAACCACCTGCGCCCAGAGTGCTGGTGGGATTCCATCCATCGGATGTCTCGAGTCCTCGTCGTCGTCATCCTCACTTTGATCCTTCCCAGAGACTTCTAGGGACCTTCAGAACCCAGTGAAGGCGCAGGCATCGCGTCTCCCCGCCCATTTCGGCACAACCCTCACGCGGATAGCGCCCCAAATCTGGTCCTCCTACGGCCTGCGGCCCCAGGTCATATGCGGTCCTCTGCCCAAATCGGCACCCCCTCGCGCGGATCGTGCCCCATTTGAGCTCCGCTTTCTTGCTTCAGCGGGTGCGTTCGTATGCGAGCCTCCGCCCGTCTCGGTCCTTTCGGATCGCACTTGCCCCGCATCGTCCTATCGTTCTTGCCCTGCGGCCGGACCCATCGTGAGGCTAGTTGTGCTCCGCCCAGGCACTGGCTGGCCTCCCAGGCTGCTTGTCCTCTTCCGGATTCCGCCCCTGGGGGGATTCGACCCCCAGCGCATGGCAGCCGCGCGGCAGCACGCAGATCCCCGTCGTCGTCCTCGGCCCTTCAGGGGCTTCTGGGGCCCCCTCCTCCTCTTTCTCCTCCTCCTTCTCATCCTCCTCCTCTGTCCTCCTCTTCCACCTGCTGCTCTTTACCTCCATTCCTCCCCATCCTGCTACTCTTCCTCCTTCGTCGGAGACCTCCGGAGGATTTCCGTGCTTCCAGGACAAGGGGGAAATTCCAGAGACCCCGGGGACTTCGGGGAGCTTTTTGACCGCTCCTCCCACAAGGAGGTGACCTGGGCCATGACGAAAGGCATCGTCGAGCACAAGTTCCGCTACCCAGGACTGCACAAAACTGACGCGTTCGAGGTGTTCCAGGACTTCTTGCACAAGCGGCTCCCCGACGTGTGCCCCAAGGCCTGCAAGGCGGAGCCACAGAGCGAGCAGGGGGTGTCGGAGCCGGCGCAGCCGCTGCAGAGGATGGAGGCGTGCCACACGGCCGTCGTGGGCGAGGGGTGTCACAAAGAGGCGGCCTGGGATGTCCAAAGTGATTCAAGAGTTTCGCCCTCCTGTCATCGGTCATCATTGTAAAACCTATCCCCGTCCCGTGTGGGCCAGGACGATTACTTGGCGCCACCTGCCTTACCCCTCGAGGCGGGTGTTGCAAGATCCGACTCCGACGGCGAGGGGAGCTGTCCCAACCTTTGACGGCAGGTCGCACAAAGAGGCCAAGCCTTCCTAGTAGGGACGGGGCTGTGTCGAACACGCACCACGCTGATACATAAAAAACAAGACCATACACCAAACACGCGCGTCAAAAGCCCGAACGAGAGCACACGTCATGCACATGCAGTCGTAACGCATATCGACGTCAATACCAATTACATACGTCAACAGAACACGTCTTACTAGTATCATTACGCACCATGGGTTGTGAACTTGCAATCGTAGAAGCATTTGCTATTCACACGAATGACAGCAGCTTCTAAACAACATCATGCATCACCACTCGCATATCAAGCGCATGCGAATACTCATAGCTAGCATAACTATCCAACTTACACGTGCAAATTACTATATATTGCATGGATCGCGCTTGCAAGTTTTGTAATTCTAGCACATGAATCAAAAACACCACTCAAGCGTAACATGCGCAGCAACCATATATGAAACGCATTACACTGTAGAGTCACACGCGAGTGACTTAAAAACCATTCGCAGCAACTCCCTGGTGCGGACCACCCGAAGCAAGTTCGCTTTTGCTGCAAGTGTAGAAACGATGCGCGCTGCGACCCCCATGCAACGCAACAGTAATGCGAATCGAACGTCAATCAACCTGACAGCACCGCAACTTCGAATACGCCACGAGAGCGCGAAGCCAGGAAGGGAATGGAACAACAACGCGGAAGCATTGCAACGCAAAGCAAAAACACCACCTGACCAACGCAGTGGTAACGCAAGAGCAACGAACCGAGGAAGCTCACAGCCAAGGCACAGATCAAGGCCACCGTTCGTTGTAGATTGCATTCGGTCCTTGTACCCATGGCCATGACCGCTAGTAAGTTATGCCATATCCGCGCTCTCAGGGTCACGAGCCCCAGTGAATTATGCTGGGTCCGCGCTCTCGCTGCGCGATCTTTCGGAGACTGTGCTAAATCCGCGCTCCCGGGGTCACGATCCCCCGTGAGCTATGGTAGGTCCGTGGGGCTTCTGGGCCCGCTGGGCCCCCCGTACGCCCTGCGAGCCCCCTGTGCCGAGCCGAGGCGCTCCTGCTCCTCCTCTTCATCCTACTCCTACTTCTATTCGTCCTCCTCCACCTCCTCTTGTTCGTACAGAGGTCCTCTGGGATCTGGGTGATTCCCGCAGGAGTCCCACGGGTCTGTTCGGGAGTCTTGCAGATGTGTCTTTGAGACGCGTAGGTGGTATGGGCTTTTGCCGAGGAACGACCGCAGGTTTTCGTAAGGAACCGTAGTGATTTCCAAAAGGGCCCCAAACATCAAGTCGGGCCGTGCCCCTCTCCATGAGGAGTAGTCCAAACATAGTTTGGGGACGATTGTTTGACAATGTTGACTGTTCTGGAGTATTTTTGGGGAGTATCTTTCAGTTGTTCGTCCAAGATTCGCCTGGAGGAGACATGCCCGACCTAACCCTAATGGTTGTATAGCCGCTGTAGATACCCTCACAAGATCCGAGGCAAAGCCTCACGCTGTCGAAGGAATACAGTCAGGCCGCTGAAAGAGTAACGAAGCCCATTTTTTGACCCCAAGCCCGCCTGCTTGGACGAGGAGCGCTAGAGAAACAGCCATGGAAGGACCTACTAACTGTAAGGAACGTCGAGCCCCTTTCCCAACCCGAGCGGTTCCCTCTTTCAGCGTCTTGGCTGTGTGTCGCCGCGCCGTTGGGGTTCCGACGCGCGGCCTCGCATCTTGGGGGGCAGCGCCTGCCAGGGCAAACTCTGCGTCGGACACGGGGTCTGCCGTGGGTCTGCCGTGGCGTCGGCTGGGTGTACTCTTGGGCGTGTTCAGAATCGTCGGCGCGGCGGCAGACGCTGGAGCTCACGCTGGGCAGCAGAAGGCCCCAAACAGCATCATGAGCGAGTGGCCGTTTTCTTCAACAGTTGTTTGGCCAATCGGCGCGGGCCCTCGCACCCCCCCCCCTCCCCTTGGCTGTTCTTTGGCGTCTGCTTCGAGCAGGTGGAGCTCCTCCCCCGCAGGACACACTGCTACAAAACGTCGCACTCAGCAGAGATCTGGAGCCAGACCCCCCCGTTCCCTCCCCCCTCCCCCGCCCAGTGTCGAAACGCCGAATAAGAAAACGCTCACCTACTTAGTAAATGGAGTACATCGTGCAAATATTGCGCATGCGGCAGACCATGAGGGAGATCACACGGGAGAGCATGCGGGAGACTTCGCACGGCAGATCATCGGGGATACCAGATTCGAGAGACACCGTACCGGAGACCAAACGGGAGGCCGTGCGAGAGACCGTTGGCCACCCATTCCGGATGTGGTGCAGACCGTACACGTTCTGGAAATATCACATAGGACCTTCGCAGAAAAGTTCAGGGATTCTCCATTGAGATCTCTTGGAGTTCCTTGAGGGATCCTCCGGGCTTCCGACTGTGAAGGATGTTTAAACGTCCTGGTTGGCATTGGTACAGGTTCGTCGGGTTGTGCTCCGAAGTGGTTGGGGTTTGGCCAAGTTGGTTACAAGTCGTCCCATGTTCTTCCGCCTGGACTGTCGGGGAAAAGGGTGGGGGAGAAGGGGGGTTCCCGGTGTCGCTTGGGGGGAGAGGTTGTTGTGATTCTCTCGGAAAGGAAGATGCCCGCCTGGCTTCAGATCAAAAGCCCGTGAGTAGCCCGACCAGCCTTTCACGAGCAATCTTGGCCTCGGGAGCGTAGTTCAATGTTTAGTGTAATGAGTCGTGGCCCAGATGGCGAACTAAATGTGCTTTCTGTGCTCCCACAAGAGCTCCAGGGCACTGAACAATGTCGAGGAGCTTCATGTTTTGTTTTCTGTGCCGAAGGTCCAGAGGTTTGTTCGGATGGCGGGCCCAGGTAAAGTCATGGTTTCCAAGTTGCTTCGTCTCTAAGACTACTGCACTGTTGCCACATGCCTGGCCAGGCGGTTGATGACCCACTTTCTCTGTCAATCAAGCCTGACGTTCGATGCCTGGTGGTCGCCGCGAGCGGGGCAGGCCCCCACAGGTCATAGAAGCGCGCTTAACATTACAGTTCCCCGAACAGCGCTTGCACTTACGAGTTCTTACTTCTCGTCTAGGAAGCTACGCCTGAATGTCGGTCTGACGGTTCTGTGCTCGCCGTCGCCGCCCCGTCACAGTTTCGTCGCCGCGCGTCGTTTGGGCCCGCGTGGCGGCCTGGCGGCTATGTTCTCGCCCCTTCTGCCACACAACGTGTTTTCCTTTTTTGGGGGGTCGAAACAAAGAAAGAAAGAATAGACTCCGCCGCACGTCGGGCGCGCGCGCATGTCGAACTCTCGCACTCTTTCCAAAACCTTCATCACCGACGCGAGGACGTCGTCATCGTCGTCGGCGAGATCAGCATCGGCGCCCGCACTCGCCGCGCCCCTGTCGGCGTCAGCATCGTCACCAGCATCGCCACTATCATCATCGTGTCTGCCATTGTCGGCGCTGCCATGATACCGCGCCCGCCCCAGTCGCCGACTCGCAGTGAAGTGCCCGCTGGGGGGTGCTCAGCCGTCAGCGCCACCGCGGCCGTGTCGGCGGCGCCAAGCTAGTTGGCCGCTGCGCGCGCGTTGGGGTTGGTGCGACCGCAGAGATGGACCAGCCAACGCCAAGCACGCATCGCAATTGCCACCGCATGGGTTTTGCAAACCAAGTTGCGGGTTGGTGGGTGTGATGTTTTGCAAGAGCGTGGGGCGTGTCAACTCGTTTGGTAAAATCAGTTCTTCTTTGAGGAAACAGGACCCCCCTCCCCCCAAGTTCATGGGCACACCTTTTGCGTATTGCAATTTACATAGGATTCTGCCCCATCGTCCGTCCTTGAAATCAGTCGGCACCATCCCAGGGGGGCCGGCATCGACCGCCCCCCCCCCCCCCGGCATCTTTTGCAACATATATGATGCGCGCGCTCGTTTTTCAGGAATCATTAGTTTTCAAAAATGCCTTGCAAACAATGAGGCGAAGTGCACGCGCGCGCGCCGTCGCGCGCGCATGCCGGAATCCTTCAAAAACCTTCGGCTTCGGAAGGCTTTCAACATCAAGTGTCCAAGAGAACATAGAAACCCACTTGGTTTCGCAACGCGGATATCCAAAAGCACGAGCGCGCACGTTCATGCGAATTCATAAAAATAGTTGTTTTCAACATGTTCAGAACATAGTACCAACCAGGCGTCGCGCGCGCATGTCGAAATCGCTCGAGCGCCTTTGCGCGCGTGCCGTCACGAGAATCCCTCGCGCAAAGGACGAAGTGCACGCGCGCGTCTTCGCGCGCGCATGCCGAAATCCTCCAAAACCTTCGGTTCCGCTGCAATTTCGAAACGAATGCCCGAGCGCACTCAACAGCAGAAGGCTTCGCAGCATCAGTTTTCAAACAAAGCTTGCTCGCGCGCCCTTTCGAATTCCGCAGACAACCATCGGCTTTACATCATCTCCATGGAATTATTCCAAGCGGGCCCCTGGCGTCGAATGCCGACATCACTCGCGCGCCTTTGCGCGCGCGCTGGGGGAGGGGGGGGGGCGCGATCCGCGTCGCATAAAACCACGCGGGCCGCTCTCGCGCGTCGGCCGCGCGCGCGCATGTCGAATTCTTCCCAAAACCTCCATCACCAACGCGAGGACGCCGTCATCGTCGTCGGCGCGATCAGCATCGGCGCCCGCGCTCGTCGCGCTTTCGTCGGTGCGAACATCGTCACCAGCGTCGCCACTATCACCGTCGCGTCTACCGTAGTCGGCGTTGCCGTGATACCGCGCCCGCCTAAGTCGCTGATTTGCAGTCAAGTGCCCGCTGGGGCGCGCCCAGCGGCCAGCGCCACCGCGGCCGCGTCGGCGGCGCCAAACTGGCTGGCCGCTGCGCGCGCGATTCGGGTTGGTGCGGCCGCAGAGATGCACCAGCCAACGCCAAGCATGCGTCGCAATCGCCTCCGCTTTGGTTTTGCGAACCGAGTTGTGGGTGGGTGGGTGGGTGGGATTTGCAAGAGCCTGGGGTGTGCCAGTTCATGGGTAAACATCAACTGCGCCATACCGATTGCACAACATACATTACCCGATCTAAAAATAGAATAGACTCTACCCCCGGCTTTATCGGTAAACTATGATTGTCATGCGTGTTGCATGTGGTGTTGTCCCATCTGTTTTCCGGAATTCGAATTCGCACCATCCCAGTCCAGCCGGTATTTACCCCCCGCCATTTTCTGCAACGCATTCTATGCGCGCACGCGTGTTCATCAACAATCATACGTGTCCAAGAATCTTCTGCGGAAAGAATCGGCGATGTGCACACCCGCGCGTCGTCGCGCGCGTGCCGAAATCCGCCGAAAACCGATTGATTCTGTAAGGGTTCCAGAATCGATTGTCGAACAAACATATAACACCGCATGGTTTCGCAACGCGGATATCCAGCAGCACGTGCGCGATTTCCCTGCGAATTCTTAGGGACACCACAGGTTTTCAACACTTTCAGAACATACTACCACACGGGTGTCGCACGCGCGTGTCGGAATCGTTCGGGCCCCTTTGCGCTCGCGCCGTCGTGAGACTCTTCTGCAGCAAATGAGACGCAGCCCACGCGCGCGCGTCGTCGCGCGCGCAGAGATCCTCCAAAACCTTTCTGGTTTCGTAGCGATTTCAAAACCGAAGTCCCAAAAGACATTCAAACGCGCATGGTTTCGCAACACCAGTTTCCCCGAACAAAAGAAAGAGCTTGCGCGCGCGTCCCTGCGAATTCTTCCGAAACCAATAGTTTTTTGTTTATCATCATCGTCATGGGATTCTGCCAAGCGGGCCTCTGGCGCCGCATGCCGACGTCATTCGCATTCCCTTGCTCGCGTGCTGAAGTGGGGGGGAAGGGGCGGGACCCGCGTCGCATAACACCACGCGGGCTACTCGCGCGTCGGCCGCGCGCGCATGTTGAACTCTTTCCAAAGTTTGCATCGCCGACGCGAAGACGCCGTCATCGTCGTCGGCGCGATCAGCATCGGCGCCCGCAATGGCCGCGCCTTCGCCTGTGCGAACATATTCGCCAGCAGCGCCATTACCATTATCGAGTCTACCGCAGTCGGCGTTGCCGCGATACCGCGCCCGCCCAAGTTGCCGACTCGCAGTGAAGTGTTCGCTGGGGCGCGCCCAGCAGTCAACGCCACTGCGGCCGCGTCGGTGGCGCCAAAGGAACTGGCCGTTGCGCGTGCGTGCTACGGTTGGCGCGGCCGCAGGGCTGCCCCAGCCAACGCCAAGCACGCATCGCAATCGCTCCCGCGTGGGTTTTGCAAACCAAGTTGCGGGTGGGTGGGTGGGATGTTTGCAAGAGCGCGGGGCGCGTCAGCTCGTTTTTTTAGTACAATTGCACAACGTAGATTGCACCACTGATACATGGCATTGCACCGCATAGCTTGCACCTTGCATATGGCACAGCCGAGCGTGCACACTGTAGACAGCAAATCGTAAAGTCGCACATTTCATAAGTTGTGCCACATTGTTTTTTGAAAGAAACAATGTTGCCCCCCGGAACTATCCCCCTCCCCCCTGGGATAGTCCAATCGGCATGTGTGTTTGCCCCATCGTTTATTGCGAATACAATATCATGCCGTTCCTGCTAGACGCCTCACCGCAAACCCCATGACCCCTCACAACATATACTGTACGCGCAAACCTGATCATCAACTGTCCTACGCTTTCAAAAACCGGATGTCAACCTCAGGGCGATGTCGACGCGCGCGCGCGTCGTCGAGCGCGCATGCCGGTATCATTTAATCTCTTTTGGTTCCGCAAGATCTCCAGACCCAGTTGCCCGAACACATATGTATAACGTGATTTGCTACCTGCTTCTGCAACCATAAGAAGTTTGCGCGCGCGCGCCTTGGCGAATGCTTCTGCAAACAGTTTGGGACTTTCACCATGTTCACCAAATGCGACCACGCGAGCCTCTAGACCGCGCGTGTCGGGATCATTCGAGCGTTTGTGCGCGCTTGCTGGAGACGCGGTCCTTCTCGGAATGCACCGCGCGGGCCATTCGCGCGGGTCGGCCGCGCGCGCATGTCGAAATTTGTTCAGCACTTTCGTCGCCGACACGCGGGCACCACCGTCACCATCTTCGACAATATCATTCTCTTGTCTGATGCTGTCGGCATCGCCATGATATTGCGCCCGCCCGAGCCACCGACTCGCATGAAAGCGCTTGCGCGCCAGCGCGGCCTGCGAGACGCGCTGGGAAGCCCCTAGCGGTCAATGCCACCGCAGCCGGGTTGCTCGCGCCAAACTAGCTGGCCGCCCCGCGCGCGAGCTTGCGCGTTAGCGCTGCCAGGACGATGCGCCAGCCAGCGCCGCGCAGTCGCCGCAATCGCCGCCGCGTGGGTTTTACAATCCAAATCGCGGGCACGTTGGTGGAATGATTGCGCGAGCAATGGGGTTGATAATTCACGGATGGATACTCGTTCGTTCGACTTTTTTGGGATCGTTTTTGCAACAATGCGAAATGCAAAGAGAATGGCCGAACGCGCGCCTCGTCGCGCGCGCATGCCAGAATTCGTTTGAATAACACAGCCACAGGTTTCGCATGAAATTCAATATCGAGGTTGCCGAAAACAAATGACACCCACATGGTTTTACAGCGTGGTGTTTCAAAACGTCTGCGCGTGCTCTCGTGCGAATGCTTCTGCAAACCACCAGGTTGTCAGAATGTTCACCAAATGCGGCCACGCGGGCCCCTCGAGCGCGCATGTCGAAATCATTTGGGCGCCTTTGTGCGCTCGCTGTGGGGGGGCACGACCCCTGTCAAATAATACCATACGGGCCATCGCGCCTGCCCGTTGCGCGCGCATGCCGACATCGTTCTAAAGTTTTCATTGTCGACGCGTGGGCGTCCTCATCGCCATCGGCGCGATTCGCAGCGGCGCAGTCATTGGCCCCGCGGTCGTCAGCGTCATCCTCTCCGCCGGCATCGCTACTACCATCACCGCGTGTACCGTCACGCCGCCATGATACTTCGCGCCAGCGCGGCCTGCTGGACGCGCTGGGGAGTCCGCAGCCCCAGCGGACAACGCAACGGCGATCACGTTTGTCGCGGGTGTCTCGCCAAAGTGGCTGGCCGGTTTCGTCCGCGAGGTTGCGCGCGCTAGCCCGGCCGCAGCGATTTGCTAGCCAGCGCCAAGCAGTCATCGCAATCGCCGCCGCATGGGTTTTGCAAACCAAGTTGCGTGCGGGTTGGCGGGATGATCGCACAAGCACTGGAGTTGACAATTTCATGCTCTCCAATATTCACTACATCACATTAACTTTATGTCTACCTGGGAGGCGACATGCATCCCCCTTCCCACAACACACACATTCACACAGGATTATCATGCCAGCCCCGCGTAGTGCAATTTACAGATGCAGATGTTCCTGTTCCATCTGTCGTTACGAAAATATACTCGCACCATCCCAGCCAGACTGGGCCTGGCACCCCTGCTAATCCTCGCGAAATGATAGTTTTCGAACGCACTCGGTTATCGAGAATATGTAGCATGCATCTGGAAATTTTTGCCACGAACAAGAGGGACAAAGTCCTTACGCGCGCGTCGTCGCGCTCGCATGCCGAAGCCACTGGAAAAACAAACGGTGTCGTAAGGGCTTGTTTACATCGATGTCCTTGAACACGTATACCAATAATGTTTCCATAATGCGAGTCACGGAGCTGTTCTGAGAGCGCCAACTTCATCGACAAAGGCGCTGTTCCGGAGGCAATCTGGAATCCGATTCGTCCCAACATTTTCTTTCGCCAAGCGCCTTCTGCCTGAGTCCATTAGCAGATCGGATGCGCGAGCGCTTCTTTCCCCTGGTCGGCAACCTCCGCCGGAGTGACATTGAAATGAGCAGTCGCCGAACAACGTAGCAACACGTGTCGGGGGTGGACAGAACCCCCACCCTGACACGTCTATTTGTGAATTGCCCGTTTTCGGTTCTCGAGAGGGCGCCGCGCCCGTCATTTTCCAGGCTTGCGCCCGCCAGGTGTGGGCCCGAGGTCGTTTTCACTAAATCGCGTTTTACCAAAGGGGGTTCTGTCCATCCCCGACAGTTCATCGATATCGAGATATTGGATATCGCTTTTACTTCCCATACATTGGCTGCAAAATGCATCAGCGAGCGAGGCGTATCCGCAGGGTCTTCAGATGATAAGAGATGGATAGCCACCGCGGCATGCGGAACCAGTGTCCAGGATATCAAGCACGTCGTTCATCGCCGAATTGATCTACACGTCGCTATTTTCTAATTATTGAAAATTCATGTCGAAGTCATTCGAACTCATCGCGAACATAAGCTATCTGCACCACATGTATTGCACCGCATGCGTTGCACAACATAGGCAGCACCACGTACATTGTACAACGTAGATTGCGCTACATATATTACACAACATATACTGCACCATAGATATTGCACCACCAATATCGCCCTTCATACATTTCACAGCATAAGTTACGCAACATCGATTGCAATGCTTTCTTGAAGTACGTACACTGTCCAGGGTCCACGCTGGCTAACCTGCATTAGTGAACACCATTAGTGAACACATATCTACGAGGTGCTCTGGGCCATGCAGACGGGCATCCACGAGAACCCTTCGTGGTACCCAGGGTTGACCAGCAACTCCAGCTTCGAGGACTTCCAGACGTTCCTGCACACTTTGGACAAGCTCAGGAACACTTGCGCGATGCCGTGCAATGACGAAAAGATTGAGCGGAAGGAGGCTGAGCAGGGTGCCGAGGTGGAGAAGACCGTGGCCCTCGAGTCCAACGATTCGGCTGCCGTAGATGACAACACGATCGCTACAGGGACGGAGTCGGAACAGACGCCGCCCGCCATGCACGTGGAGTCAGCGCTTCCGACTCTCGCCCCAGGCACCGGCGCCGTGGAACCCAGCGCCCCGTCTGGAGGCGCCAATCTCATGAGTGGGCAATCGTTCGAGGCGCAAAAGGGAAACAAGGTCGCGGAAGAAGCCGCGGCCAAGGCAGACGCCGAAGAGGATGCAACGTTCCAGGCGGCGGCCAAGGTGGAGGCAGCGGCCAAGGAAGACGCAGAGTCCCAGTCGGCAGCAGCGGCCGAGAGTCAGGCTGCATTCGAGACCAAGGCCAAGGCGGAAGCAGAAGCAGATGCCGAAGAGGATAAAGAGTTCCACTTGGCGATCGCGACAGAGGCTGAGGCTGCCTTGGAGGCAGAGGCCAAGGCTCAGGCGAAGGCAGACGCCGCGGCGAAAGTAGCGGCAGAGGCCATGAAAGATGCACAGTTCAAGGCTGCGGCAGAGGCAGAGGCTAAGGCTGCGGCCAAGGCGGCGGCAGATGCGAAGGCGGACGCAGAGGCAGATGCCAAAGAGGATGCAGAGTTCCGTTCAGCAGCCGCGGCCGAGGCTCAGGCTGCCTTGGAGGCACAGGCTAAGGCTAAGGCGAAGGCAGAGGCCGCGGCGAAGGCAGAGGCCGAGGCCAAGGCGGATGCAGAGTTCAAGGCGGCAGCGGACGCAGAGGCTCAGGCTGCTGCCAAGGCGGCAGCGGAGGCCAAGGCGAAGGCAGAGGCAGAGGCTCAGGCAGATGCAGAGTTCAAGGCCGTGGCAGATGCAGAGGCTCAGGCTGCCTTGGACGCAGCGGCAAAGGCTCAGGCGAAGGCAGAGGCCGCGGCGAAGGCAGAGGCAGAGGCCAAGGCGGACGCAGAGTTCAAGGCGGTGGCAGAGGCAGAGGCTCAGGCCGCGGTCAAGGTGGCGGCAGCTGCAAAGGCAAAGGCACAGGCAGATGCCGCCCTGAAGGCAGGTGCAGCGGCAGAGGCCAAAGCGGATGCAGAGTTCAAGGCGGTAGCGGCAGGAGAATATCACGCCTCCCGTGAGGCAGCTGCCGCGGCGGATGCAGAGGCCAAGGAGGATGCAGATTTCAAGGCGGCAGCACAGGCGGAGGCTCAGGCGCGCGTGACGACTGTGCTCCCGAAGGCCGCCCCGGACGCTAGCCAAGACCACCGCGCTGATGCTCCAGCAGTCTTCGAGTTTTCCTCAAGCACGACTAGCAGCGCCCCGTCTGAGATGCAAGAGAGTGCCAATCTCGCGGAAGAGGCCGAGAAGACCAACGCGGAGGATGAAGCGAGAAGGGTCGCCGAGATCACGAAGCAAGCTGCAGAGGAAGAGGCAGCAGCGGACGCAGCGTTCAAGGCGGCGGCAGAGGCAGAGGCACAGGTTGCCCTGGAGAAAGAGGCCAAGGTCGGTGGCCTAGAGATTGACACCAACATCGATATCGGCGGTGTGCCCCCACCGGGGGAAGAGTATCCCAATCCCGGTGATGATGGCGATCTTCTGGCTTCCTGGGCGGCCGAAAGATTGCCACCAGCACCAACATCCAGGATCATCTTCCCCCTGTGGAGGCAACCCCCCGTGTTGGTGTTGGTGTCCACTCCGACGCCTCCAACAAGGCCAAGCCGGAGGCAGAGGCCGCGGCCAACGCAGAAGCAGATGCAGAGACCAAGGCGGACGAGGATCCATCTCGCTGCGCGGGGCGCACGTCTGGAGCATGCGCAGTCCACTCGCTGTGGGACCTCCTGCGAACATCGTGGGGGCCTCTGGGAGGCCTCCTGGAGGCCCCCTTGGGACCTCTCGGGAGGGGCCTTTTTAGGGCTTCTTGGGGCCTCTTGGGGGCCTCTTGGGTAGCTAGCCCTGGGGCGCTCTTGCGCCGTCGGGCCTCTCCCGATCCCGTTTTGGGGGCCTTTCCCAGCCGCCTCTCTTATCTTGGGGTCCTCTTGGGCCGTCTTGGGGTCGTCTTGGACCGTCTTTGGGCCTCGTTGGGCCATGCAGGGGCCCTCTTGGGCGCTCTTGGGCCCCTCTTCGGGGCCTTTGGGCCAGCTTGGGGGCCATCTTGGAGGCTGCTTGGGCAGGACCGTCGTGGGCCCCCGAGAGTCCGAAAAGGCCAGAACGCTGAAATCTGTGAACCAGCAAGTTCATGATTTGGGCCTCTGAAGGCGCTCTTCGGCATGCTTTTGGGGCCCTCTTTTGCCTTCTTGGGGGCTATGTGTGCACTGTTGGGGCCATCTTGGACTGTCTTGGGGCTGGTTCAGCTCGTACTGAGGCCATCCTGAGCCGTCTTGACGCCCTCTTGGGTTTTTGTAGGTTTGGGGGCCCAGAAGGGGACTTCCATCTTTGGGTCGACGGATGTGGGGTGCCCCAAGGCGGGGGGGGTAACGCGGGGGGGGGACATAATCACACAAAACCATACAAGGGCGAAGCACTTTGGCAATACTCGCATACGTTGGACACGTTGCGTTAGGTTGAGGCGTTCGCCGAAAAACGCTACCGCTCAGCACGCCATCTCCAGACGTGGATTCCTCTCGCTTCGCGGGAGGCACGCACAGTCCAGCCGTTGCGGCGCCTGGTTGGGGCCTCTTTGCGGCCTCTTGGGGGCCTTCTTGGGGGCTTCGTGAGGCTTCTTGGGGGCTTCTTTGGGGCCTCTTCGGGCCTCTGGGGGGCGTCGTGGGCTGTCTTGGGGCGCTCTTGCACCGTTTTGGCTCCTTCGGAGGCCGTCCTGTGGGCCTCTCGCGGCCGCCCTTGAGGCTCTCTTGGGGTTCTCTTGGGCCGTCTTAGGGGTCTCTCGGACCGTCTTGGGGACCTCTTAGGGTTGTCTTGGGGCCCCCTTGGGCCGTTTTGAGGCCCTCTTGGGAGCTTCGTGTGTAGCTTTGGGGCCCTTTGGAAGGCTGCTTGGGCCGCCATCGGACCTTCATATTCAAAAAAGGCGAGAACGCTGAGATCTCCCAACCGCCCGGAGAAAATCAATGATTTCGGCCTCTGGAGGCGCTCTTCGGGGTGCTCTTGGGGCCCTCTTGGGCCGTCTTGTGTGTTTTGGGCCCTGTTGGGGTCATCTTGGACTGTCTTGGGGCCGGTTTGATGCGTACTGGAGCCATTTTGAGCCGTTTTGAAGCCCCCATTAGACCCCCAAGAGGTCCAAGAGACCCCAATCCAAGATTTTCCATGTGTTTTCGTGTAGACTTTGCGGCCAAAAAGGGATGGGGGAACACGTGGCGTGGCCTCGGTGGGGTGGGGTTTCGGGGGGGGGGGGGCGTATTATGTCAAAAAATCCACAGTGTAGCACTGACGCAAGACGTGCATACATCGGATACGTTGCATTCAGGCGTTCGCCGACAAACGCTGCCGCTCAGCACGTCACCTCCGGACGTGGATTCCTCTCGCTTCGCGGGGTGCGCGTGCGGAGCACGTACAGTCCAGTCGTTGTCGGGCCTCTGTGAACTTCTTGGGGGCCCCTTGCAGGCCTCTTTGGGGCCTCTTGGGTCCTCGCGGGGGCGTCTGGGAGGCCTCTTGGGGGCCTCTGGGAGGTCTCTTGGGGGCCTCTCGGGGCTCCGTGTGGGCGTCTTGGGGGCGCTCTTGCGGTCTCTGGTTCCTTCGGAGACTCTCTTGGGGTACTCTGGGGCCGTCTTGGGGGCCTCTTGGGGCATCTCGGCGGCCTCTTTGGGCTGTATGGGGGCCCTCTGGGACGTTTTGGGGCCCTCTTGAGGGCTTCTTAGGCTGTCTGGGGGCCACTTGGCGGCCACTTCGGAGGCTGTTTCGGCCGTCCTGGACCTCTGAGAGTCGAAATAGGCGGGAACGCTGAAATATTTGAAAAACCAAAGGAGAATCAAAGATTCGGGCTTCTGGAGGCGCTCTTGGGGGTTCTCTTGGGGCCGTCTTGGGCCTTCTTGGGGCCTTGTTGGGCCCCCTTAGGGCAATCTTTTGACCGTCTGGGGGCCGTCTTGGCCCGCGCAGAGGTCATCTTGAGCCGTCTTGAGGCTCTCTTCTGCCCTTAAAGAGGGCCAAGAGTCGGGAGTTATAGATTTTCCATAGGTTTTTGTAGTTTTCAGGCCCAGAAGGGGTCCACCACTTCTGGGTCGATGGATGTGGCGTGACCCCTGGGGGGGGTAGAGGGGGAGACATAATAGGGTAACACAATACACTATGTAGCAATAAAGCAACAACTTGATACATAGGGTACTTTGCATTATCGCCTCCGCAGAAAACGTTGCCGCTCAGCACGTGTATTCCAGACGTGGATTCCTCTCGCTTTGCGGGGTGCACGTTTGGAGTACGTGCAGTCAAGGTCGTTTTGGGGTTTCTCGGGAGTTCCGTGGGGGCGTCTTGTGCCTTTTGGATGCTTCTTGGGGGTTTCTTGGAGGCCTCTTGGGGATTTCTTGCGGCCCCTTGGGGCCTCTGGGGGGCCTTTTGGGGGCGTCTTGGGCCGTCTTGGGCCGTCTTGGGGCGCTTACGCGCCGTTTCGCCCCTTCGGAGGCTGTTTTCGGGGCCTTCCGCGGTCGCCCTGCGACTCTCTTGGGGTTCTCTTGGGACGTTTTTGGGGCCTCTTGGACCGTCTTGCGGGCCTATTTGGGCCGTCTTGGGGCCCTCTTGGGCCGTCTTGGGGCCATCTTGGGGGCTTATTGGGCCGTCTTGGGGCGATTTTGGAGGCCTCTTGGGCCGTCATGGGCCTTTGAGAGTCGAGAAAGGCGAGAACGCTAAAATCGTCACATATCATAGGGAAATCACTCATTTCGGCATCTGGAGGCGCAGTTGTGAGCGCTCTTGCGGCCCTCTTGGCCCGTCCTCGGAGCGTTTCGGATTCTCTTGGGGCCATCTTGGGCCGTCTTGGGGCCGTCTTGGCCCGCGCAGAGGCCATCTTGAGCCGTCTTGAGGCTCTCGTGGGCCCCCAGGAGGGCCAAAAGTCCCGAATCGATGTTCCATCGGTTCTTGTAGGTTTTCAGGCCCAGAAGGGGTCCACCACTTTTGGGTCGACGGATGTGGGGTGAGCCCTGGGGGGTAGGGGGGGAGACATAATAGGGTAACACAATACCATTTGTAGCAATTATGCAACAATTGGATACATTGGTTACGTTGCATTATCACCTCCGCAGAAAACGCTGCCGCTCTCTTGGGGCCATCCTGTACCGTCTTGGTCACGTCGTCGCGGGGACTCTTGGGAGCCTCTTGGGGGCCTCCTGGAGGCCTCTTGGGAGCTTCTTTGAGCCTCTTGGGGGCGTCTTTGGGGCCTCTCCCCCCTCCCTCCTTTTCATACTCCCTCCCCGTATCCCCTTCCAGCGCCAGCTCTAATCATGGGCGCCGCCGTGACCAACTTCCATCTGGTTGGCGCTGCGCCGCACTCCGCCCAGGGGGGGGGGGGGGGGACATGACAGTACAATCCAGTCGTTGTGTGGGCTTTGGGTGGCTTCTATGGGGCCTTTTGGATGCTTCTTGGAGACTTCTTGGAGGCCTCTTGGGGGCTTCTTGGGGCCCCTTGGGGGCCTCTTGGGGGCCTCTTGGGGCCTCTTGGGGGCGTCCTGGGCCGTCTTGGGACGTTTTGCTGCCGCTTCGCCCCTTCGGAGGCCGTCTTGGGGGCCTCTCGCGGCCGCCTTGGGGCCCTCTTGGGGTGAGCCGTCTTAGGGGCTTCTTGGACCGTCTTGGGGGCCTCTGTGGGTTGTCTTGGGGCCCTCCTGGGCCGTTTTGGGGGCCTCTCGGGAACTTTTTGGGCTGTTCTGGGGCAATTTCGGAAGCTGTTTTGGCCGCAAAGGCGAGAACGCTGAAATATCGCCAGAACCATAGGACAATCAATGAGTTCGGCCTCTGGAGGCGCAGTTGTGGGCGCTTTTGGGGCCCTCTGGGGCCGTCATTGGGGCTTTGGGGGCCCTCTTGGGGCCATCTTGAGCCGTCTTGGCGCCTTCGTGCCCCCCCAAGAGGCCCATGAGGTCGAAATCATAGTTTTTTTTGTTTTGGTTTTGATAGGCTTTTGAGCCTCAGGAGGGGGTGGCCATTTTGGGTCGACGGATGTGGCGTAGCCCCTGGGGGGGGTTAGGGGGGGACATAATAATGTAACTTATGCACTCTTTGGATACATTGGATACGTTGCATTAAGGCGTTCGCCGACAAACGCTGCCGCTCAGCACGTCACCTCCGGACGTGGATTCCTCTCGCTTCGCGGGGTGCGCGTGCGGAGCACGTACAGTCCAGTCGTTGTCGGGCCTCTGTGAACTTCTTGGGGGCCCCTTGCAGGCCTCTTTGGGGCCTCTTGGGTCCTCGCGGGGGCGTCTGGGAGGCCTCTTGGGGGCCGCTGGGAGGTCTCTTGGGGGCCTCTCGGAGCCCCGTGTGGGCGTCTTGGGGGCGCTATTGCGCTGTCTGGTCCCTTCGGAGGCTCTTTTGGGGTACTCTTGCCGTCTTGGGGGCCTCTTGGGGCATCTCGGCGGCCTCTTTGGGCTGTCTGGGGGCCCTCTTGGGCCGTTTTGTTGCGGCTCTCTTGAGGGCGTCTTGGGTCGTTTGGGGGCTGACAACCCGTAGTCAAATTTCAAAATTTCTTTGCGATTGTTTCCGGTGAGTTCGGCCCTCTTTAGTTTGGAGGGAAAAAGGGGGGCGCATTATGCACCCGCTTGGAACCCCCAAATGGGTCGGCGAATTTTAATGCTTGGGAGAATGAGATCAGGGCCAAGATGGAGGCAGCGTCCGTGGCCAGGGCAGAGGCAGAGGCCAAAGCAGCCGCAGAAGCGAAGGCCGCCGCGGAGGCAGAGGCCAAGGCCAAGGCGGATGCAGAGTTCAAGGCTGCCGTGGATGCAGAGGCTCAGGCTGCGGCCAAGGCGGCGGCTGGGGCCACTGCGAAGGCAGAGGTCTGGGCAGAGGTTGCGGCGAAGGCGAAGGCATGGGCAGAGGCTGCGGCGAGGGCGAAGGAAGAGGCAGATGCCAAAGCGAAGCACCAGGGGGCCACTGCAGAGGAGGATTACCAGATATCCACGACCCCGGCAGGGGCGGTGGCGGAAGAGGATTACGGAAGAGGGGCGGTTTCGGACGAGGACTACAGGACCAGCACGACGGCGCCAGGGGCAGTGCCCGAGGAGGACTACGGAAGAGGGGCGGTCCCGGAAGAGGACTATAAGACGACAACACCGGCCCCTGTACGTGCGCTGCCAGAAGAGGATTACGAGGTAAAGGAAGAGGCCAAGGCTGACGAACGAACAACACACACACACACACGCACGCCCATACCCATAGTGGGGACGGAGGAGGCTATGGATGCGTGCTGTCAGATGGCGGTTCCCGCTCGCACGGGAGCCTCCTAGGGGTCTGACAACCCGCAACCATACCCATAGCCAGTCCTCCTCCTCCCTTCCGACCTCCCGTATGGGTACGTGTGTGTGCTGTTCGCTCGTCAAAGGCGGATGCAGAGTTCAGGGCGGCAGTTGAGGCAGAGGCCAAGGCTTTCAAGAAGCGCGCGGAGGCGCGTGCGACCCTCGTGGGCGAAGCGAAACAGGGCGCCCAGGTCGCGGAGGAGGTGCGGGCGTTGCCGGAGGAGTCGAGCAGGGGATCGCTCACAAGATCGGTTTGCCCGCAAACCAGGTTTTCCGCCGACGGTGCGACACGTGCGCAGAATGCTCCGCAGAGCGACGGAGCAGTCTGCGCAGTGTTCGTAGACTCGGCGGACAGTTCCATCATTCCATCTGGGGGTAGATCGAACACGTAGTCGATCGCCTACTCGCAGGAGGATTACCTCGCGGAGGCGGAGGCCAAGGCGGACGCAGAGTTCCGGGCCGCGGCGGAGGCGGAGGCGCAGGCTGCCGTGGAGCGCGCCAAGGCCGCCGGGGCGAAGGAGGTAGGCACCGAGGCGGCGCCGGGGGCGGTGTCGGAGGAGGACGACGCGCCCGCCGAGCCGATCGAGGTCCCGGGCGGCATGCGCGAGTGGCTGGACCAGGCAGCGAAGGAGAACGAGCAGCTGGACGAGGAAACGAGGGCCGTCATGCAGGAGCTCGCCACGGCGCGGAGGGTGCCGGAGGACAAGACCCAGGAGGAGAAGGAGCTCGAGAAGCTGGAGAGTCTGATCAAAGAGTGGGACTCCGAGAACGAGACGGGCATCGACGAGTTCATGCGGCGCATGACGGCCATTGCCTTCCGCAAGGCGATTCGCCGAGAGGGCCTGAAGGGCCCCAAGAGCGAGGACGGGTGCCCGAAGCAAGACACCGACCCAAACTCTGGGTGGTCCTCGCTGGTTCCCCGCGTCGGCACTGCACCCCCCTCCCCACGCCCCTCCCCCAGCGCGTTGGGGCGCGCCGGGGCGGCGACGGGGTGCGCCAGGACCTGCGGGGATGCGCTTCCGCGCCCACCCGAGAGGTCAGGATCCTCGATCCTCGGCCCGCGACCCTCGATCCTCGCTCCTCGATCGATCGATCTTCGATCCTCGACCCTCGATCCTCGATCGATCGATCCTCGATCGATCGATCCCCGCGATGACGTCCCGAGCGCGCGAGTCTCGGCCGCCCCCTTCGGCCGCGAGGAGGAGCGGGACCTGGCGACGGCGCAGCGCCTCATTGACGGCACGGACCCGCGGCGCCCCGCCGCGGTCGGGGCGCTCGGTGCGGCCCTGGCCAGGATCAACGCCTTCACCCGCCGCGTCGGCAGGCTCCAGCACCGTTTCACCGATCCCTGCCCCTCAGAGGAGGAAGAGGTGCCCATGTGTTCCTCTTCCCTTCGGCCGCCCTCCTCTTTTCGGGCCTCCTGGGAGGCCCTCGTCGCCGCCGGTCCATCCGCCCCGAAAGTCTGGCGCACCCCAGGAGAGGTCCGGGGAGCAGCGGCATCGGTGCCTCTTGGCTTCCCCAGTCCCCATCCCGATCCCCACCAGCACCCCACCCCAGGAGCCTTTTGGTTTCCCCAGTCCCCATCCCGATTCGCACCAGCGCCCCACCCCAGGACAAGATGTGCCCCTCGGAATCCGAGGGCCCCAGCCACGCCCGTGGGGAGAAGGATCGGCAAAACGATGCTCAAGGCTCCCGGCCGAGCGGGCGGGGGCGAACCGCTCGGAGGCCCGTCGCCGTGTAAACCGAAGAAGAGGAATAATAGTAATGATAAGAAGGCGAGCACTAGTAAGAACATAATAATGATAATAATAATAATTATAGTTATATTAATAATAATAATAATAATACTAATAATAATAATCATAATAATAATACTAATAATAGTAATAATAATAATAATAACAACATGCGCATACTTATTTATTCGGAGTTCCGCGCGGAATTATCTTGGGCCTGCGCTGGGGCCTCCCTGGCGCCGATGCCATGCATCCGCGCGAACCTCCATGAGTTTTCGCTTAAGGTCTTGACTTCTTCCTCCAGGGAAGATCGCCGAGCGCCTTCCACTACTCGCAAAGTGCCTACTGCCAACGTCCGAAAAACCATGCGTTCGCCTTTGTGTAATCTATCGTAGATCCCCTGCGGCGGATCCAGGCCATCTGCGAGCAGCTACTCTGCGAGTCGTGGAGCGCGCTTGTCTAGAAGAGGGCGGTGCCTGGCGGGGATGGGTCCTGGAGGCGTGCTTCGCCTCGCCACCTTGGGGGCCTTCCGGGGCCCTCGACTGGAGGTTTCCATGGAGGCTTCTTGAGCCATCTTGGAGGCCTCCTGGGCCGTCTTGGGCGATCTTGAGGCCATGTTAGGGCGATCTGGGGTTCTCTTCAGGCCATCTCTTGGCCGTCTTGGGTGCATCCCAGGACCGTCTTGGACGCTCGCTTGGGGCCATCTTGGCCGTCTTTGAGGCGTCTGGGAGGCCATCTCGGGCCGTCTTGGAGGCGATTGGGCCAATGGAGAACGAATGTTCGGCGGCTCTCATGGTGGCTGGCAGGTTGGGCCGAAGTCCCGCTGGGATTTTTACCAACCACCCTGTGGTGTTGGGTCCTCGTTTTGAAGAGACAGCGCCCCGCGTTCCTCCTCTTCTCCTCCTCGCCTCCTCCTCCCCCTCCCTCCTCCCGTCACCCCTCTCACTTTGGCACACCCCTCACACGGTTCGTGGCACCATAAAGGGGGCTCCACCGAAGGCCCCAGTGGCAGAGTCACATGCGCCCACCCCGCCCGCCGCATGTAAATTGCGACGCACCCTTCACACGGCCCGTGGCCCCGTATGGAGTTCCACCGAATGCCCACCAGCAAAGCTCACATGCGCCCACCCCGCCCACCGCATGTCCATTTCGGCCCCTCACACGGTTCGTGTCCCCATAAAGGGGGCTCCACCGAAGGCCCCAGAGGCATAGTCCACATGCGCCCACCCCGCCCGCCGCATGTCAATTTCGGCACACCCCTCACACGGTTCATCCAACGAAGGCCCAAGTTGCAGAGACCACATGCGCCCTCCCCGCCCGCCGCATGTCCATTCCGGCACACCACTCACACGGTTCGTGGCCCCAAATGGGGCTCCACACAAGGCTCCAGATGCAAAGTCCACATGCGCCCACCCCGCCCACGGCATGCATGTCCATGTCGGCACACACACACACACACTTCACACGGTTCATGGCCCCCTACCGAAGGCCCCAGATGCAAAGTCCACATGCGCCCACCCTTGGCACTGCTTGCCTTTTTCCGGCGCACTCCTCACACGGGTCGTTGTCCCATAGGGAGTTGTGCCGAAGGCCCCAGAGGCAAAGTCCACATGCGCCCACCCCGCCCATTGCGTGTCCATGTCGGCACACCCTTCACACGGCTCGTGGCCCCATAGGGGCCTCCACCAAAGGCCCCAGATGCAAAGTCCACAAGCGCCCACCCCGCCCGCCGCACGTCCCAGCACACCCCTCTCACGGTTCGTGGTCCCGGGAGTTGTGCCGGCTGCCGAAGGCCCCAGAGGCAAAGTCCACATGAGCCCACCCCGCCCACGGCATGTCCATTTCGACAGACCCTTCACACATTTGGTGGCCCCAGTTGAGGCTTCACCGACGTCGCTCAGGCGTGATCCTGGACTGCGGCCGCCACGAAGTCGGAAATAGCAAGATGGAGGGCGACGAGTGGTGGCTGGAGCTTTATGTTTTGCTCTCGCGCGCCACGCGTCACGAGGACCTCCTGCCCATGCGGGCGCCGCGCATAGAGTTCTTCCCAGCAGGGCCGCCGGAGGGCTTGCGGAAGCGGCTGGAGCAGTTTGCGGCGCGCACGAAGCGGCGCAGGAGGGAGGCGACGGCCTTCGCCAGAGAGCGAGGCGTCACCGAGTTTATCCGCCAGGTCTGACCCGGGGTGCTGGCCCACCCGAGCAGCGCCTTCTCTGATTGTCCAACCGTTTGGCCTCGCGCACCGGGAGATCCGCGCGCGTCGCTGGGATCCTCTCGGGGCGACCCTCGCGCGTCGCGGGAACTCCGCGCTGCGCTCTGCCCAGCGCCTCTCCACTCCGCGTTGTCGCTCTGTCCAGCGGCCGAGGCCTTGCCCCCTATCGGCCAGCCATGTTGCTCTCTTTGCTCCGCGCAGCACACGACCCGCGCGCTCCAAAGTCCAAGGCCGCGAGCGCGCGTCGCGGAGGCCCCGCGCACCGCTGTGCCCGCGGCCTTGGATTTTGGAGCGCGCGGGCGAAGGAGGGTGGAACGAGAAGGGAAGGGTCATCTTGGACGGTCTAGCTTCCCCCACGCCCCGCATCGAACAAATCGCAGGCGGACGAAACCGCGCCGAAGGCCCTTTAGGAAGCTCCGCCGAAGGCCCCAGTGGCGGCGCCCGCGCGCCGCCGCCGTTCCACTTTGCGCGTCTCGCGCGCTTCGTGCCCCTACAGGGAGTTTCACCGAAAATGGCGCTCACGACTGCGGGGCTCGCGGCCGCGCGTGGCTTGGCCATTTTCGCCCTGCTGATTTTATGACCAAAGCGCGCCTTGCACCTCTGTGGCAAGCCGACAGGGGGCGGCGGATCGAAGACGCCCACTGCGAATCGCCGCCGCCCCTGCCTTGTTGAAGCGCCCATGCGGCCGAACCTCGCGGCCAAAATTCGGCCGAGCTATCGGACTGCGCGCCCCCCACTTTTGTCAGTGCAGAAACCTTTTTGTTACGGGAAACACGCGGGGATACAACAAACACGGAAAAAAAAGAGGAACAGAGAGGAGGAAAAGAAAGAAGAGGAGGAGGAGGAGGAGGCCGATTGGGGCATGCTTTGGATTTTTGGGAGCCGCTTGGAGGCGTCCTGGGGGCTTCCTTGGACTTCGCGGGGGCATTTGGAAGCTCTTCAGCAGGTTCGTTGGCCACCTGGGGGCGTTCATGGCCCGTCTGACACAGTCGGAAACGGTCTTGGGGTGGCCTTTCTCAGCCGGCTTTGGGCCTCTTTGGTGCGTTTCAGGGCCATCGCGGATTTCACCTCGGGCGTGTTGGAGGTCTCCTGGGTTGTTGTTGTGGGTCCTGCTTGGGGCCGCCCTGGGGGTCTCTTGGGCTGTCCTGGGGCCATTTCGCATGTTTTTTTGTGTGTGTGTGTGTGTGTGTTGGGCCATATTGGAGCCTCTAGGGTTTTTTGGGGCCGTCGGAGGGTCGAACACGAGAAAGCGCCAATAATGTCAAACACCAGCGGGAAGTCATTGCGTTTGGCCTCGTGGGGCCGTCCTGGAGGTCTTTTCGCAGGCCTCCTAGGCCGTCGAGGATTAGGCCGTCTTGGAGGCCATGGTGGGGGCATCTTCGGCCGTGTTGGTAATATATTGTTGCCATTTCGGGCCCTCTTGGGGCCATCTCTGTTATTTTGGACGCCATTTTGGCATTCTTGGAGGCAATATTAAGACCATCCTGGATGTAGAGGCTGACGAGATACGACAGCTCGGCGGCTTGTGGGTGGCCAGTGCATTAGAAGAATGCCTTTGGCAGTTTTTGAACAGGACCAATAAGTACCTGACGTCCGGCACGCCGTGCACCCTCGTGGCACGCCACTAGGGGGCGGCGGACCTAGTGGCCTACGGCCCATCCCGCCACCGTGCAGAACAGAGGCCTCCCAGGTGCATGTGGGGATCTCTTGGGATCCTTTTTTGGAAGCCTCTCGGAGGCAGGGTTGGTGGTGTTTCTACGGGTCTGCGTGGGACTCTGAGGGGCCTCCCGAGATTCCTTCACCCATGGAGGCCCGTGGGCATCTCTTTGGGAGCCTCTCGGACCCTCTCGGAAGCCCCTCGGATGCAGAGTTTGGGATTTCCCTTGGGGCCCACGTGAGGGCTCTCAGGAGCCTCCTGGGGCTTCCTAACCCAGGGAGGCCCTTGGGCATCTTTCGGGAGGCCTCTCGGAAGCCTTTCGGAGGCAGAGTTGAGGATGCCCTTTGGAGCCGTCGTGGGGATCTCATGGGCCACCTGGGGCTCCTTAGCCCATGGAGGCCAGTGGGGATCGTTCGGGGGGCCTTTCGGAAGCCTCTCGGAGGCAGAGTTGGAGGTGACCCTTGGGTTCTACGTGGGGCTCTCGGGGCCTCAAGAGGCTCCTTCACCATCGGAAGCCTGGGGGGGTCACTCGGGACGCTTCTCGGAAACCTCTCGGAGGCACAGCTGGGGGGTCCCCTGGGGCCTACTCGGGGCTTTCAGGGCTTCCACCCATGGAGGCCAGAGGAGGTTTTTGGGGGGTCCTCTCGAAAGCCTCTCGGAGGCAGAGCGGGGGGTGCCCCTTGGGGCTTGAGTTGGGTTCTCAGGGGCCCCCTGGGGCTCCTTCATCCTTGGAGGCCCGTGAGGATCTCTCGGGAGGCCTCTCGGAAGTCTCTCGGAGGAGCTGGGGGTGTCCCCTTGGGGCCCCCGTGGGGCTCCAGGGGCCTCCTGGGGCTCCTTCGCCCTTGGAAGCCTGTGGGGATCTCTCGGGAGGCCTCTCGGAAGTCTCTCGTAAGCAGAGCTGGGGGTGTCCCTTGGGGCCCACGTGGGGCTCCCAGGGGCCTCATGGGGTTCCTTCGCCCTTGGAGGCCTGTGGGGATCTCTCGGGAGGCTTCTCGGAAGCTTCTCAGAGGCAGAGTTGGGCGTGCCCCCAGGGGCCCACGAAGGGGCTCTCAGGGGCCTCATGGGGCTCCTTCGCCCTTGGAGGCCTGCGCAGATCCCTCGGGAGGCCCCTCGGAAGCCGCTCGCAGGCAGAGGTGGGCGAGGTCGGCTCTCGGAGCCTCGGCAGGCGGTGGATAATGGACACATTCGCCCCCCCGGGGGCCGAAATATATCCATAGCCACAGCCCGCGGAGGCACCAGGACGTCGGTTTCCAGGCGGTGGGTATGGATAAATTCCCGCCTCGCAGCTTAGCCTTGCGGTTGCCCCGACTGGCCACACGTTGGCGCGGCCTGCCTCCGCATCGCCGCCGACGGGAAAGTTCGCCGTCCTCGGCCCTCCGGGGCCGCGGGGCCGGTAGGTGCTCCCATTGCCCCAGCGGAGTGAGGCAGCCGAGCGGGGCAATCATCGGCTGCGCGTGCACGCCGGTCGTTGGAAGTGTTTTTTTGGGGTTCCTAGATCCAGATCTACTTCTAGCGCCTTCCTGCTTCAAGAATCGGCATGGTCCTGATGTGCTTTTGTTCTTCGAATCTGCTCAACCCGCCTTCCCGCCATATGTTTACCAGGCCTCTCCCGGCCGACGTGTAAGTGTGGCCTTTCGCCGGAGTGGCCTTTGGTGCGGGCTCACAGGGGTGGCCAAGGCACTGGCCCGCGCGCTTGCTTCGCGGCCCCCACGACGCCGCGCACCGAAGGTCACTCTTGCCAGGCGCGCAGTTGAATTCGCTGTCGCTGGGTGCGTGGCTGGAGTGGGCTTCCGCGGTGCAGGTTGTTGTTGGGCTGCTGTTTTGCGTAGTTGCGTTGTTGTTGTCTTCCTCGCCCGCGACCCGCCCGCGACCCACCCGCGACCCACGCACGTTACGTTGACGAGAAAATCTGCGGCTGCTGCGGGCCCGTTGTGTAACTTTAAGCTTTGCAGACTGCCGACGACCCCTCCGCCTCCTCAGTGACGGGGTGCTGCTTGTTTCACCTAGCTGATTCGGTGAAGCAGTTGTTTACGATGCCACCGCCAAGCCAACGCAACACGAACACAGGCTTTCGTGGAGGCGGCACCGTCGCCCCATGGTTTGTTCGCCACCACGAAGGGCTGGACAGTACGGCAGGTTCGTGCCGTGCCGGCACGGCCGCAACCCCCGGCGCGGGCGTTCGAGGCGGAGCGCCGCCAGTGGCCCAGGAGCGGCCATTGCGGAACGGTCTTGGGATCGAGGAGCCGCCGACGGGTCAAGGCGGAACGGCCAGCGCGGTGTCGGGAGCCAGCGCGCGGGTCGCCGCGACGCGAGCTCGCCGCAGGCAGGCGCCAGGGATGGCCACAGAAGCCAGGACCCACCTCTCCCGGAGCAATTTCTCTTGGGGGGGCGGCACCCGCGAGGGGGTGGCACGAGGGGGGTGGGCTTCTGCGAGGGCGGATGGGGCTTCTCAGAAGGCAGGGAGGTGCGCTTATATGGCCCACCCTGCGACGCCTCCTTCGAAACCTCCACGGCCTTCCAGCCCTTGCCGCCGTCTTGGACGCCCACCCCCCTCGCGCGACCCCTCTGTGTCATGGGCGAAATGCAAGCAGTGCCATTTTTCATAAACTTGCAGTGATTTAGTATCAAAAACAACGATGAGTGTATGAAGAAATTTATTCATATATTAACCATGCAGTGAAATCCCATATGTTTAAACATCCGATGTATTAATTGCCCCAGTGCGACCCTACCTAGAAGTTGGAGCCTCTAGGAAAGCAGCATTAGTTGCTATAATATGCTATGTTATGCCATGCGATTCTGCGCTATGCTATGCTATGCTATGCTATGCTATGATATGCTGCGCTATGTGTATGCTATGCTAAGCTATGCTATGTCATGTTGCGCTGTGCTATGCTATGCTATGCTATGCTATGCTGCGATATGCTATGCTGTGCTGTGCTGTGCTGTGCTGTGTTATCATCTGCTATGCTATGAGTGGCTATGTTATGCTATGCTATGCTAATGCAGCGCTGCGCTATGCTAAGCTAAGCTAAGCTAAGCTAATCTAACCCTCTAGGCAGAGCCTAGGTAGGGAATTACACCCATGCTAATGCTATGCTATGTTATGCTGTGCTCTGCTATGCTAACGCTCAGCGAAGCTGAGGTGAAGGTAAGCTAAGCTAAGATAAACCTGAGCCAAGATGAAGCTAAGCTAAGCTAAGCTAAGATGAAAAACGCTAAGCTAAGAGGATATAAACAACGCTAAGCTAAGGGAACGCCACTGGGGGAACCGCGGGGCGGATACTGGGGGAACCGCCCGGGGCGGGGACCACTGCCCGGCCCTTTAAGCACACCGAGTAAGAACCTTTCTTAGGCAGAGCCTAGGTAGGGAACAACTGCCCTGTATACACACATATATATATATATACATACATATGTCCGCAGCCTCGCGGGCCGGGCCCCTGGGCCGCGACCCTGCGGACACGGGGCGTTTTTGTCGCGGATGCCCCCCGCACAGCACGCAGCCGTGCGACCGCGTATCCGCGAGGCCGCGCTCCGGAACGCAGGCCGCGAGGGCCTGGATACGGGCATTAGCTGCGCGTCTCGTGATTGTGGGCGCCGCCGTGTCCTCCTCACGGCGCCAATCGTCGAGGATAAAAGAGCTCCTGACCCTAGTAACGCGATGAAGACGTAGCCTCACTGAGGTCCCCGTCTTCGCACTAGGGATGATAATTCTGGGCGGTTTGGTTCGATACACCTGCAGAAAAGACCCCCTATCCTTATGTCCCAGGCCCTCCTACTTAGGTCCCCTCCCAATGGGGTAGGGGTCCGTATTTGGTCAATCGAAGGAGTGGGACTGGACCACTCTGGGAGTGCGGCCGGCCTGGACCTGGTCCGAGGAGGACACCAAGAAGTTCTGGAGCTGGCTGAAGGGGGCGGACGAGGCGACCGTCCGCCAGGACGTGGAGGTCGACGCCGCGGAGGAGGAGTTCCGCGAGTACCTGCAGAAGATGACCCCCAGGCAGGAGCGCGTCATGCACGAGGATCAGGGGAGGAGCAGGCAACGATACTGCTACCCCTCCCTCGTTTTCGCCCCGTTGGGGCCCCCTGGGAGGCCCTTGTCGCCACGGCTGGATTCGCCCTGGAGTTCTGGTGAGAACCCCCCCCCGGAGAGGTGCAGGGGAGCAGCTCGGCGGCGAGACTGAGTTTTTTGTTCCAACCTTCCCCGGAGGCGCAAACAACAATTTCTCAGAAGGCCAGGGGGGGGGCCCAAGAAACCCCGCCGCCTTCTGAGAAAGCCTTCTCCTTCTTACTTCCCCCCCTGGCGCGCCGCCAATCTTGTAGTGTCCCCCGAGGAGCTGCAGAAGCTGGAGGAGATGTGGGAGAAGTACGGCTTCGAGAACCAGTCGGCCGACGCCGAGGAGACCGGCAGGGCCTCCAGGGGCAGCCTTCGGAGGTTAGTCTTAAGTCGGGCCTGTCCTTCTAAAGGGGGGATATCAAAAATAGCAAAAAATAGTCGGGGGACGATTTTTTGACTATGTTCGAACAGATTGGAGTATTCTGGGGTATTTGAAATTTTTCACCCAGAATCCCCCTGTAGGGGGACACGCCCGAGCTAAGGTTAGTCCAGGCTGGTCTCTCCAGTTGGAGTCGGCTCCGCTTGAGTTCGTCCGGATGTTATTTCGTCCCCCTTGTTTCGTCCACTTCGATTCGTCTGTTTCGGTTCGTCAAGTTTCAACTCGTCCAGATTTCGAAAGAGGACGAACCGAAAGAGGACCAAACGAAAGCGGACAAAATGAAAGTCCACTGTCTGAGGTGGTCCAGCATGGTTTCTGGCGAGCAGGAAAAAAGGGGGGCAGGTTCGATGTTTTGGTTTCGAGCAGGTCCGAGCAGGTTTTGGGGCCTTACTCGGGCCCCAGGGCCGTCAAAAACGAACCTTGGGGGTGAAAACCTGCACCAGATGGGCCCCAGGATGGGTCCGGGGACAGGTTTTGAGCGGAGTTGGCTTCATCCCCGCTCTTGACTGATGTACTCGGGGCCCGGCCCAGCGTGGATTCCCCCTAGGCCGCCTCCACTTCTCCAGTCTCCAGTTCTGCAGGGCAGCTCAGGCCGTGCCAAGTGATTCACCGAGCGCGCTCCGCTACTCTCAGAGTGCTACTACTCGCAAGCGTCCGAGCAAAAACATGTCTTCTTACATGTAATTGATCGTAAATCCCTCGGGGCGGATCCAGGCCATTTGCGAGTAGTTCCTCTGCGAGAAATGGAACGCGCTTGTCCAGAGTGGGCCACCACGAGAGGGGGTGGGCACCTCCTCCCGAGGATCGGCGGTCCAAAGGCAGTGGCAGCCGAGGGTCGGACAGATGTTTGGAGCCCAGGTGTTCGCGGTGCGTTCTGGGAGAGGAGGAGGAGGAGGGGGAGGAGGAGGAGGAGGAGGAGGAGGAGGAGGAGGAGGAGAGGAGGAGGAGGAGGAGGAGGGAGGAGGAGGGGAGGAGGAGGAGGAGGAGGAGGAGGGAGGAGGAGGAGGAGGAGGAGGAGGAGAGCGAGGGACCAGGAGGAGGAGGAGGAGAGGGAGGAAGGGGGGGAGGAAGAGGAGGAGGAGGAGGAAGAGGAGGAGGAGGAGGAGGAGGATGGGGAGGGAGGAGGAGCGAGGAGGAGGAGGAGGAGGAGGAGGCGAAGAAGAATCCGAGGCTGGAATTTATTCATGACCACGACCTGGAGGATCAAGTTTCGGGGACCTCGGCAGGCGGTGGATATGGATGTATTCGCGCTCCCGGGGCCAAAATGTATCCATATCCACCGCCCGCTGGGGCACCAGGACGTCGGTTCCCAGGCAGTGAGTATGGATAAATCCACGCCTCGCAAAGAAGAGAGATCACCAAAAACTTAAACTTTTGGCGCTCCGAGCGGATTTCTTGGATCCGCGCTGGCCCCCCCCGCGGCGCGTTCGGCGCCGCTCCTGGCGCGCTCCGCGCGCCAGGGGGGGGGCTCCAGCGCAGATCCGAGAACTCCGCGCGGAGCGCGAAAAGTGTCTGTTTATGCCGTTGTTCCTTTTCCTAGGGAAGGGGGAGTCCCCCGCCCCTTCCTCAGAAGAAGGAGTCGACCTCCTAGTGGTGTTTTTTGTGGGCCCCTGGGCACCGCCGGGGTAGGCGACGACGTCAGACCCCGGCCGGACGGTCCAGATCCCGACCGGACGGTTCAGATCCTAATTAGTAAGAATACCAGAACGGTCCAGATCCCAACCGCCAGACAAAGCTATGCAAAGTGTTGTTCTTGCATGGTCGACCTGGCAGCGAAAACCGAATGGAACAGCTTGAGGGCACTCGGTTTTCATTGTACGCAGTTGGGATCTATACCGCTCCACCGGGTTATTATACGTGAGTTCTCAGTACTTCAAGAAGGCCATATATAGGCTCAAGGCGTTCCAAGATGGCAGTGTGTACGAGCGTATACGAAGCGCTCACGGAACTAGTATAACACGTGTACGGCAGGTATGGGGCGCGTATCCGGAAGTTGTCAGGAGCGCATGCGAAACGCATGCCAAACGCACACGAAACGCATCCGAAACGCCTACGGAGCGTACATTGGACTTGCATGTACATGGTACTGAAACGGAACGTATACGGCAGGTACATTATACGCAATTGAAACATACATGAAGCGTATATGAACGTTAGACGCATCGCACATTACACGTTCATGGAACGACTACACAAACGCACAGGAGACGCAACCAGAACGTAGAAACGTACATATCAAACGTAATCGGAAGCTATATGAAAACATATGACATGTACGGAACGTAGATGCAAGGTATATGCAAGAGGGACTTTCCGCTGGAGCACAATGAGCGAATGGTCCAGGATTTCTGGTCTGCTTTTCTAACCTTTACAAGGAGAGGGAGGAAGGAGGGAGCAGGACCAGTTTACACCGAAGCACAAAGTAGGGATCAGCCGCATGCGGGCCACCACCCGCTCACTGTCGAGCGGGTGTGTCGGGTTGGCTACAGGAAGAGGAGAGCAGCCTGCCCGAGCCAGAAGTCTGCGGAGAGGAACAGGGATAGAGGCGAGAGGGGAGAGGGCGAGAGGGGGGGGGAGAGGGAGAGAGAGAGAGAGAGAGACAGAGAGAGCGAGAGAGAGAGCGAACGAGCGGCAGGCCAGGAATCCAATAGTTACAGTGGGGGCACTTAAGTAAACCAGATCCTGCGGGGGGGGGTCGAATGCTTTCCGACTGACTGACCATTGAAGCAACACAAATACTTTGGCGACGTACCCAACCTTTGCGCAATGCGGGGCATACGTACATCAGGATTGCTACAACGGGGGCGATGACGCAACATGGACGCATGTGATTGGAGGGGGCGAACTGGGCCATCCAGGGGGTGGATGAACAAGTGGGCCGTTCATCGGGTGGATGGAAGCGCGGTGGTGCGAGAAATCACAGCTGGGATTGCGGATGGCTCGGCCGTCCACTTTCACCTCGTCCCTCAACCATCTTTGAATCAGCTCCTGCCAGCTAGACAGCCCTGGGCCCTCTCGACTGTCTCCACTTCTCTTGCGTATTTAATGGTCCCACTGGCTTTCGATCTCTTCTCCCTTCATGTTTTCTCAGTGTCCTCCACACCTGTACTGCTGCCCTTCTAGACGCGGTGCACTCGCCTCGACGTTGGGTTGTCAAAAAAAGGGGGAGGAGGAGGGGAGGAGGAGGAGAAGGAGGAGAAGGAGGAGGAGGGAGAGGTGATAATGGGATGAATGAGGGAGGAGGAGGAAAAGGAGGTTCATAAGGATGAGCATGGAGGACGATGAGGGAGGAGGGCGGGAGCAGGATTGCGGAGGATGATGGAGGAGGAAGGAGGGGGGGCGGAAGGATGAGGACATGTGAGGAGGAGGAGGAGGAGGAGGAGGAGGACGACGACGACGCGGGGCGAAAAGGGAGAAAAGGGACGACGAGGTGCGGGGCGAGAGGGCAGGAATGCTGGCGGGAGGGAGGGATGGAGGGAGGCATGGGAGCAGGAGAAGGGGAGGGAGAGGCGGGGTGGTTTGGGATCGGTGCAAGGGCGCCCTGGGTCGCGGGAGCCAAGGCGGCCAGGCGCGCGAGTACCCTTCCCCCGAGGCGCGGAACGCCTTTCCGAGGGAGCTCTGGGAAGGGGTTCCATGAGCCGGGTGGATGGCCCACTTGGGGCCTCGGAGCATCAGCCGGACGGATGGCCCACTTGGGGCCCTGGACCAGTGCAGGGGTACTGGGTGCCCCGGCGTGATGTTCCATGAGCCGGGTGGATGGCCCACTTGGGGCCTGGGGGCGGCGAGGGGGTTGCGCGCAGGGCGTGCGAGGGTCGGGGGCGTGCATGAGCCGGATGGATGGCCCACTTGGGGCCTCGGGGGGGGCGGCCTCCAGGAGCCGGGTGGATGGCCCACTTGGGGCCTCGGAGCATCAGCCGGACGGATGGCCCACTTGGGGCCTGCATTCGGCCTCCGCGGAACAGCGTTCGGGAAGGGCTGCGCGCCTTCCCGGAACAGCGTTCGGGAAGGGCTGGCGGCGGAGGGAATGGGGAGGGGTGGGAGCGGGAGAGCACGAGGTTGGAAGAAAGGGGCAAATGGAGGGAGGGAAGGGGAAGGGGACGGGGGAAGGCGAAATAGGACAGGGGAGCTGGGGGAAGGGAGGGGGAGGGGGGGGGGAGGGATGAGGGAGGCAGAGTGCGAGAGAAAATGGGCGCGGTTGGCAGATGTAAGTAGCGGGCTAGCATCAGTGAGGCGCTGAACGACACTGGTGTGGGACGCGGGGCGACGACGACGACGACGACGACGACGACGACGACGCGGGGCGAAAAGGGGAGTGAAGGGAGAAAAGGGGAGGTGGCGGCGGAGGGGGCAAGGGGCTGCGCGGTGGGCGGAGGCAGGGGGAGGGCCAGCACGGGAGCGTGCACGGGGCAGACCAGGCGAAGTGGCCACTTCGGCGCCACAGAAAGGGCGCGGCGGTCGACGGGCACACCTAGGACGAGAAGGAGAGAGGGTGGCAGAACAGCAATTCCAAGGCTGCCCCTCGCAGACAATTTGGCTTCACTCGTGCGGCCTGATCCCGCTTCGAGGTGTCTCCATGTCGACGCGGTAGCGGGCCGTGGGCCGAGGCGACCGAACTGTTCCGAACGCTGGGCGGAAAGGCGTTCCAGAAATCTTGGAACGCCTCCCCGAAAGCCGTTCCATGCACCCTTTCGACGGCCCACCTTCTGGATGGCCCTGTTCGCCCCGCCTAATGTGATTTTGCGAGCAGCAGCCGGAAGGGCTACGTAATAACAAATCACCCCCGTTGGCTGTGCCATGCGCTCGCTGCACCCAACGTATCCCACAACAGCTCTTGAGAGCCCCCGCGGGATAAGTGCAGGCGCAACGTTACGGGCATCGCCCGGCAGATGGCCTGTTTCACATATCACCTAACGTATCCCGCAGCAGTTCTGCAGAGCCCCCCAGAGACGGCGAGGTCTCGCTCAGGTCCCCGCGGTGCCTCACTCCGTTGGGCCCACGAGCAGCCCTCGAAAATGGCGACAGCGTCGCAGATCGCAGCGCCCCCAGGGACGGCGAGGTCTCGCTCAGGTCCCGCGGTGCCTCAGTCCGCAGGACCCACGAGCAGCCCTCGAAATTGGCGATAGTGTCGCAGATCGCAGCCCCCCGGGGACGGCAAGGTCTCGCACAGGCGCCCGCGGTGCTTCACTCAGCTGGACCCACCAGCAGCCCTCGAAAGTGGCGACAGCGTCGCAGATCGTAGCCCCCCAAGGGACCGCGAGGGCTCGCTCAGGTACCCGCGGTGCCTCACTCCGCAGACCCACCAGCAGACTTCGAAAGTGGCGACAGCGTCGCAGATCGCAGCCCCCCCAGGGACGGCGAGGTCTCGCTCAGGTCCCCGCGATGCTTCATTCCGCTGGACCCACCAGAAGCCCTCGAAAGTGGCGACAGTGTCGCAGATCGCAGCCCCCCCCCCCCAGGGACGGCGAGGTCTCGCTCAGGTCCCCGCGGTGCCCCCACTCCGCAGGACCCACCAGCAGCCCTCGAAAGTGGCGACAGCGTCGCAGATCGCAGCCCCCCCCCCTAGGGACGGCGAGGTCTCGCTCAGGTCCCCGCGGTGCTTCACTCCGCTGGACCCACCAGCAGCCCTCGAACGTGGCGTTAGCGTCGCAGATCGCACCCCCCAGGGACGGCGAGATCTCGCTCAGGTCCCCGCGGTGCCCCCACTCCGCATGACCCACTAGCAGCACTCGAAAGTGGCGACACTGTCGCAGATCGCAGCGCCCCCAGAGACGGCGAGTTCTCGCTCAGGTCCCCGCGGAGCCTCACTCCGCAGGACCCACCAGCAGCCCCCGAAAGTGGCGACAGCGTCGCAGATCGCAGCCCCCTAGGGACGGCGAGGTCTCGTTCAGGCCCCCGCGGTGCCTCATTCCGCTGGACCAACCAGCAGCCTTCCAAATTGGCGATAGTGTCGCAGATCGCAACCCCCCGGGGACGGCAAGGTCTCGCACAGGCGCCCGCGGTGCTTCACTCAGCTGGACCCACCAGCAGCCCTCGAAAGTGGCGACAGCGTCGCAGATCGTAGCCCCCCAAGGGACCGCGAGGGCTCGCTCAGGTACCCGCGGTGCCTCACTCCGCAGACCCACCAGCAGACTTCGAAAGTGGCGACAGCGTCGCAGCTCGCAGCCCCCCCCAGGGACGGCGAGGTCTCGCTCAGGTCCCCGCGATGCTTCACTCCGCTGGACCCACCAGAAGCCCTCGAAAGTGGCGACCGTGTCGCAGATCGCAGCCCCCCCCCCCAGGGACGGCGAGGTCTCGCTCAGGTCCCGCGGTGCCCCCACCAGCAGGACCCACTAGCAGCCCTCGAAAGTGGCGACATTGTCGCAGATCGCAGCGCCCCCAGGGACGGCGAGGTCTCGCTCAGGTCCCCGCGGTGCCTCACTCCGCTGGTTTCACCAGCAGCCCCTGAAAGTGGCGAGAGCGTCGCAGATCGCAGCGCCCACAGGGACCGCGATGTCTCGCTCAGGTCCCCGCGGCGCATCAGTCCGCAGGACCCACCAGCAGCCCTCGAAATTGGCGATAGCGTCGCAGATCGCAGCGCCCCCCAGGGACCGCGAGGTCTCGCTCAGGTCACCGCGGTGCCTCGCTCCGCTGGGCCCACCAGCAGCCCTCGACAGTGGCGACAATGCCGCAGATCGCAGCCCCCCAGGGACGGCGAGGTCTCGCTCAGGTCCCCGCGGAGTCTCACTCCGCAGGACCCACCAGCAGCCCTCGAAAGTTGCGACAGTGTCGCAGATCGCAGCCCCCCCAGAGACCGCGAGGTCCGAACAAGGCAAGAACAGACAAGAGGGAAGCGGGACGCGACCACAGTGCTTTATTCAAAACGAATACCCAACCAAGGAGGGCTGGGGAAATAAAACAAGGAAACATGTTCTGGAGGCTGGGACCGGCGCGTTGGATTCCCACTGAAACAGACGAATACCATATGAAACAATCCTGGGATATGCGGGTGTCGGTGCATTTCTTTTTCTTGGGTTCTAATGAGACAGCAGAGAATCCTGCGGGGGATTGGGATCGGCGCATTTCTCAATGAAGTTCCGATTGAGGACAAGTTTTTACATTATGTTGGAGTCTGGGATCGGTGCACGTACCTGTTCTTCGTTCCGATACAAGAAACGTAACGTAACACATATGATTCATGCAATAGGTTGTGGTCCGCGCGTTTTTGTTTGAATTCCGATTGAAACAACTGAAGGACTACGTAACACATTTGTTGGATGTTGGGGCCGACACACGTCATCTTGAATTCCGGTAGGCAAATTATCCAGGCGAGGGACCTAGTCAGATGCATTTGTGAGTACCGCCGTTGTGAGAACCGCCTTCGATGGAGCTCCCTACGGGGCCACGAAACGTGTGAAGGGAGAGCCGAAATGTGGCGGGGCCGCGATGCGGGCGCTGCCGCTGGGGCCGCCCGCAGGGGGCGCGGAGGTCAGACGAGATAGGTTGCATGTTGACGTGAACCGTTGCGGTTGACAGGCGCCGGGGGAAGCGGGAGAAGACATGCGGGCGCAGCCGTTGGGCTTTGGGTGGAGTTCCCTATGGGGCCGCGAACCGTGTGAGGGGGATGCCACAGTAATGGGGGCATGTGACCGCAGCCACTGGGGCCGTAGGTGGAGATCCCTATGCGACCTTGCAGCGTGTAAGGGGTGTGCCAAAGTGAGGGGGGGTGGCATGCGAACGCAGCCATCTGCGGAGAACCCTGCTGGGCCACGAAACGTGTGAAGGGCGTGCCAACGTGAGGGGTGGCGGCATGCGAACGCAGCCTTTTGGGCCTTTGCTGGAGCTCCCCATGGGGCCACCAAGTGTGTGAGGGGTGTGCTAAAGGGAGGGGGGTGGCGGCATGCGAACACAGCCACTTGGGCCTTCCGTGGAGCTTCCCATGGGGCCACGAAACGTGCGAGGGGTGTGCCAAAGTGACGGGGTCGGCGGCACGCGATCGCAGGCATTGAGACCTCAGGTGGACCTTTCTATGGGGGCACGAAGCGTGTGAGGGGTGTGCCAAAGTGAAGGGGGGGTGGCGGCATACGAACGCAGCCACTGGGGCCTTAGGTGTAGCTCCCTGTGGGGCCACGACACGTCTGAGGGGTGTGCCAAAGTGAGGAGGGTGGCGGCAAGCGAACGCAGCCACTGGGGCCTTCGGTGTAATTCCTTATGGGGCCACGAAACGTGTAAGCGCTGTACGAATGTGAGAGGGTGGAGGCATGCGAGCAACGCCACTGGGTCCTTAGGTGTAGATCCCTATGGGGCCACGAAGCGTGTGAGGGGTGTACCAAAGTGAGGGGTGGCGGTATGCGAACGCAGCCACTGGGGCCTTAGGTGGAGCACCCTCCGGGACTACGAAACGTGGGAGTGGTGTGCCGAAGCAGACACGTGCAAGAGGAGAGAATATGACAGCGATGATGGTGGTGGTGGTGTTGCTGCCGACGACGACGACGGCGACGACGACGATGATTCGGATGGTGATGATGCTCATGATGCGAATGATGATGGTAAAGGTGGTGATGATGTTGGTGATGCTGCTGTTCTTGTTGATGATGATGATGATGATGATGATGATGATGATGATGATGATGATGATGATGATGATGATGATGATGATGATGGTGATAGTGATGACGATGAAGATGGTTACTATGATGACGATGATGATGGTGATGAGGACCTGCGGGGGGGGCAGGGGCGAGGGTGGGAGGAGGGAGGAGGGGGAGGATGAGGCGAGGAGATGAGAGGGGTGATGCGGGGCAACTCAACACACGAGGGTTAGGGAACACACATAGCATATGACAGAATTCTGCCGGAAGGTGAGGTCGGCGCATTTTCTATTGGGGAATAGAACATTCCAGGATTCTCAGGGGGGGGTCGGCGCATGGTGTATTGAAGTCCGAATAGGAGCTACGAACATTGATCGCATTATATTGGAGGCTGGGATCGACAAACGTACGAATTATTCGCTCCCGATTGAAAACGAACACACAACACGTATGGATTTTGCTGGAGTGTGGGATCCGCGCATTTCTTGCTGAGCTCTTACTACAAACAACTCGAACATAAAAAATAGCAGTTCGCTGGGATCGGCGAACGTCCTGTTGGGTTCCAACTGATAGCATAATGTATCAAATAATGTTGTTGGTGGCTGGGGTTGTATTGACATCCTATCCACCTCCGATTGAAAAACGCATTATGCATGTGAATTATGTAGGAGGCTGGGATCGTCGAAGTTCCCATCGACTTCCGAACGCCAGCAAGCCATGCATAGTAAAACGTTTGAATGGTGGTTGAAATCGGTACATTTCCCGTTTGATTTCGACCACAAGTAGTACATCGGATATGAATTAAATATGTTGGCGGCAGGGATCGACGCATCTCTTAGTGGAAGCAAATTGGGGAAAAACAGATGAGCATATCATGCTGTTGGGTGTTGGTGTCGGCGGGCTTTACAATGGATTCTCGATTGAAGAACCTCCGCATGAATTTGGGAATGCAGCAGGAGGCTGAGACTGGCGCGTTTGCAAGGGGATCTCGGTTGAACAGGTACCCGAATTTCAATGATTCCTGCAGGAGGCGAGGGTCGGCAACTCACAGACAACATAACCCTGCAAGAGGCGGGGGTCGGTGCGTTTGGACATGTATACACATTTATCGTCCGTTCACAAGGAGCGCCAGATGCCCCGAAGAAGCGTCCAGGAGGTCCCAGCAGCCGCGGAGGAGGCCCCAGAAGGCCCCGAGAGCCCTCCAAGGGCGCCGCGAAATGAATCAAAACAAATCCACAAGGAAGCCTGAAAGGAATCCTCCGGAAATCAACCAGGAATCCCTCAGGAAGCCTTACAGGAATCCGTGAGAATCCTTCAGGAATCGTCAGGGACCCATCAAAGAATCCTTCGACATCGTCAGCAATTCGTCAGGGAACTCCAGATATCCTTCAGGAATCCCGCAGGAACCCTCAGGAATATCAGGAATCCCTGAGGAATCCCATCGTAATTCCTCCACTTTTTTGGTTTAGGGGAAATCTGTGAACATCTTCAGGACTCCCCAGGAATCGATCAAGAAGCTTTGGAGGAACCCACAGGAGTCCTTCACGAAGCCGATGGGCTGCCTTCTAAGAAGCGCCGCTCAAGCGCGTTCCATGCGCCGATCGGGCGCCTCTGTAGCGCGTGCGCCTGGAAGCTGGAATCAGACAGGTTGGGATCTGGACCGTTCCAGTTTTTGTATTGGTTGGGGTTTGGACCGTCCGGTTGCCATATGGACCTTTCTCGGCGTTGTCTCGCCGTCCCAATCCCAGGGCGCGGCGCGCCCCAGCCCCAGACATGCGTGTCTTGACTCTTTCAGGACGGCGTCCCTGGAAGTTCCGCTACCCTTTCCCCAGGACCGTTCTTTTACGTCCTCAGTGGTTGTCTGACGGTCCCGAGGCCCGGCGAGGGCCCCCCTGTGGCCGAAAAGTGGCAAACATTTCCCGCCTTGATTTTGTTTGACGATTGGAGGCCTGGAAATGGGCACCAACACCAACACAGGGTGTCTGCCTCCATAGGGGGGAGATGATCCCAGATTTCGGTGTTGGTGGTAATACTTCGGCCACCTCGGAAGCCAGAAGATGTCCACCATCACCGAGATCGGGATCGTCTTCCCTCGGTGGAGGCGCACCGCCGATCTTGGTGTTGGTGTCGACCTGTAGGCCTGCGACCTTCGGGGCCCCAGGGGGGCCCCTGGGTTGGCGACAAAGAATCGGGAGCGGAAACGAGGGGGGTGATGACTAGGGGGGGGTATATATCATGGCGCGGGCCATGATTTTTCCCCAGATTTCTGGGCGCCTCTTCTTGTTTTATTACGTCCCTGGCCCCCCCGCTGGGCCGCGCACATGCCGCCGGGCATGATTTGCACCCCCCCCCTCTTGGACACCCCCCTCTTGGCCGCTCCCGAAAGAAGGGGGGGGGGAGAGCAACGTGCTCCTGTGGGGCCGCAGGGGGGCCCTTTGGGGGGGCGAGGAGCGAGGTCCGGCCGACAAAAAGACAGGCGACACCACCCCGCCTACTACTGCGCTACGGCCCATCTGGGGCCGTCGCGTATACAGTGCAAAAACCCTGCGCCAGATGTCCTGGCATACGCTGCGGCTCGTGGGGCCGTAGGCGGGGTGGTGTCGTTTGTTTTTTGGTGCATACGGGGGGGGGGGGGGGGGATAGGCGTGCCCCTTTGGGGCCCCAGGGGGGGGCCCTTCACGGCCCCCTCATGATATCGCGCGGAAGATCAATCTTGGGGAGGCTTGTCCAAGGGGCGTTGTCTTGCATGGGGAGTTGTCCGGATCCCCGCTGGGTTGTCTCAGCGGTCGTCCGGGGCAGGTCGTTTTGTCGTCATGAATCCGCATGGGTTGTCTGGATTGTCCTGGGGTGGGCCGGGGAGGGTTTGAGGTTTCTTTTCTCGGGGGCCTCGAGACGGGGGTCAGTGCAAACGGGGGTCAGCCACGGCGCCAGATCCTGCAGGATCCTGCAAAGACCCCCTCTGGCTGACCCGGGTCAGGGAGCCGCTCGTGGCCGCGAGGCGGCCGCGCCCATTGGCTGACCCGGGTTTGCGAGGACCTGCGTTGCAGTTTTTTTTCCCTGCATTGCAGTTTTTGGTTTCCTGCTGACCCGGGTCTGGATTGACCAGGGTCAGAAGATCCCCGATTTTCGATTGGATTTTCGATGCGCCTATACACCTCAGTAGGGCACAAGAGGTGAATTTGTCTTCACCCCCCGGCATCAGTTGCCCCCCACTTTCGGAATCAATTCTTGTGAGGTCAAATTCTGATTTTGCCCTTGTTCGAAATTTGGCCTCATCCGGCTTAATCGGCTCAATCCCGTTTCATTCGGTTTAATCTGGCTTGATCCCGCTTGATCCGAGGCCCAATCTAGCGCATCAGCCCCACATTGGGGTTCAATCACCAGTAATTTTTCCGACGACCTGCCAGTGGTTGCCTCCTAGTCCACCAATGACGCAACGCCCGACCCTGGGCTCGGCGGCACCCCGGCATGCTGTACACACTAATGCTATGTGCGCGTCGCCCCTCCTCCAGGGGCGACGCGCGCACCGAGAAATCTTATAGTAGATTCGTCGTGGTGGGCGCTCTCTGGCCGTACCGCTCGGGAAGCGATATGCTACAAGATGGTTATATTATATGTTCGGGTCGGACGCACGCCTCCGAGGAGGCGAGGAGGACCTAGTACTTGTATTAAGTCGGGCCTGTCCCTCTACAGGAGGAGTATTCAAAACTAGCAAACAGTAGCCTGGAGACAACGTTTCTGGACTATTGTTGAACATGTTGAGCGTATGTGTTTCAACTTTGTTGTATCTGTCGTCCAACACCTTCCTGCAGGGGGGCACGTCCGACTTATTGTTAGTCCGAGCATGTTCTTTGGGTGGAGGGCAAAGGGTGAAATCTGATATGCGCAGCTTCGATCGGTGTTCGAGGCTCGCATCTGCACAAAGGTGAATCACAAGACGGATCGATTCTCGAGGCGCGAAAGCCGATATATGGTAGGATTCCTCGGGCCCCCACCCCCCCCCAGATGGTATGGTCCCAGAGACGACGACGACGACGACGACGACGACGACGACGACGACGACGACGGCGACGGCGACGGCGACGGCGACGGCGACGGCGACGGCGACGGCGACGGCGACGGCGACGGCGACGGCGACGGCGACGGCGACGACGCGACGACGACGACGACGACGACGACGACGACGACGACGACGACGACTGCGGTGGCGACGACGCCAGCGGCGGCGGCGACGACGACGATGACGACGATGACGACGACGACGACGACGACGACGACGACGACGACGACGACGACGACGACGACGAGGACGACGAGGACGACGAGGACGACGAGGACGACGACGACGACGACGACTCTGAACCACCACAGCACCACACCACATCCACAGGGGGGGGGAGGGGGGCACCGCAGCGCAGCACCACGCCACGCCCACCTCTGAACCACCACAGCACCACACCACATCCACAGGGGGGGGGGGCACCGCAGCGCAGCACCACGCCACGCCCACAGGGGGGGGCGGGGGGGACCATCGCGCGGGGGGGGGGGGCAATGGCATCAGCATGGGGGGGGGGCCAAGCCCTGGACCACATATGCATTCCACCCCGAGCCCTCCACCCTCAGAAACTGCTCGGGCAGTATGTCGTTGTGCGCCCCGTGGGCCTCGCAAACGGAGGACGTGATGCAGCGGCTGGAGGCGCCGAGCGCCTAGGCCGCGCGCCCTCGGGCAGCAGAGGCAGCGACAGCGCAGGGCGGCGCTGCGCTGAGCGGCCCTGCCTGCGGCGGCTCCGCCTGCGGGCGCGCGCGCCTCGGCGCGGCCTCCGCGTCGCCTCGGGGAGGGGGACGCGTGGGCTTCGAGCAGGCGGGGGGGCGAGGGGGAGGGGCAGGCCGAGAAGGAGGAGGGAGGAGGAGAGGGCGAGGAAAGCGAAGGGAGGAGCAGCTGGAGGGAGGAGGAGGAGGAGGAGAAGGAGGAGGAGGAGGAGAGGAGGAGGAGGAGGAGGAGGAGGAGGAGGAGGAGGAGGAGGAGGAGGAGGAGGGGGGGGAGGAGGGGAGTAGAAGGAGGAGGAGGAGGAGGAGGAGGAGGAGGAGAGGAGGAGGAGGAGGAGGAGGGGGAGATGTAGGACAAGGAGGACGGCGATGTGCGATGTGGGCTCAGGAGAAGGAGGAGGAGAGGAAAGAGAACGGAATAGGGAGGTCAGAGTTGGGAGTGAGGAGAAATATGATGGGGATGCGGAGCAGGAATGAGGTGGGAGTGAGGAGAAAGATGGGGGGAGGAGGAAATGGGAAGAGCTGTGCAGATGGGGCCACCCCCGTGGGCCACCAAGGTTGTATTGGCGAGCTCGTGCCTCCAGCCTGCCTCGGGCACTGAGCCTGGAGGCGAACTCGGACGCGTCGTCCGTACGGCGATTGTGAATAGCACCCTCGACAGCGCCCTGATCTGTTTGCCATTCGGCCGACTTCTGTGTAGAAACCTCGCGCCGCTGCGCACTCCGAGGCTCCTGTGAGGACGAATAGGAAAAACGCGGCGAACGGCAGTGCCGCACCTGCGGCCACCCTGCTGGCCCTCGTCGTCGAGAAACGTGGGCTGCATGGGGCCTCGTGCTGCCTCTCCTCCCGTCCCTGTCTCCCAGGGCCCACACTGCTTCGAGCATCCGATTCGACGCCGCCTGGCCAGCCCGATCCGAGTGGACTCCGACATGCCACAGCGATCCGAGGCGGCCTGGTGCTCGCATGACGCTGTCGCGCATCCCGGCGCGGCCGGTCCGATTCGGCTCCGGTCTTGTGCCGACGCGTCTCGATCCGATGCACGTTTAGATTCGACCCGACATCCCGATTCTATGATGATTGATTCTGCCTTCTCAGCCTCTTGCTCAGCACATTCCGCCTCGGCTTCGTCCTTCTGCACCTCCTCTTTCTCCTTTCTCATCGTCCCCCTTCCCGGTGACCACGCGGCTCCTGCAGATGCTTGCTGCGACGAGGCCCGTCTAGGATGAGAACGAAGAGGAGGAGGAGGAGGAGGAGGAGGAGGAGGAGGAGGAGCATGGTAGAAGATGAAGACGAGGAGCGAGGAGGAGAAGGATGAGGAGGAGGAGGAGGAGGAGGAGGAGGAGGAGGAGGAGGAGGAGGAGCGAGGAGGAAGAGAAGGAGGAGCAGGAGGAGGAGGAGGAGAAGGAGAGGACGAGGAAGGCGAAGGGAGAAGCAGGAGAAAGGAGGAGGACGAGGTGGAGGAGGATGTGGATGAGGAGGTTGAGGAGGAGGAGGAGGAGGAGGAGGAGGACCAGTGTAAACCCAAGAGCCATCAACGATGTTGGAATACACCCTCCCTCCAAGCTCCCTCTTCATAGGCCCCTACACTGGTAGAGCAATGAGCATTCGCCCGCGTGTCAGCACAAGGTAACGCCAAGTTCAAGCTCCGATGAGCATATCAATATCGCGCTATTCGGATACAGTTCCGCGAGCCTCGCGGTGGTTTCTTAGGGCCGTTTGGGGGGTTCTTGGGGGCATCTTGGGGGCCTCTTGGGGGCCTCTTTGGGGCCTCTTGGAATCTCGTGGGGGCCTCTTGGGCCGTCTTGAGGCGCCCTGGCGCCGTCTGGGGGCCTCTCAGGACAGCCTTGTGGCTCTCTTGTGGTCCTCTTGGGCCGTCTCGGGGGCCTCTTGAGCTGTCTTGCAGGCGTCGTTGGGCCATCTTGGGGCCCTCTTGGGCCATCTTGGGGCACTCTTGGGGGCTTCTGCGGCCGTCTTGGGGCCCATCTTGGATGCTGCGGCCGTCACGGGCCTCTGAGAGTCGAAAGAAGAAGGCGAGAACGATAACATTATCTTAAAACATTCTAGAGAATCCATGATTTGGGACTCTGGAGGCGCTCTTGGGGACCCTCTTGGGCCGTCTGGAAAGCTTTTTGGGCCCTCCTGGGGCCACATTGGACTGTAATGGGGCCGTCTTGGCCCGTGTTGAGGCCATCTTGAGCCGTCTTGACGCCTTCTTAGGCCCCTAGGAGGCGTCAACGGGACCAAATCATCGATTCCCCATAAGTTTTCCACGGTTTTGAGGCCCAGAAGGGTGGGGGGCCATCCTGGTCGGCGGAAGTGGCGTGGCCAGTACCTACCAATATGTAGGTAGAAACGATGCAATCATTGGATACACAGGATACGAACATTCCAGAAGGCGCGGACCTGTCTTCGGCCACACGTCACTTCCGGACGTGGATTCAACAGGCTTACGCTACGATTCGCGACCCAATGATTCGGCCTGGGCCGTTTTCGGCTGCGCCGCGGTTGACATTGTCGAACGCGCGGGTGGCCCAGTCGGGTTGGGGCATCCGGCTACCTCGCAGCTCTTTTGACAGATACCCCATGGGAAGGGGAAATTGGATGGACGGAAAGCTATATGCCTCACACGCGTCATCGCTCCTGGCAGGGGCGGGCAAGCGAAAGCGGTCCTCAGCCTAGCAGCGCGCACGTTAGCTGCCATGCAATACGGCACCTTCGCGCGAGGTTCCATCCGCGTTTGTCTGCTTGACCTTGTCGGTTTTCCCCTTTCGGATCGCACACATCTTGGGGACCTGGCGTGGGGCCCTGGACCTCTTGGCGCCATCCTGGGGACAGCTTCCTCGGCCCTGAGCTTTCTCTGATGGCCCTGGGACCCGACACGGGCCTGCAGATGCTTCAAACGTGGACAGGGCCGCAGACAGGTTCCCTGGGGGACGCTCCGGGACCCGGAGCACTTGGCAGCGAAACGGGGGCAACGGCATCGGAGAAGGACATGCAAGAGAGTTGTGCGTGCAGATTGCGCAGAGCGGGGCACAACCGCGAGGGGAGCGGCGGCTGCGGCGAAACGGTTGGAGTAAGAGCTCACGCGCGAGGTGTGCAGCAAACAATTCCCCAGGCAGGAACAGACATCAACCGTCAGGATGAGACGGAGCATTCCACGAGAGAAGCGCAACAGCATGCGCAAGAAAGCATGTATATATACACATATGCAGAGAGAGAGAGAGAGAGTTCGGGCTCACGGTGCGCAGGTGTGAATCGCACGAGTGTTCGAGCACATGCGGGACGATGTCTCCGAAGCCCAAGTTCACGTTTGTGGAGAAACGCAGCTTCGCACGTGCGAAAACAATGGCACGTTGAAGCGCAAGCCGTACACAGGATTCGCGTAGTTCTTGTCACAGAAGGGGCAAAGTCGCAGTTGGCAACTGTCGACGCGTTGCAGGCCCGTGGAGGTCGACGAGGGATGAGGGGCGAAGGAGGGTTAACAAGGGAAAGAGGAGGCTGCTATGAACGATGTGTTGCGAAGGAGGAGAGGATCACCACGAAGAAGTACGAGGATGGGGAGCAGGGCGATGAGGAAGGCAGGAGAAGGATAACGAGAAGGCGTTAGAAGAGACAACGGGAAATCACGAGGGGGGGAAGCAGGCGCGAGAGGATAGGCGGTCGATCGAAGACGCCCACGGCAAGTCACCGCCGCCCCTTGCCTTTCTTGAAAGCGCCCATGTGGCCGAACGTTGTGGCCAGAGCTCAGCCGAACTATCGGACCATCTGTTCCCCCAGCCGTTGTGGAAACCCTCCGGGGAACACGCGAGGGATAAAGAAGAGGAGGAGGAGGAGAGCGAGGGAAAAGGGAGGAGGAGGCCTCTTGGGAGCCTTTTGGAGCACTCTTCCAAGGTTTCCTGGGGGCCTCTTGGAAGCCTCTTGGGGGCCTCTTCGGTCCTACTGGGGGCCTTCGGGGGTTTCTTGGTGGCCCCGTTGTCCGTCGTAGGGCGTTCCTGGCCCGTCTGACGCCGTCGGAAGCCGTTTCAGGTGCCACTCTTGGCCGTCGTGGGGCTTTATTGGGGCGCTTCAGAGCTTTCTTGTAGGCCATCGTGGGGGTCTTGGGAGCCTCTTGTGCCATCTTGGGGCCGTCTTGGCTGCATCTTGGGCCGTCATGGGGCCATACTGAAGGCCACTTGGGCAGTCTGAGGGGAGGCGATGTGTGGGGCCTCTTGGGCGTTCCGGGGGCGATAGTTGCAGGCCTTTTGGGCCGCCTTGGACAGCCGACAGGCCGAACAAAAGCAAATGCAACAAATTCCGTCAAAAACATGCAGCAAAGCAATACGTATTGTTTGCTCGGGCATTCCTGGAGGACCTCTTGGAGGCCTCTTGGGCTCTTGGAAGCCCCTCGGGCCGTCTTGGGCCATCTTGAGGCCTGCATGGTGGGCCGTCTTGGCCGTCTTGGAGACCATCTTGGCAGTCTCGGAGTGCGCGCGCTGGCTGGCGCTGGCTGGCGGGGGGGTGGAGCGCAGAGCCGGCGCCGTGCCGATACAGAGGGGTGGGGAAGGAGGGGGCGCGCTGGCCGGTGTGGGAGAGGAGGCGTCGGGAGCCTTGAGGCGGGGGTCAATATGCAAACGGGGGTCAGCCAGAGCGCCCGATCTTGCAGGATCCTGCAAGGCCAGGGTCGCATTGACACATGATGCTTGGGTGCAGGACAAGATCCGTCGCATTGACCCCGTCTTGGGCGCAGGATCTTGCAGGATCATGCAGGGTTCTGCAAGGCCTGACTGACCTGGGTCTGGATTGACCTGGGTTGGAAGATCCCCGGAGGTGGGCTGGCTGCGGACATGGAGGGGGGCCTTGCCGTGCCGAAAGAAGGTGTCAGGGCGGAGAGAGCGCGCTGGCGGCTGTGGAGGAGGGCAGAGGGGGGACCGGTGCCGTGCCGATGAAAAGGGGTCGGGGCGGAGGGGGCACGTTGGCTGGCAGAGGAGGGCGGGGTGGGGGGGGTAGGGCGGGCGGAGGGGGGCGGCGGGAAGGGCGGCGGGGCTGCTTAGACCCCCGGGAGTGGGCATGTGTGGGCACAGTGGGCCGACCCCGCCAGTCCTCCAGAGGCGAGAAGGCCCCAGGTGGAAACACAGCGCGTGCCATGCTCAAAACGTACGGGGTCAAGACGTTACGCGCCCGCTTCCACACGTGGGCTTATGTTCTGGCGAGTATATACAACCAGGCACATGGTCTGCATCTACGCCGAGCCGCGTGTCAAACGTTCATGGCTGCGTGTTGCGTGCAGGGGCAGACAAGGGCCACGGGCTCAAGATGGCATCCGAGTCTGCCGAAGCTGGGCCCACGACAGCTCGAAAGGGCCCCGAAGAGGCATTACATATTATAGGTCATTCCGATGTTTTCATGTGTTCACTTTTCTGGCCGGTAGAATGCCCATGACGGGCCGAGAGGCCCGTGTTGCTTCAAGCCATCTTGACCCGAGCCTCTGGCTCATGTCGGTTCAGGGGTCGCATTGAATGTTAGGCGCTTGGCGAGGATCTAGATCAGACAGCCCTCGCTTCGAAGCGGCCATAAAGAAGTCTGGTAGGACAAACAATTGGAGAGAAGCGCTGCAACTGTTCTGCGAGGTATCCAACGCATGCGTGAAATACAGCCATGGCTGTTACCTTGCCGCTATCAGCGCGTGCGCAAAAGGAAAGCAGTGGCAGCAAGCCCTGTCGCTGGTCAGCGAGATGTGGGGGTCGAAGTTGGAGCCCACCGTCATCAGCTACGGTGCTGGGATCAGCGCGTGTGAGAAAGGTCAGCAGTGGCAGCCAGCCCTGTCGCTGCTCAGCCAGATTGTCGAGACAACATTGGAGCCCGACACCATCATCTACAACGCTGGCTTACGGCGGCTCCAAGACGCTCCAGAGGCCAGCCACCCGGACGACCCCAGGGGCGCTCCGAGCCACTCAAGAGGACGCTCCGACGGCCCCAAAGGCCCCGAGGGTAGGCCAGGAGCCTCCGAAGACGGTCCTCAAGGCCAGGACAGACCCGAGACGCAAAAGTCGTCCCATTCTTCCGGGAAACTGAGTGTTTTGAGAGTCTTGTGCTTTTCGTCTCCGACGCGTCTACGACGGCCACAGAGATCCCCAAGACCGCCCCAAAGTGCCCCCATCAGAGCCCCAAGACGGGCCCAGGACGGCCGAATATGTACGTGGTCGCCTTCATCCCAGCTTCGTCGTCATGGCTTTTCTGGAACCGGTGCCCGAGGACCGCTTTCGAGCCCTGGGGCCGCCAGACCAGGATCCAGGATCACAAAGGCGAACCGCGGGATGTGTTGCTCCCATCGTACTTAAGGACCACATCCTAGAGATAATTTCGAGCGTCCCAAAAAGTGTCGAAACGGTGCCAAGCGAGTATCGCCTCCCAGGGCCCGACACGTGAAAACCCACAAGTTGGGGTACTTTCGTGGTGCTCGAAATTCTTTCTGGTGGTCGAGGCTAAAGTAGGCTGGGGCATCATAAACCGCGGGATCATCCTGCAGGGGCGCCGTGCGCCCGAGGGACCTCCCCGCAAGGCGCTCCGTCTCTCTCTCTCGCCGCCGCCGACGTCAGCGTCCCCGTCGGGCGGCGCCGCCGGGCGCTGCAGAGCGTGCTGGTGCCGCTCGGGGCGCTGCTGCTGCAGGGGCTAACTTCCATGTGGATCACTGGCCTTTCGGCAGCATTCCCGCCGCTCCCCCCGAGAGTACACTCGGCCAGATGTCGTGGACGGAGTCCACGGGGCAGCCCCAGTCAGTTGCAGTGCTGGGATCAGCGCGTGCGAGAAGGGTCAGCAGTGGCAGCCGGCCCTGTCGCTGCTCAGCCAGATGGTCGAGACGAAATTGGAGTCCGACGCTATCTATACTACAATACCGGGCATTGCGCGTGCGAGAAGGGCGAGCGATGGTCACCCGCGGCGGCGCCCCGAGGGGTGACGCCGGCCCGGCCCGGGACAGCCCGGGGCGGCCCATGAGGGCTCCGACGCGGAGGCCTCGAGAGTCTCCCGGAAGCTCCCCAGCGAGCCCGAGAGGGCCCCAGGACGGGCTCGGAGGCCCCCCGCGAGTTTCTGCGGAGCTCCCAGGGGACCCTCACGAGGGCCCCGAGGCCGCAAAACTATCGATATTCTCAAGGGTCTTTGACGTTTCTGGTGGTGCTCCTCCCGCCCCAAGGCGCCCACCACGGCACCGCGGGTCCGAAATCGGGCCCATGATGCCCGGGGGGCCTCCGAGAGAGTCCCCAAGAAGGCCCCATGAGGCCCCAGCTCTCGGGGCCCCCAAGACGGCCCAAGAACCTTCCGGACGGCCCCAAAGGGACGCCCGAGCGGGTCCAGTTCGGAGCGCTTCCCCACCTTCCGGGCCCCTCCACGGCCCACGGCTCCAAGACGCCCCCGAGAGGCGCCCAGAAGGCCCAGGAGGCGCCCCCAAGAGGCCCCCCGGGCGCTCTCCGGAGGCTCCCAGAAGGCTTCAGAGGCGCTCCCAAAAGCTCTCACAGCCGAGAGCGCGGCCGCCCCCACCCCAACAGCGTGGCCCCTTCGCGGGTTCCTCAGGTCACGTCGGCCCATCCACCCTTGCGCAGCCAGCGTGCCCTGGGCCTTCCTGCTCAGGGGACGCCCAAGCGGGTCCAGTTCGGAGCGCTTCCCCCCCCTCCGGACCCCTCCACAGCCAGCAAGGTTCCAAGACGCCCCCGAGAGGCCCCCAGAAGGCCCAGGAGGCGCTCCCAAGAGGCCCCCGGGCGCTCTCCGGAGGCTCCCAGAAGGCTTCAGAGCCGCTCCCAAGAGCTCTCACAGCCGAGAGCGTGGCCGCCTCCACCCCGTTACTCAGGACACGTCGGCCCATCCACCCTTGCGCAGCCAGCGTGCCCTGGGCCTTCCTGCTCCAGAGCATCGCCCCTGATTTGAAAAATCCACACCCCACGCCTCTTGGGACACGCATCGCCTGGGAGGGGATGCAAAAAAGCCCTGCTTGGACCACCCGCAGACGTCCCAGGCCCCCTTCCTGAGCACCCCTCCCGCACGGAGTGTGTCCCAAGAGGTGTGGGGTACGGTTTTCTCCATGCCAAACGCGCGCTCCCCCTCGCCTTCCTCCTCCCCGCCCCTTGCTCGCGCCCCCTCTGTTCCTGCGGCTGCTGTTGCTGCCCCTGCTGCTGCTGCTGATGCTGCTGCTGCTGCTGCTGCTGCTGCTGCCGTTGCTCTCCCTCCGCCTCGTGCTGCTGCGCCTGTTGGACCCCGCCGCCCCTCCATCCCTGCTCCCCCCTGCCTCTCTATCCCCGTCCTGCCCTTCCCACTTCTCTGGGCCTTCTCTCCGCTGGCCGCCAACCTCGCCGCCTGCCATCACTGCTGCTGCTGCTGCTGCTGCTGCTGCTGCTGCTGCTGCTGCTGCTGCTGCTAGCGCTGCTCCAGACGCCGTCAGGATCAACAAGCAAACAGCGCACCCTGAAGCAATAAGCAGCAACAAGCGCACGCTCAATCCTCTGGCATTCGTGGACGGCAGCCCACGGGTCAACCTTAGTCATCATCTACAACGCTGGGATCAGCGCGTGCGGGAAGGGCGAGCAGTGGGAGCGGGCTTTGGCGCTGTTGGGGGAAATGTGTAAGGCGAAGCTGGTGCCCTGCGTTATCAGCTACAGCGCCGGGATCAGCGCGAGTGACAAAGGCAAGCAGTGGCAGCGGGCGCTTGTTTTGCTGAGCGAGATGTGGGAGGCGAAGCTGAAGCCCGACGTCATCTCTTCTACAATGCAGCGATCTTTGCGTGCCAGAAGGTCCTCTGTCCCGAAAGACTGGCCGGGCCCTCCGGGCCGCCCTGCGAGCCCCCGGGCCGCTCCGAGACGGCTCAGAGACTTCCACGAGGGCGCCCGGACAGACCAAGAGGGACCCAACCGAGCCCCAGGTCGGCCCCAGAGGCCTCCAAGGCAGGCCAGAAGGCTCCCAAGGCGGCCCAGGAGGCCCCCAGGAGGGACCCCAGATGCAAAAATTGCACCATTCCTTTTGTAAAACGTGCGTTTTTGATATGCTCGCTCTTTTCGTCTTCACCGCGTCCAAGACGGCTTTACAGGCCCCCAGCTCGCCCCAAGACGCCCCCAGAGCAACCCAGGAGGGCCCCCAAACGGCTCGAGGCGGCCCCGGGACGGCTCCCACCCAAGACAGCCCCAAGAGCAGTTCATAATACCCCACGGGACGGCTCCGAGAGGCTCCAGGGGGCGCCAAGACGGCCTCAGAGCACCCTTTGGAGCCCCAAGACAGCCCCAGGGGCTCCCAAGGCAGGCCAGGAGGCTCCCAAGATGGCCCAGGAGGGCCTCCAGGAGAGCCCCAGGAGGCCAAAATCGTCACATTCCCGACGGGAAACGCACATTTTCATTATATCTGCCATGCAGCCCCCCCAGCTCGCCCCAAGACGCGCCCAGAGACCCCGAGGAGGGCCCCCAAATGGCTACACACGGCCCCGGAACGGCTCCAGAGGCACCCGAGATGGCCCAAGACGCACCCAAGACAGCTTCAGAGCACCCCTGGGAGCCCCAGGACAGCCTCAGAGGCCGCCAAGGCCAGGAGGCTCCCAAGATGGCTTAGAAGGGCCTCCAGCAGAGCCCCAAGATGCCCAAATTGTCCCATTCCCCGACGGGAAACGCGCATGTTCACTATATCTTGTTTTTTCGTCCTCGCAGCGCCCAAGACGGCTACTCAGGCCCCCAGCTCGCCCCAAGACACGCTCAGAGGCCCCCAGGGGGGCTCCCCAAAAGCTCCACAGACGGCACAAGACGCACGCAAAACAGCCCCAAGAGCAGTTCCTTTTTTGCCCTAGACGGCCCCAGCGCCCCGTCTCCAAGACGGTTGTGCAGGCTCCCACCGCCCCGTCTCCAAACTTTTCCATTTGCACAGTCTCCCAGACGACTGTACAGTCCCCCAGATCGCCCCACCCAAAACGGCCCGAGACGGCCCCGGGACGGCTCCAGAAGCGCCCGAGACAGCCCAAGAAACATCCAAGACAGCCCCAAGAGCGCCCAAGATCGGCCCACGATGTCCCCAAGACGGCCTCAAGATGGTCCGAGAGGCGCCCGAGACGGCCCCACATCGCCCAAAGACAGCCCAAGAGGCATTCAAGACGGCCCAAGAGGGTCCCGAGAGACCCCCAGGAGGACGAAAAGAGGCCCTTAAACGGCCCCCAAGAGGCCTTGGATCCTTCTCTCTTGGGGAGCGTCGAACTTCCAGCGTCGTCTAGTGGGCTTCTTGGACCCTCTGGGAGCCATCTCCGCGCCTTCGGGGGGACGTCTTGGGGCGGTGCGCTCGAAAGGCCGATTCGTGTCCTCGCACTGGGCCCGACTTAGGGAGTTCGTGGGGCCCTCTGTGGCCGTTTAAGAAGCCTCGTCGCCCGTCCTGGAGACCGTTTGGGCCGTCGCGCCGCTCTCTTGCGGGCCTCTTAGGCCGCGCCCACCGGCCCCATTTTCACCATACTACCAGATAGAATTATCATTCGGCCCCGACGAGGAGCAGATACAAGTATCACGGCTACCCTCCCCGCAGAAGCTATGATGAACATATACTGGGGCGTGAAAAACAGCTTCTGTCCACACCATGTCATGCCTGCATGGGTGTGCTTCCACTGACAGCAGCTCTACCATCGCGTTCCTGCCTTCAGGCCTGCTTGCCTGCATCCCTCGCCCACCTCCCCCTCCAGCGGCCACCGCCTCCATCCACACCGTCTCCTCCAACCTCCCCTCGCCTGCGAGGCCCCGGAGACGCTCCACTTCCACATGGCGGGCAGATTCCGCGGCCAGTCAGCTACAACGCTGGGATCAGCGCGTGCGAGAAGGGCGAGCAGTGGCAGCGGGCTTTAGCGCTGATGGGGGAGATGTATAAGGCGAAGGTGGAGCCCGACGTCATCTCTCCTACATGGCCGGGGGAAGCGCGTGCCGGAAGGGAAACAAGTATCCAAAATCGGCCTCGGCGGGCCCCTGGCGCCGGCGGGCCCCTGGCGCCCCTGGCGCGGCCCGGCGTGCCTCCGGGCGGCTCGAGCACGCTTCGGGACGCCGTGAGGGAGCGCCGAGATCGGGCCAACAGTCCCAACATGGCCCCAGGACGGCCCCAGAGGCCGTCCAGACGGCTCGCGGCGGCCAAACATTAGTTATGTGTTATGGTTTTTGTTTGGTTTTCAGGTTCTTGCGATTTCGAGCCAAGAGCGGCGTAAGACGGCTCTTGGGGCCTCCCGAACGGTCCAAGGCCGCCCAAGAGTTCCGGCAAGGGCCCGAAGACGAGACGGCTCCCGCAAGAGCCCAAGACGGCCCAAGAGAGCCCCAAGACGGCCCGAGAGAGCCACCAGGAGCCCCTAAACGTGCCCCCAAGAGCCTCCCAAGAGGGATCACAGAGAGCTCCGAGACAGCCCAAGAGCTCCAGCATGGCCCCAAGACGGCCCAATAGGCCGCGGAGACGGCTCGCGGCGGCCAAAAATCATTTATTTCTCACAAGGGTTTTTCCCAACCATCCTGTGGTGTTGGGTCCTCGTTTTGAAGAGACAGCGCCCCGTGTTCCTCTCCTCTCCTCTCCTCCTCGTCCTCGTACTGCTCCTCCTCCTCCTCCTCCTCCTCCTCCTCCTCCTCCTTTCCGTAGCCATTTTGGCTCAAGCCGTTCTGCCTCGAGCCGCCGTGCCCGACCGTTTTTTCTGTTGCCCGCGCGCCCCTCGGCAGCCGCTGCTGGAGCCATGGCCCCCCCGAGCGCCGCCCGCCGCCCCGCCCTGGCGGCGGGCGACATCGACGACGCCATCGCCAAGTTCAACGAGGCGACCAGCCGCCTGGCAGAGGCGGAGAAGGCCCAGGCACAGGCCAACGAGGTGATCGCGGAGATCAACGCGAGCATCGACAAGGACAAGGCCGAGTTCGAGGCCTCCCTGAAGGCCAACATGGAGAACACGCTCGCCCGCCAGGAAGCGGCCGCCAAGCAGGCCATCAAGGACATGGAGGATGGTGCGGCAAGCCGCATCGAGTCCTACATCAGCACCACGGCGATCGAGCGCGGGATGAAGGAGCTGAAGGCCCTGGATGCCAGCAAGAAGGACAAGTACATGGACATGGCCATCGATGAGCTGTGAGTTGCTACAGCTTGTGGGCCAAAAGAGGCCCACCACAAGCACGTGCATCTTTCCTCCCCCTCCCTCAGTGTTTTGACTTTTTTTCTTGTAGGCTCCAGGCCTCGAGCCCATGAGCTGCTTCGGGCCTGGATCGAGAAGAGCTCCGCAGCGCAGCACGGCGTCTTTGCGCGCCGTTGTCCCGCCCCCCCCCAAAAAAAACTCCTCCTCCTCCTCCTCCTCCTCCTCCTCCTCCTCCTCCTCCTCCTCCTCCTCCTCCTCCCCCTCCATCCTTCATCCTCACACGTTTCGTGGCCCCATAGGGACCGCAGCCGTGGACATGGGCGTGCGCAGGTAAAGAGGGAGACAGAGAACGGGAAGGAAGCGGGCGCGATCCTCGTGAGGGGCGTGCCGACATGGGCGTCGACATTTGTGTACGTAGACTCACGCGCGCGCAGACTCATCCACAACCAGATTCACCCGTGCTCACACTCACCCGTTCTCAGTCTCTCGCACACAGACCTATCGTTTTCGCACGCGTTGTGTGCCCCGCCACGCATTTCGGCACGCCCCCCACACGGTTCGTGGCCCCGTAGGGAGCGCGGGCGAATATGACATTCACAATGTTTGCATTCACAACTGCACATGGTTGGGTCCTTCGCCAGGCTAGTGACCTGATTTTCTGGTTCTCGCGATTTCGAGCTACTCCTGGGCCCCGCAGGAACGCTCCAAGGTCCAAGAGGCTCCGGCCAGGGCCCGATGACGGCTCAGGAGTGGCCCAAGACGGGGTCTAGAGGAGTTCTAAACGGTCCAAGAGAAATCCTCGACGGCGCAAGAGAGCCCCCAGGAGCCCCAAACGGGCCCGTAAGAGCCGCCCAAGATGGTTCAAAGAGATTTCCGACACGGCCAAACACTTCCAATATGGCTCCTGCACGGCCCCACGGGTCGTCCAGACGGGCCGCGGCAAACGAAAGCATTGATTCCCCTATGGTTTTGAAAAGATTTCCACCTTCTCGCCATTTCGAGCCAAGTCCGGCCCAAGACGGCTGCTGGGGTTCCCCTGGACGCTACAAGGGCGTCCGCGGGGATTTGGAAGAGGCCCCACAAACACCCAGGAGGGCTCCAAGCTGGCCCAGGAGGCTCCCAAGATGGCCCAAAGCCGCCCAAGACGGCCTGATGACAGCCCGACATGCGCCCAAGACGGCCCAGAACGGCCCAAGACCGCCCATAAGGCGCCCGAGATGGCCCCAACTCACCCTCAAGACCCCGTACGAGGCCCGAGGATACCTCTGGCCGCAGGACGTGCACATTCTAAATACGCTAGATGACGTGGGCGAAATCCACGGGTTCGCCCTGGTCAGCTACAGCGCTGGGATCAGCGCGTGTGAGAAGGGCGAGCAGTGGCAGCCAACGCTGTTGCTGCTGAGCGAGATGCGGGAGGCGAAGCTCGAACCCGACGTCATGAGCTACAACGCTGGGATCAGCGCGTGCGAAAAGGGCGAACAGTGGCAGCCGGCGCTGGCGCTGCTGCGTGAGATGCGGGAGGCGAAGGTGGAGCCCGACGTCATCTCTCCTACATGGTCGGTTGAAGCGCGCGCGAGACGCCCAGGGCCCCACGTGAACAAAATCGCTCCTTTACGGCGCCACCACGGGGCCGAATCGCTCAGGCCGGTCCCAGAGGCGCTCCAGAGGGGTTCCCAGGCCGTCCAAGAGCGCTCCAAGACGGCTTCAGTGGGTCCCGAGACGGCCCACGAGGGCCCGAAGCCTTTTGGAGGGGGCTCCACGACGATCCAAGAGGCAGCAAAGACGCCTTGTGTGCTCCTCAGCGGCCCAGGACACGCCAAGAGGCTTCCCAAATCGCCCCAAGAAGACGCCAGCGGCCCTTAGGAGGGCTACAAGACGGCCTACAAGAGCCCCAAGACGACGCAAGAGAGCCCTGAAACGGCTTCACAGAACCCCAAGACGGCCCCGAGATAGCTCCGAGGGGGCCCCAAGAGACTCCCAAGACGGCCTCAGGCAGCCTCAAGAGAATTCCAAGACGGTCCAAGGCCTCCCGGACGCCCCGTGTCGGCCCAAAATGGCCCCAAGACGTCCCAAAACGCTCCCAGAGCAGCCCAAAACATTAGCCTGGCGAAGAACCCAACCATATGCATTTGTGAGTACCGCAGCTGTGGGTTTCATCTTCAGTGGAACTCCCCATAGGACCACGGAACGTGTGAGGGGTGAGCCGGGATGGGTGCCACTAGGGCGTTCGGTGAAGCTCCCTATGGGGCCGTGAAACTCGTGAGGGGTGTGCCGACACGGGTGGCGGAAACGCATGTGAGGGCCGCCACTGGGGCCTCCAGTGGAGCGCCCCGAAACATGCAGGGGGGGGGGCCGGGATGGGTGGCGGAGACGCATGTCAGCGCCGCCACTGGGGCCTTCGGTGCAGCTCCCTATGGGGTCACGAAACGTGTGAGGGGTGTGCCGAATTGCGTGCGGGTGACGCATGCGGGCGGTGCCACTGTGGCCTTCGGAGGAGCTCCCTCTGGGACCACAAAGCGTGCGAGGGGTGTACCAGGATGTGTGGCGGGGACGCATGTTAGCGCCGCCACTGGGGCCTGTGGTGCAGCTCCCCATGGGGCCACGAAACGTGTGAGGGATGTGCCGAATTGGGTGGGTGCGGGTGACGCATGTGAGCGCCGCCACTGGGGCCTTCGGTGGGACTCCCTATGGGGCCACGAAGCGTCTGAGGGGTGTGCCGAATTGGGTGTGCGGGACGCATGCGCATGTGAGCGCCGCCGCTGGGGCCTTCGGTGGAGCTCCCTATGGGGCCACGAAACGTGTGAGGGGTGTGCCGACTTGGGTGTGCGGGACGCATGCGGGCGGTGCCACTGTGGCCTTCGGTGGAGCTCCCTATGGGACAAGGAAACGTGTGAGGGGTGTGCCGACATTTGTGTGGGGGACGCATGCGGGCGGTGGCACTGGGGCCTTCGGTGGAGCTCCACATGGGGCCACGAAACGTGTAAGGGGTGTGCCGAAATGTGTGGGGGGGACGCATGCGGGTGGTTGCACTGGGGCCTTCGGTGGAGCTCCCTATGGGGCCACGAAACGTGTGAGGTGTGTGTGTGTGTGTGTGTGTGTGTGTGTGTGTGTGTGTCTGTGTGTGTGTGCCGATTTTGGTGTGGGGGACGCATGCAGGCGGTGGCACTGGGGCCTGCGGTGGAGCTCCTTATGGGGCCACGAAACGTGTGAGGCGTGTGCCGAAATGGGTGTGGGGGACGCATGCGGGTGGTGGCACTGGGGCCTTCGGTGGAGCTCCCTATGGGGCCAGGAAACGTGTGAGGGGTGTGCCCAAACGGGTGTGGGGGACGCATGAGGGCGGTGGCACTGGTGCCTTTGGTGGAACTCCATATGGGGCCACGAAACGTGTGAGGGGTGTGCCGAAGTGGGTGTGAGGGGCGCATGCGGGCGGTGGCACTGGGGCCTTCGGTGGAGCTCCACATGGGGCCACGAAACGTGTGAGGGGTGTGCCGACTTGGGTGTGCGGGACGCAAGCAGGCGGTGGCATTGGGGCCTTCGGTGGGACTCCCTATGAGGCCGCGATTCGTGTGAGGGGTGTGCCGAACTGGGTGTGGGGACGCATGCGGGCGGTGGCACTGGGGCCTTCGGTGGAACTCCCTATGGGGGCCACGAAACGTGTGAGGGGTGTGCCGAAATGGGTGTGGGGGACGCATGCGGGAGGTGGCACGGGGGCCTTCGGTGGAGCTCTTATGGGGTCACGAAACGTGTGAGGGGTGTGCCGAAATGTGTGTGTGTGTGTGTGTGTGTGTGTGTGTGTGTGTGTGTGTGTGTGTGTGTGTGTGTGTGTGTGTGTGTGTGTGTGTGTGTGTGTGTGTGTGTGTGTGTGGGGGGGACGCATGCGGGCGGTGGCACTGGGGCCTTCGGTGGAGGTCCCTACGGGGCCACGAATCGTGTGAGGGGTGTGCCGAAATAGGTGTGGGGGACGCATGCGGGCGGTGGCACTGGGGCCTTCGGTGGAGCTCCCTGTGGGGCCACGAAACGTGTGAGGGGTGTGCCGACATGGGTGATGATGATGGTCATGATGATGATGATGATGATGATGATGATGATGATGATGATGATGATGATGATGATGATGATGATGATGATGCTGATGCTGATGCTGATGCTGATACTGATGCTGATGCTGATGCTGATGTTGGTGATGATGCTGGTGCTGCTGATGATGATGAAGATGCTGATGCTGCTGCTGATGCTGCTGATGATGACGATGATGACGATGATGATGATGATGATGCTGATGACGATGATGACGATGATGATGACTCTGATGATGATGATGCTGCTGATGCTGATGATAATGATGATGATGCTGATGATGATGATGGCGATGATGATGACTCTGATGGTGATGATGATGCTGCTGATGATGATGATGATGATGACGATGGTGATGACGCTGATGATGATGATGATGATGATGATGATTATGATGATGATGATGCTGATGCTGATGCTGATGATGATGATGATGATGAGGATGATGATGACGATGATGATGATGATGATGATGATGATGATGATGATGATGATGATGATGATGATGATGATGATGATGATGATGATGATGACGGGAGGAGAGAGGAAGGGGGAGGAGGGAGGGAGGAGGAGGAGGAGGAGGAGGAGGAGGAGGAGGAGGAGGAGGAGGAGGAGGAGAAGGAGGAGGAGGAGGAGGAGGAGGAGGAGGAGGAGGAGGAGGAGGAGGAGAGGAGGAGGAGAGGAACGTGGGTCGACGTCTCTTCAAAACGAGGACCCAACACCACAGGATGGTTTGGAAATCTCAGAACGGCCCGAAAAAGACTCCACAAGGACCACCAAGCAGGCCCAGAGGCGCCCATTAAAAGAGCCATCGGTCAAGTACAAAGCTCTTCTCACCAAGGCTCCCAAGAGCGAGCCGCAGCGTAGAGAGCTCTCCCAGGCACAGCTCCCAAGAGCGAGCGGTGACGTGACCAGCCCTTCACACAGGGGCTCATAAAAGCGAAGGGTGCCACGAGCCATCTCGTGCCTGAGAGCGTGCGCCCTTCGTCACGCTTCACCCAGGCAACTGGGAAGAACTCACTACAGCTTTCCGGGCGTACACCGCCCACGGATCCTCGCCGCACTCAGAGCGCTGCACTTCTCCGTGGGTGCGGGTGCAAGTGCGCGAAGGTATGCGCGTGTGGCACGGAGCCGCGCCGTGGAGGCGCACTAGGAGGACCTGAAGGTCGTGGGCGAAGTCCATGGGTTCGCCCTAGTCTCTCCTACATGGCCAGTGGAAGCGATAGCGAGAATGTCTCAGGGCCTCGTGTACACAAAATCGCCCCTTTACGGCGCCACCACGGGGCCGAATCTGGTCCCAGAGGCGCTCCAGAGGGGTTCCCAGACCGTCCAAGAGCGCTCCAAGACGGCCTCAGTGGGTCCCGAGACGGCCCACGAGGGCCCGAAGCCCTCCTGAGGGGGGGCTCCACGACGACCCAAGAGGCAGCAAAGACGCCCCAAGAGGGCCCCGAGCGCACGCCAAAGAGGCACACATCGTCAAATTCCCGTAGGAAAGCGTATATTTTCAGCATGCCCGCCTTGTGTGCTCCTCAGCGGCCCAGGACACGCCAAGAGGCCTCCCAAATCGGCCCAAGAAGACGCCAGCGGCTCCTAAGATGGCTCCAAAACGGCCCACAAGAGCCCCAAGACGACGCCAGAGAGCCCTGAAACGGCCTCACAGAACCCCAAGACGGCCCCAAGATAGCTCCGAGGGGGCCCCAAGAGGCTCTCAAGACGGCCTCAGGCAGCCTCAAGAGAGCTCCAAGACCGTCCAAGGCCTCCCGGACGCCCCGTGTCGGACCAAAAAGGCCCCAAGACGTCCCAAAACGCTCCCAGAACAGCCCCCCAAAAACTCGGAATGACTTGAAAAAGACCCCCACAAGGACCACCAAGCAGGCCCAGAGACGCCAACTAAAAGAGCGATCGGTGAAGTACAAAGCTCTTCTCACCAAGTCTCCCAAGAGCGAGACGCAGTGTAGAGAGCTCTCCCAGGCACAGCTCCCAAGAGCGAGCGGTGACGTCGGGACACCCTTCCGACCTCTCACACAGGAGCACGCACGCACAGCACGCAAGCACAATAGATTTCCTGGGCTGTCCCCCGGAAGAGGCTCGGGGGGAAAGCCCAGGAACGGCCCCAGAGGCGCCCCAAAAAACTGCAAGAGAAAAGGCCCCCAGGAGGCCGCAAGACGGCCCAAGAGGCCCCAAGAGGCCCCTAGGTGGCCTCATGAGAGCCAACGAGGCCCCAACAGGCCCCCAGGAGCTCGAAAAGAAACCCCGCGAGGCCCACTAACCGTTCCCAAGGAGACGGCAGCGCTCGCCATCAGGCTTCGAAGAGGCAACTGGAAAAAATCACCAGAGCCCTCCGGGTGACTTACTTTTTTCTTGGCCCCAGGTGCTTTCAAAATTGACAAGCGGCGAGACGTACACCGCAGACCCACCATAGCCGTCTGTGACGCTCCAACGGCTGTCTAGGCGGAGGTAGAGCGGAAGGCGGACGAAGAGAAGGAAGCGGTCCAAGAGGGCCTCCGAGACGGCCCAAGACCGCTCAAAGACGCTCCAGACGAGCCGCGGCAATCTAAATCATTGGTTCTTCTATGGTTTCTGAAAGATTTCCACCTTCTCGCCATTTCGAGCGAATACAGACCCAAGACGGCCTTTTCGAGCCAAGACTGGCCCAAGATGACGTGGACGAATTCCACGGGTTTGCCCTAGTAAGCTGCAGCGCTGGGATCAGCGCGTGCGAGAAGGGCGAACAGTGGCAGCGGGCGCTTGCTTTGCTGAGCGAGATGCGGGAGGCGAAGCTGGAGCCCGACGTCATCTAACCTACAATACCGGGCATTGCGCGTGCGAGAAGGGCCATTGGGGGCACCCTCGCCGGGCCCTGGGGGCGGCACCTCGGCGGCTCCGCTCGTGTGGGCGATCCACGAGGGCCCCCATAGAGCCCACGGTGGCTTCCAGGGAGCCCCAAGAGAGCCCAAGACGGCCCAAGAGGCCTCCACGACGGCCCAAGAGACGCCCAAGTGGCGTCCCAGGACAAAGGAAACCGTACATTTTGAGCATGTACGGCTTCTTGGCTTTCATGGCGCTGAAGACGGTCCAAGAGGCCCCCAAGACCGCCCCAAGACGGCCCAAGAGGTTCCCAAGGGGCCCCCAACACACCCAAGAGGGCGCCAAGACGGCCCAAGACGCGCCCAAGACGGCCCAAGAAGAAGGCCCCAAGACGGCCCCAAGAGGGGGACCTCGAACCCAAGATCCCAGCCTGCCGCCCCAAGACGCCCCCAAGAGGCCCCCAAGACGCCCCCAAGACGCCCCTAAAGGCCCCCGGGAGGCCCAAAAGAGGCCCCAAGATGCCCCCAAGCGGCCCCCAAAAGGCTTCGAAACTGCCTCCGAGAGGCCCGCGAGATGCCTCCCTAGAAGGCCAACTCTGGAACACCCCCCCCATCTGGCCCAGCACGGCACCCAACGTTTCCGAAATCGGCCCACCGTGGCCCGGGTGGACTCCCAGGAAGCCCTGAAATTCTTTATTTCACTGTTGGAAAAAACACACCCCACACCTCTTGGGACACCTCTCGCATCGTACCTCACGCCTCCTGGGACACGCTGCGTGCGAGAGAGGCCTGAGAAAACAGCGTCCCTGGGTGCCGCGGGGGGCACGGACGAATTTTTGGCAAGCCCTCACGAGGAAGAGGTGTCCCATGAGGTGCGGGGTATTGTTTTTTACTCGCAGGTGGACTTCCTCTTCTCTTGGAACCGTCTTGGGGCTCCTTTGGAGCTTTCTTGGGGCCCTTTTGGGGCCATCTTGGGGCCCCAAGAGGGGCCTACAACCTGTCACGAAGACGGCCCCTTTTCGCGACAAGTTGTTGGGGCCTTTTTCAAACCCTCTTGGGGCCCTCTTGGGTCCTCCTGAGGGGGTCCTATGGGGGTTGATGGCCCCCTGAGAGCTCTAGCAGACTTGCCCCCGCGTCTGGAGCTCTGGGGGGCTCACTTGGGGCCCTCTTGGGGCCCTCTGGAACACATGCTTGGGGCCCCTTTGGAGCTTTCTTGGGGCCCTCTCTGGGCCATCTTGGGCTGGAAGAGGATGGCCGAAACATCTTTCAGACCGAGCCGCCACAACCCCGGAACGCTTTTTCTGGGACTACTCCCGCACGGCGCGTGTTCCAGGAGGCGCGGGGTATGGTTCTTCCATATAGGTTGCACTCCCTTCCTCGACCTCCTTCTCCTCGTTGCCCACGGTTCCCTCTGCACAGTGGTTGCCGTCGTTTGCCAGTCACGTCGCTCCACCCACCTCTCGGGTTACTGCCGATGCTGTCATATCCGATGCTGCTGCAAACGGTGCTCTCGGCACCGACAGGATCATCGAGCACCCAGCTCGCCCTGAAGCACTACGCAGCAGCATGCGACCTCCCAATACATTAGCAATCGTGGACGGTAGTCCACAGGTCAGCTTTAGTCTTCTTCTCTACAATACCGGGATCAGTGCGTGCGACGGCCCCCTCGAGAGTACTCGGCCTGGCCGCTGGCGCTCCTGGGGCCCTGGTCCGTCGCCGGCGCCCCCGGAACGGTCTTGGTCCGTCGCCGACGCTCCCCGAACGGCCCTCGCCCGCTCGTGACGGATCCACGAGAGCCCCGAGCGAGCCCCGAAACGGCCCCCCCAGGGCTCCTGAAGGGCCCGAGTGGTCCCAGAGGCTCTCCTCTTGACGATTTCGACAAGGGCCTCAGGGGGCAAAAACATTGATTTTCCATGGGTTTTTGATGATTTTTCCGGTTCGGGTTTTTTCGAGCCGGAACGGCTCCAAAGGCGCCGCGAATCGTTTCAAGACCGCCCATGAGGCCCCCAAGAGGGCCCCAGAACGGCCCAAGAGCGTCCCAAGATTGCCCAAGACGGCCCCGAGCCGGCCCAAGAGGGCCCCGAGAGGCCCCCGAGACCCACCATGAGGCCCCCAAGAAGGCCCCAGGACGGCCCAAGAGTTCCCAAGACGGCCCCAAGACGGCCCCCCCGAGACCCACCATGGGGCCCCCAAGAAGGCCCCAGGACGGCCCAAGAGTGCCCCAAGACTGCCCAAGACGGCCCCAAGCTGAGGCCCCCGAGATCCCCCAGGGAATCCCAAAACGGCTCGATAGTGCCTCAAGACTGTCCATGACGGCCCCGCGCCGGCCCAAGAGAGCCCCAGCTCGTGACGGATCCACGACAGCCCCGAGCGAGCCCCGAAACGGCTCCCCCCAGGGCCCCTGAAGGGCCCGAGTGGCCCCAGAGGCTCTCTCTTGGGACCGCCACGACTTTCCCTAGAGCCCCGCGACATTGCCAAAAGGACCCCCGCAGGCTTTGAAAGCTTCCACATGGGCCCGGCCCGTCCATGACATCGCCGCACATACCTCCGAAACCCAATGTTTTCTCCGTGTGTCCTTGCGAATCGACCCAAATCCAGTAGGAAAATGCACATTTCGCTGCTGGCGCCGCCCCGACCACATCGTCGAAAGCACCCTGCAAATACGACAGGTTCGGGCAATTCTCGAAAACACCATGCGCTTCAGGCGATTGCAAGGGACACGCGGGACAGCGCATCGTGAATCCAACGTTTTTTTTTCGGGCCGCAGGTTCCCTGGGACCTTCTCCATCGATCCCGCTTCATTGCCAGACTCCGCGGCCAGCACGCGCAAACGGGGAACCTTGTCCGAACCCTGATGGACATTGATGCCCCACCGACGCGTTTCTTTTGTATTTCTACTCATACCTCCATCTTTTTAAAAGACGATCACAAGACCTGCTTACAATGAATCGAGGAGGGGCAACCCTGTCACACCGAGCGCTTCGGGGGAAGGATCGGAGCGCTTCTGTAGTCACACCGAGCGCCTCGGAGAGGGGCGGGCGGCGCTTCTGTAGCCCCCCCAGGACCGAGCCCTCCTCCTGAACTGCTGCTGCTGCTCCAACTCCTCCTCCTCTTCCTCCTCCTCTCCCTTCTCCTCCTCCTCCGTCCTAATCCTCTGGCTCCACGAGTGAATTCGATTGACCATCCTCCTCTTCTTCCTCCTCCTCCTCTTCCTCCGCCTTTGTCGTCTTTTCTACTGCGTTTTAGTCGTGCGGCCCCCCCGGTTGATATCAAACCCATGGAAATTTCAACATGTTGACGCTGCAGGCGTTGCCCGGGCGGTTTTGCATTGAACGCTTCCGATAAGCGCGATTTGTGTAATATGGCAAAAACCATGCTATTCTGATGGTTACGGGGGGGGTAGCGGGAACGACCCATGGAAAGCCACCTCGATGTAAGCGGCGGCCTCGTCGTCGTCGTTCGGGTGAGCCGACTCGCGCGAGCCCGCCAGCTCGCGCGCGCGCGCGCCGGCAGCCTCCGCCGTCACCGTTGCCGCCGCCGCTGCCTTCGCCGTCGCCGTCGCCATCGCCGTGTGCGCTACGAGGGAACCCGTCGTCTTGCGCGCCAGACCCGCTATTTGCGCTTCCGCTTCACCCGCCTCCCTCCACCTCCTCAAACCGCAGGAGACGTCCGACCAGCTGTTCCCGTTCGGTCCCTGCGGCTCCCAGTCTCGGTGTTCGCGATCGGGGCCCAGCACACCGTGGATTTCATCAACGGGTCAGCCCTGGTCAGCTACAACGCTGGGATCAGCGCGTGCGAGAAGGGAAAGCAGTGGCAGCGGGCGCTTGCTTTGCTGAGCGAGACGCGGGAGGCGAAGCTCGACCCCAACGTCATCTTTCCTACATGGCGGGAGGAAGCGCGCGCCAAACCTGAGGGGGCGCACGTGCACAAACTCGCCCCTGCACGGCCTCACCGCGTGGTCGAATCGCCCACGAGGGCCCATTGGGCGCCCCAGAGCGGATGCAAAACGGTCCGCAAACGCTCCAAGACGGCCTCAGTTGGTGCCGAGACGGCCCTGGCGCCCCAAAGGTGGCTGCACGACCGCCCAAGAGGTCCCAAAGACGTTCCGATAGGGCCCCGAGAGGACGCCACATATGCAACAATGGTCACATTCCGATTGGGACAACGTGCATTTTCAACATATCCGCCTTTTCCGTTGTCACACGGCCCAGGGCAGAGCAAAACGCTTTGCAAAACCCACCAAGACGACCCAAGCGGCCCCCACGAGGGACCCGAGACGGTCCAAGAGGGCCCACAAACGGCTTGAGAGGGCCCCGAGAGGGTTCCAAGAGGGCCCGAAGAGGCTCCCAAGGGGGGCCCCAGGAAACCCCCCAGGGAACCCCAAGACGGTCCAAGGCCTCCAAGACGCCCCCAAGACTTCAAAAGGTGGCTCCAAGACGGTCCAAGAGGCACCGAAAACAGCCCGAGAGGGCCCCGAGAGGACGCCAAAGAGGCAGAACTGGTCACATTCCCGCGGGAAAACGTGCATTTTCAGCATATCCGCGTGTTGCGCTGTTACACGGTCCAGGACAGGCCAAAAGGCCCCCTCCAAACCCCCCAAGACGACCCAAGCGGCCCCCCAGAGGGCCCCGAGACGGCCCAAGAGGGTCCCAGAGTATTCCAGAAGGCTCCGGGGAGCGCTTCCAGACGGCCCGACACGCCCTCCAGAGAGCGCCACGACGGCCCAACAAACCCCCAGAGAAACCCGAGACGGCCCAGGACGGCCCCAAGAGGGCCCGAGGAGAACCCCAATAGTTTCGGCCATAGGGCTCCCCAGTACGACCTCCATGTCCGGCTGCACACAAGCCAGCAGCGGCAGTAATTAGTAACCGCCTGCTGCTGATAAAAAAGAACCCCCTTTTAACACGCTAGAGTTGATTATCCACAGCCAATAAAAGTTTGGTCAGGGGCGCGGGGCGCGGAGGCCGATTTTTTTTACCACTGTGAAAAGTTCACCATCGAGGTCAACTTCCTTCTCGTGTTGAGATATTAACATCAAACGACGCGAAGACGTTGTCGAGGATGTCTCTATCAAGCGAAACCAACAATGTTTGGAGGCAGCCTCAAGCGAAACGATCAGTTTTTCAAGGATGTCTCAAGCGGACCTCGATCCTCGACACTGGGGTCTCGATCCTCGATCCTCGGACTTCGATTCTCGATCCTCGATCCTCGGCTTCCGGTCCTTTTAACATCATCTCGTTCTCCTCCCACATGCTGGCCTGCGGTAGGCATCATGTATAACCCCCCCGCAACCCCGAACTTTATTATCCCTGTGGCATTAATCTCGGGGGCACTCGGTTAGTTAGCAGCAGCAAACAGGCAGCCGCTGCATTGCCCGTGGCCGGCTGGCGGCCATCCCCGCTGCCATGGCGTGCGGCAGAGGGTCAGTTGCGGCCGCCAGGCCTGCCTGCATGCTGGCAGTGATGTCGGGAAGACAACTGTTCGGCTAGCAGCCACGCGCGCAAAACAGCAGGCAAGCAGGCAAGCGATCTCAGTTTCTGCAAGCGGGCAGGCTGTCGTGGACGTAAGTCCACGGGTCAGCTCCAGTCAGCTACAGCGCTGGGATCAGCGCGTGCGAGAAGGGTGGGCAGTGGCAGCGGGCGCTTGCACTGCTGAGCGAGATGCGGAAGGCGAAGCTGGAGCCATACCTGATCAGCTACAACGCTGGGATCAGCGCGTGCGAGAAGGGCGAACAGTGGCAGCGGGCGCTGACGTTGCTGAGCGAGATGCGGGAGGCGAAGCTCGAACCCAACGTCATCAGTTACAGCGCTGGGATCAGCGCGTGCGAAAAAGGCGAGCAGTGGCAGCGGGCGCTTGCTTTGCTGAGCGAGTTGCGGGAGGCGAAGATCAAGCCCAACGTCATCAGCTACGACGCTGGGATCAGCGCGTGCGAGAAGGGAAAGCAGTGGCAGCGTGCGCTCGATTTGCTGAGTGAGATGCGGGAGGCGAAGCTCGAGCCCAACGTCATCAGCTACAACGCTGGGACCAGCGCGGGCGAGAAGGGCGAGCAGTGGCAGCTAGCGCTGGCGTTGCTGAGCGAGATGCGGGAGGCGAAGCTTGAGCACAACGCCGTCAGCTACAGCGCTGGGATCAGCTCGTGCGAGAAGGGCGGGCAGTGGCAGCGGGCGCTTGCACTGCTGAGCGAGATGCGGGAGGCGAAGCTGGAGCCCAACATCATCTCTACTACATTGCAGGCACCCGCGCGTGCAAGAAATGCGGGGGTCCGACGCGCTTCTCCGGCGCTCCTTGCGGGCCCGGCGGGCTCCTGTGAGCCCGGGCTGGCCTCGGCGCTTTTCCAGGAAGGCCCAAGAGCGCTCCGAGACCCTATCGGAACTCCCCGAACGGACCCCAAGACGACCAAGATGGTCCAAGAACGCTCGAAGATGCCCGAGGTAGCCTCCAGTCGGCCCAAGAGGCGCCAGAATTGCTCCAATTGGGCTCCAAGAAGAGCCCCGAGAGAGACCGAACCAAGAGAAATCCTTTCGGAAAACGTCTATGTTGGCACTTCCCGTGCTTCTCGTCTTGAGAGCGCACAAGACAACAATACTGTCCCCCAAGATCGTCACCAGAGCACCCAGGAGGCCCCCGGGAGGGCCCCCAAGACGGCCTAAGGCGGTCCCACGACGGCTCCTGAGGCGCCCATGACGGCCCAAGAGGCTCCCATGACAGGCCCAAGAGGAGCCAAAGACGACCCGAGAAAGCCCCGGAAAGCCCCGGAGCCGCCCAGGACGGTCCCAGACGGCCCCAAGACGGGCCAGGGGGCACCAGGAGGCCGCCAGGGCTCCAAGGAGAGCCCCGATAGAGCCCGAACGGGCTCCAAGACGGCCCAAGGCGGTCCCAGGACGGCTCCTGAGGCGCCCATGACGGCCCAAGAGGCCCACATGACAGCCCCACGAGAAGCCAAAGACGACCCGAGAGAGCCCCAAGGCGGTCCGAGGACAGCTCGGCCAGGGGGCACGCAAGACGGCCCACGAGGGCCTCAAGAGGCTCCGCCAGGGCTCCAAGGAGAGCCCCGAGAGAGCCCGAACGAGGAAAAAGCTTTCACGTCCTCGAGGGCAACGTCCATTTTGGCACTTCCCGTGCTCCTCGTCTTGAGAGCGCACAAGACGACAATACTGTCTCCCAAGATCGTCACCAGAGCGCCCAGGAGGCTCCCGGGAGGGCCCCCAAGATGGCCTAAGGCGGTCCCAGGACGGCTCCTGAGGCGCCCATGACGGCTCAGGAGGCTCCCATGACAGCCCCACGAGAAGCCAAAGACGACCCGAGAGAGCCCCAAACCGAGGACAGCCCCGGAGCCGCCCAAGACGGTCCCAGACGGCCCCAAGACGGGCCAAGGGGCACGCAGGACGGCCCAAGAGGGCCTCAAGAGGCTCCCAGGAGGCCGCCAGGATTCCAAGAAGAGCCCCGAGAGCCCGAACGAGGAAAAATCCCTCAAATCCGAAAGGAAGACATCTTTTCGTTTTGACAAAACAACAATACTGTCCCCCAAGATCGTCACCAGAGCGCCCAGGAGGCTCCCGGGTGGGCCCCAAGACTGCCTCAGGCGGTCCCAGGACGGCTCCTGAGGCGCCCATGACGGCCCAAGAGGCTCACATGACAGCCCCAAGAGAAGCCAAAGACGACCCGAGAGAGCCCCGAGGCGGTCCGAGGACAGCCCCGGAGCCGCCCAAGAGGCCCCAGACGGCCCCAAGACGGGCCAAGGGGTACGCAAGACGGCCCAAGAGGGCCCCAAGAGGCTCCCAGGAGGCCGCCAGGGCTCCAAGAAGAGCCCCGAGAGAGCCCGAACGAGGAAAAAGCTTTCACGTCCTCGGGGACAGCGTCCATTTTCTCAATTCCCATGTATCTTCTTGAGAGCGCACAAGACGACAATACTGTCTCCCAAGATCGTCACCATAGCGTCCAGGAGGCTCCCGGAAGGGCCCCAAGACGGCCTAAGGCGGTCCCAGGACGGCTCCTGAGGCGCCCATGACGGCTCAGGAGGCTCCCATGACAGCCCCAAGAGGAGCCAAAGACGACCCGAGAGAGCCCCAAACCGAGGACAGCCCCAGAGCCGCCCAAGACGGTCCCAGACGGCCCCAAGACGGGCCAAGGGGCACGCAGGACGGCCCAAGAGGGCCTCAAGAGGCCACCATGACGGCCCAACAGGGCCCCCCCTGAGAGGTACGGTTCTGACAAGGCGAAACAGAAGCCCCGCGGCGCGGCCACACCCGTAGAAAATGAACCCCGACTTCGAGGTTTCTTTTCTGACGCCCTGGTGCGGAGCAATCAACCCTCGCCCAGGACGTTCGCCGGCTCGCCACGTCCACGGAATGCCAGCACCAACTCTGAAGCGCGGACGGGGCGCAGACGTCTCGCACGGATCATTCGTGTATCAACAACGCCCACGAAAAATCAGAGTGAGGGGGCCGAAATGTCATTCATTGTCCATGGGCGCGAGGCTGAATGAAGCATCCGTGGTGAGGAGTATGCTATTTGCGTTGTTGTTGTTGTTGCTGTTGTTGTTGTCGTTGTCGTTGTCGTTGTCGTTGTCGTTGTCGTTGTTGTTGTTGGTGGTGGTGTTGGTGTTGTTGTTGTTGTTGATGCTGTTGTTGTTGTTGACTGTAAATTAATAAACAATTATTATTGTTGAACCCCTTAGAGGCGCTTTGGCGCTCTTGCCGAGGCGCCGGCTACATCTTCATTGTAAACGGGGCTCACGCTCGAGCGGTGTGGGGGACCGCCCAAACCGCCCCCCCCAACAACAACAACGCTCCCGCTCGAGACTTCTTCCTTTTTTACCCAGGCCTGGTGTTCTTGCTCGCCGCCGAAAGCCGCCGTCCTGACAAAAACAGGGCTCCCGCTCGAGCCCTCCTCCCGTTTTATCTGGGACTGGCGCGCTAATCTTTCTCTCATCGGCGCCGCCCCCAGCACAAACAACGCTCCCGCTCGAGGTTTCTTTTTTTGTTTTACTCAAGGCGAGGCTCCTCCTCGCCGCCGAAAACAGCCGCCCCGACAAATCCAGCGATCCCGCACGAGATGCCCTTCCGTTTTACGCTGGATTGGCGCCCAATTCCTTTTTGAATTGGCGCCGCTCCTAGCAAGAACAACGCTCCCGCTCGAGGCTTCCTCCCTGTTTCCTGAAGACGGTGCTGTTCCTCGCCGCCGACAACCCCCGTCCCAACAAAGCCACGGTTCCCGCTCGATGTTTCTTCCCTTCTTACTCTAGGCGGTGTTCCTCCTCGTTGCCGAAAACGGCCGCCCCGACAAAACCAGCGTTCCCGCCCGAGACGTCTTTCCGTTTTACGCTGGACTAGCGCCCTATTCTCTTTTGAATTGGCGCTTTTCCCAGCAAGAACAACGCTCCCGCTCGAGATGTCCTCTCTTTTTCCGCAGGACGGTGCTGTTTCTCGCCGCCGACAGCCCCCTTCCCGACAAAACCACAGCTTCCGCTCGATGCTTCCCCCCTTCTTACTCAAGGCGGTGTTCCTCCTCGCCGCCGAAAGCCGCAGTCCCAACAAAACCAGCGTTCCCGCTCGATACTTCGTTTTGTTTTAATTACGTTGGACTAGCGCCCTACTCTCTTCAGCATTGGCGCCGCTCCCAGCGACAACAGCAGCCCTGCTCGAGACTTCCTCCCTTTCTATTCAGGGCCAGGTTTTTGCCTCACCGCCGACAGCCCCCATCCCCACCAAGGCAGCCCTGTCGTTCGATACTTCCTTGTGCTTTACCCTTCGCTGGGGTTCCACTGGCGGTCTCGCATCGACGCAGCAAGGCGCGGGCATTTGTTTTCGAAGAGGGATATGTTGAAATTCCTCAGAGGAGGTGTTCGCAAGACCTCATTGGGCGGGAGATCTGGGAATGGGAATAACGGACCCCGCTATAGAACAAGAGTCCCCCATGATGTGGATGGTTATCATGATGGACGCATGCTTCGTGCGGAAACATCGCGCGTGAGGGTAAAATGGTTGTTGTTGTTGTTGTGGCTGTTGTTGGTGTTGTCGTTGTTGTTGTTGGTGTAGATGTTGTTGTTGTTGCTGCTGCTGCTGTTGTTGGTGTAGATGCTGTTGGTGTTGCTGTTGCTGTTGCTGTTGCTGTTGCTGTTGCTGTTGTTGTTGTAGTTGTTGTTGTTGGTGTTGTTGTTGTTGTTGTTGTGGTTGTTGTTGTTGTTGTGGTTGTTGTTGTGGTTGTTGTTGTGGTTGTTGTGGTTGTTGTGGTTGTTGTTGTTGAATTCTCATTTCTGAGAAATAATGATTGTTGATCCCCCAAGGGTGCATATTGCTACTTCTCAATCAAAGTGTGCCCCTCGACGCTGGCACCCTGTTTTATGACAGGGAAATCTTGATGCTCAAACTGCGCCCCTGGCCCCAGGGTTACAACAACAACGGCTCCCGCCGGAGACTTCCTCACAATTTAGCCAAGACCCCGCTCCCGCCCGAGATTTCTTCGCATTTTATTCAAGAATCGCGCTCTCGCTTGGGACTTCCTAGCAGTTTATTCAGGACTTGCTCTCCCGGCGCGCTGGAGTCGCGCTCTCGCTGGAGACTTGCTTGCAATTTACTGACGGATCGCGCCTTTGCGTTGGAATTTCTTGCCATTTACTCAAGCGCCGCGCTCCCGACACCCAGGCACCCAGGAGTCGCACTCACGCTTCGGACTCCCTCACGGATTACCTAGGGGTCGGGATCTCGCTGCCCTTCGTGGCCCCGTTGCAGCCCTTCGCGGCCCCCTTGCTTTGTTTCGTGGCCCCGTTGCAGCCCTTCGTGGCCCCTCGCTTTGTTTCGTGGCCCCGTTGCAGCCCTTCGTGGCCCCTTCGCTTTGTTTCGTGGCCCCGTTGCAGCCCTTCGTGGCCCCTCGCTTTGTTTCGTGGCCCCGTTGCAGCCCTTCGTGGCCCCTCGCTTTGTTTCGTGGCCTCGTTGCAGCCCTTCGTGGCCCCCTCGCTCCCCTTCGTGGCCCCGTTGCAGCCCTTCGTGCCCCCATCGCTCCCCTTCGTGGCCCCGTTGCAGCCCTTTGTGGCCCCCTCGCTGCCTTTCGTGGCCCCGTATATTGTCGAGGGTTTGGGCCCCCCCCCCAATGCTAATGCCATCGCACCCCCCCCCCCGCGCGATGCCCCCCCCCCCTGTGGGCGTGGGCGTGGGCGTGGCGTGGTGGCTCCCCCCCCCTGTGGATGTGGTGTGGGTGTGGTGTGTTGCTCTGGGTGTGTGCGGGACGCCATGGTCCTCCTCCCCTCCCTCCCCCCCTGTGGGTGTGGTGTGGGAGCGGCGTGTGGCTGGGATTGGCGTCATGTTGACAGCTCCGGTGCTCGACGTCGCCGCCCCCGCTGGTGGTGCCGTCGACGTCGTCGTTGTCGTCGTTGTCGTCGTCGTTGTCGTTGTGTTGTCGTTGTCGGTGTCGTCGTCGTCGTCGTCGTCGTCGTCGTCGTCGTCGTCGTCATTGCCGTCGTCGCCGTCGTCGTCCCCCTCCTCCTCCTCCTCCTCCTCCTCCTCCTCCTCCTCCTCCTCCTCCTCCTCCTCGTCCTCCTCCTCCTCGTCCTCCTCCTCCTCCTCCTCCTCCTTCTCCTCCTCTTCCTCCTCCTCCTCCTCCTCCTCCTCCTCCTCCTCCCCCCCCCATCCCATCCGGGGGGGGGGGAAGAGGACCCTGGCACCCATCCCGTCTGGGGGGGTGGGGGGCCCGAGGACCTGGAACCCGCGATCATATATGTATGCCCTTCGTGGCCCCCGCTTGTTCGCGCCCGTGGTGGCCCCATATGTGGCCCCCTCGCTACCCTTCGTGGTCCCGTTGCTGCCCTCAGTGGCCCCTTCCTTGCCCTCCGCGGCCCAACATACGCATGCCCTTCGTGGCCCCCGCTCGTTCGCGCCCGTGTCGTCCTGTGTGTCCATCGCGCCCAACATACGCGTGCCCTTCGTGACCCCATGTGTATGCCCTTCGTGGCCCCGCTGTCGCCGTTTTTGGCCCCCTCACTGTCATACGTGGCCCAGTTGCTACCCTCAGTGGCCCCATCGTTGCCTGCTGTGGTCCCGCATGATCTGCCCTTCGTGGCCCCCGCTCGTTCTATCTCTTCGTGGCCCCATACGCATTTCCTTCGTGTCCACGCTGTCGCCCTTCGTGGCCTACTTCGTGCTCTCGTCGCCCTGCTGTCGTTCTCTCTCGCTCTCGCTTTCGCTTGTCGTCGCCGTCGTCGTCGTCGCCGTCGTCGTCGACGTCGTCGTCGTCGTGGTCGGTCCCCTGTCCGTCCCTCTTGGGATCGGGTCGACGGTCCGCGGCCGCCCCGCCGATCAGCGCTGCCGCTGGCCAGGCCGACGGTCCGCGGCCGCCCCGCCGCTTGCCGGGGCCCGGCCTGCAGGGAAGAAAGGTATCCCCCCAAAAGGGGTTCGATCGAAGACGAAGAGGGCGGGTATCGAGGGTTTGGGAAGTACGCGTTATTGGACACTCGAGCAGATAAGGGAGAACAGTCTTAACATGATTGTTGTTGTTGTTGTTGCTGCTGTTGTTGTTGTTGTTGTTGTTGTTGTTGTAAGTTTTGTTGTTGTTGTTGTTGCTGTTGTTGTTGGTGGTGTTGTGGTTGTGGTTGTGGTTGTGGTTGTGGTTGTGGTTGTGGTTGTGGCTGTGGCTGTGGTTGTGGTTGGCGTTGTTGAACATTATTTATTCTAAAGAATAATTATTGTTGGGCCCCCTGGTGCGCGCCCCCCCTGCGCCGCCTAGGCCGCAGCTACATTTTCATCATTTTCGTGAGGAAGCCTCAGAAAAGAGGGTGTGTACAGGATCCGGTTGTTTTGTTGTAATCCGCTTTCCCTTGCAAAAAACAATAGAAAATGACATTTCTTGTTCTAATATAATCAAATTTCAAGAATCCCTTGCAAAAAATAAGGTAAAGTGGACATTCGCGCGCGCAAGACGAAATCCTTCCAAAACCTTAGTGTTCGCAGCGATTTTAACATAAAAACATCAAAAAACCAATGGTTTTTCAACAAAAAAATGTCAAAATCTCATCCCGCGCGCTCTTGCGGATTCGTAGGAAACCCAACACTTTTTAAACATTTCTGTCAAACGGGCTTTTGCGAGCAACTTTTTCGAACTTCTGCGACAACGGTTGCGCACCTGCCAGGGCCATCATCCCTGTCAAATAATACCATGCGGGACACATTCGTTTTTTCTTCGCGCGCGCACGCCGAAATCTCCAAAAACCATTGGGCTTCTTAAGAATTTTAGCACCGCGCATCATAAAATCACACGAATCGCACCGTAGGTCCTCGAAAAACACCTGCACGACTTTTCAAAATTTCTACCCGCGCGCGCTGTCCGAATCCTAAAAAAACCAATGGTTTTCCAACATTTATGTTACATGAGCTCGCGCGAGCTACTTTCGCACGCGGTGGGTGTGTACTCCACGCCAGTGTAGTAGCCACGGTCGTCCGCAGGCCACGAAGTGAAGTGTCCGAACGTCATAGGGCGGGAAGCTGGGTGTGGGTGGTGGCGAAGAGTCGTGTGGATATTTGGTAGAGCTTGCACTGCCCCCCCACAAAGTGGGGGTATTGGCTGGCGTCGCATGAAAACCCTGGCACTGGTGAGAACATTGAGCGTTCGGGTAAAGTGATTGTTGTTGTTGTTGTTGTTGTTGTTGTTGTTGTTGTTGTTGTTGTTGTTGTTGTTGTTGAACATTATTACTTCTAAAGAATAATTATTGTTGGGGCCCCTGGTGCATGGCCCCCCCGCCGCGCCTAGGCCGCAGCCTCATTTTCATCATTTTCGTGAGGAAGTCTCAGGCAAAACGATGTCATCCAGATCCGGTTGTGTTGTTACGATCGGTTTTCCCTTGCAAAAAATAAGCTAAAGTGGACATTTCTTGTTCTAACATAACCAAACTTCAAGAATCCCTTGCAAAAAATAAGGTAAAGTGGACATTCGCGCGCGCAAGACGAAATCCTTCCAAAACCTTAGTTTTCGTAGCGATTTTAACATAAAAACATCAAAAAACCAATGGTTTTTCAAAAAAAAATGTCAAAATTTCATCCCGCGCGCTCTTGCGGATTCGTAGGAAACCCAACACTTTTTAAACATTTCTGTCAAACGGGCTTTTGCGAGCAACTTTTTCGAACTTCTGCAACAACGGTTGCGCACCTGCCAGGGCCATCATCCCTGTCAAATAATACCATGCGGGACACATTCGTTTTTTCTTCGCGCGCGCACGCCGTCGTCGTCGGCCGCGGGGCCCTGAATAGTAGCCACGGTCGTCCGCATGCCACGAAGTGAAGTGTCCGAACGTCATAGGGCGGGAAGCTGGGTGTGGGTGGTGGCGAAGAGTCGTTTGGAAATTTGGTAGAGCTTGAACCGGCCCCCCCACAAAGTGGGGGTATTGCCCGCCTCCTATGAAAACCCTGGCACTGGTGAGAACGGTGTGTCCCCACGTGCTAGTAATTGTTGTTGTTGTTGTTATTGTTGTTGTGTTGTCGTCGTTCCACCCGCGACCCACCTCGCGACGCACCCCGCGACCCACCCGCGACCCGCCCCGCGACCCACCCGCGACCCACCCGCGACCCACCCGCGACCCAGCCCGCGATCCTCCCGCGACCCACCGTCGACCCACCCGCGACCCACTTGCAACCCAACCCGTGACCCACCCACATTGTTTTAACAAAAAATCGCCTGCGGCGGGTTTGTTGTATAGCTTGGAAAATTCTTCGCCTGCGGCGGGCTTCTTCAGAGCCTCGCAGGCTGCCGACGTACCCGCCGCCCCCTCACTCTTATCCGCAACTGCGGGGTGCTAAGTATTCCGTAACCTGGGAGGCCACTCTCCATGGTCCCGCCGTCGGCCAAACAAAACCCTCCCCAAGATCACTCCTCGGCCCGGCACGTCGACGGAAAATAAATACCACGCTCGAGGTTTATTCTCCGAGGTCCCAGGTGGGCAAAAGGGTTCTGGCGAGACGTTTTTCGTCAATCTGCGCTTTGGCGCTTACTCTGGAGTTCAGGGTTTCGTTTCTGCGGCGTGTTCATTTCTACCCTCCCCATGCATGACTCACCCACGGAAAATATACCCAGACTTCGATGTTTATTTTCCGACGCCGCGGGGCGGAGCCATTAACCTGCGCCCAGGACGTTCGTCGGCCGCCACGTCCACGGGATGCCAGTACCAACTCTGAAGGTTTCCCCCCAGGCTCCGGATGGGGCACAGACGTCTCGCACGGATGGTTCGTGGATCAACGACGCCCACGAAAAATATTCCGTCACTTCGGAGGCCATTCTCCATGGTCCCGCCGTCGGCCAAAAAAAAGCCCCACGGGACCACTCCTCGGCCCGGCACGTCGACGGAACATAAATACCACGCTCGAGGTTTATTCTCCGAGGTCCCAAGTGGGCAAAAGGGTTCTGGCGAGACGTCTTTCGCCAACCTGCGCTTTGACGCTTACTCTGGAATTTTGGGTGTCGTTTCTGCGGAGATGGATTGTGGAGGAGAAACTTATATTGTGTCAGAGAAGGGCGCGCAGTGGTTCTACCCTCCAGCTCGGCGCACCCCTCACTCCTCATGGCTGCATACGGAGCGCTGCCCGTCTCCGAGGGTGCGGGCACAAGAGCGCGAAGGTTAACGGGCCTCGCGCGGCGCAGCGCCGCGAGGTGTTTGGGTGGCACAGGATCCGGGCGTGCTTCCGAGAGGCGGCCTAGACGATGGACGCAGAGAGGATGCCAGCCTCTGCCCAGGCTTGGGCCAGACGAGATCGGCGGAGGCCGAGTTCACACACAGACAGTTCGCCTTCAGGAAGTCTCCTCGCCGCCACGGCTGGACGCAGCAGACAACACTAGTGCGCTTCGACACTGGGGGGGGGGCCCAGGGACCGATTCAGACAGCTCTGCCCCCCCCCTCCTCGGCCGCGACAGGCTGTGTAGGCCAGCGGCGCGCCGCGCGCCACTGTCGTCGTCGCTGCCACTGCCAACGTCCAAAGCGGGGCGCTGCTGGAGAACGGGCTCAGGCCATGTGGATGGCCTTTCGGCAGCGTTTCCGCCGCTCCCCCTAGAACCATTTCGGCAACATGTCGTGGACGGAGTCCACGGGTCAGTCCTAGTCTTTTCTCTATGGCGGACATCAGCGCGTGCCATAAGGGCAAAGCAGCGCATGGGGACCAATGCAGGGACATTTTCGACACCCCTCACGAAGATCCTGGCCCCCGAGCGTCACAAATCGAGACCTCCGCCCAAAGACGCGCCGAAGTGGCCATAAGAGGCTCCAAGGAGCGTCCAAGAGGCCCCCTAGAGGCCTCCAACAAGACCCAAGAGGCGTCCAAGAGCCTCCCCTCCAACAGTCCTCCGAAGCATGCCCCAGAGGACACATTCCTTCATGTTTCCATGGTTTTTGAATGAGTTTTGCCTTCTCCCCTTCTCGGCTAGCCGACGCTCCAAGACGGCCGAAGAGACCCACAAGACCGCCCCAGGACGGCCCAACAGGCCTCCAAGCGCGTCCCCAGACGGCCCAGGGAGCCCCAAGATGGCCCAAGAGGCGCCCAAGACGGCCCCAGAGGACCCCAAACCAGGCCCAAGAGGGGCCACATAACAGGGAAAAACCATGACACTCCGAGCCCTGGGCCCCCATGTGCCCACACAAGGCCCCAAGACCCCCCCAAGGGATCGCCAAGAGGTCCCCAGAGGCCCCCAAGAATCCCACAGCAAGCCCCACGAGGCCCCAAGACGGCCCCAAGAGTCCCCAAAGCTGCCTCCAAGAGGGGCCCCAGAGGCATCTCAGCCATTACCCAGGCACAGGCACGGTGGCAGATTTCGCCGAAGGCCATGAGGCTTCCCAGACGGCCCCACCAGGACAGCCCCAGAGGCCTCCAAGGCAGGCCAGGAGGCTCCCAAGATGGCCCAGGAGGGCTTCCAGGAGAGCCCCAATATGCTAAGATCGTCACATTCCCTACGGGAAAAAAGCGCATGTTCACCGTATCTTGTTTTTCCGTCCTCGCAGCGTTCAAGACGGCTATACAGGCACCCCGGCTCGCCCCAAGACGCGCCCAGAGGCCCCCAGGAGCGCCCCAAACCCACACGGCCCCGGGACGGCTCCAGAGGCCCCAAAACGGCCCCAAGACAGCCCCCAAGAGCAGTTCAGAATGGCCCACGGGACGGCTCCGAGAGGCCACAGGGGGCGCCAAGACGGCCTCAGCGCACCCTTGGGAGCCCCAAGACAGCCCCAGAGGCCCCAAGGCAGGCCAGGAGGCTCCCAAAAGCCCAGGAGAGCTCCAAGATGCCAAAATCGTCCCATTCCTCACGGGAAACAAACATTTCCACAGTGTCTTGTCGTCCTCGCAGCGTCCAAGACGGCTATAAAGGCCCCCCAGCTCGCCCCACGACGCGCCCACAGGCCCCCAGGAGCGCACCAAAACGGCCTCACGCGGCCCCGAGACGGCTCCAGAGGCGCCCGAGACGGCCCAAGACGCACCCAAGACAGCCCCAAGAGCAGTTCATAATGGCTCCAGGCGGCCCCACCGCCCCGTTTCCAAGACGGCTGTACAGGCCCCCACCGCCCCGTCTCCGGGCCTTTCCATCTGCACAGTCTCCAACACGGCGGTACAGGCCCCCAGATCGCCCCAAGACGCTCCCAGACGCATCCAGGAGCACCCAAAACGGCCCGAGACGGCCCGGGGACGGCTCCAGAGGCGCCCGAGACGGCCCAAGAAACACATAAGATTGCCCCAAGAGCGCCCAATATCGGCCCAAGATGGCCCCATGACGGCCCCAAGACGGTCCAAAAGACGCCCGAGACGGCCCCACATCGCCCCAAGACGGCCCAAGAGGCACTCAAGAGGGCCCAAGAGGGCCCCGAGAAACCCCCAGGAGGTCGAAAAGAGGCCCCTAAACGGCCCCCAAGTGGCCTTGCATCTTATTCTATTGGGGAGCGTCGAACTTCCAGCGTCGTCTTGGGGGCTTCTTGGACCCTCTGGGAGCCATCTCTGCGCCTTTGGGGGACGTATTGGGGCGGTGCGCTCGAAAGGTCGATTCGTGTCCTCGCACTGGGGCCGTCTTTGGGAGGTCGTGGGGCCCTCTAGGGCCGTCTGGGAAGCCTCCTGGTTCGTCCTGGAGACCTTTTGGGCCGTCTCGCCGCCCTCTTGCGGGCCTCTTAGACCTCGCCCACCGGCCCCATTGTCACCACTACCAGAGAAAAATATCATTCGGCCCCGGCGAAGAGCAGATAAAATTATCACGGCGACCCTCCCCGCAGAAGCTATATGATTAACACAGACTGCGGCGTGAGAAACGATTTATGTCCACACCATGTCATGCCTACATGGGTATGCTTCCAGTGACACCGCCTCTACCACCCTATGCCTTCAGGCCTGCTTGCCTGCATCCCTCGGCCACCTCCCCCTCCAGCGGCCACCTCCTCCATCCACGCCGTCCCCTCCAACCTCCCCTCACCTGCGAGGCCCCGGAGACGCTCCACTTCACGTCCACGCCATGGCGGACAGATTCCGCGGCCGGAAGGCCGCGGGTCAGCCCTAGTCTCTACATGGCCAGTGGATCTGCGTGCGAGAATGGTTCACAGGGCCTCGTGTGCACAAAGTCGCCCCTTTGCGGCGCCACGGGGCCGAATTGCGAATCGCTCATCGCTCAGGCCGGTCCCAGAGGCGCTCCAGAGGGGTCCCAGACCGTCTAAGAGCGCTCCAAGACGGCCTCAGTGGGTCCCGAGACGGCCCACGAGGGCCCGAAGCCTTCCGGGGGGGCTCCATGACGATCCAAGAGGCCGCAAAGACGCCCCAAGAGGGCCCCGAGCGCACGCCAAAGAGGCACAAATCGTCAAATTCCGATGGGAAAACGTATATTTTCAACATGCCCGCCTTGTGTGCTCCTCAGCGGCCCAGGACACGCCAAGAGGCCTCCCAAATCGCCCCAAGAAGACGCCAGCGGCCCCTAAGAGGGCTCCAAGACGGCCCACAAGAGCCCCAAGACGACGCCAGAGAGCCCTGAAACGGCCTCACAGAACCCCCAGGCGGCCCCACGAGAGCTCCGAGGGGGCCCCAAGAGGCTCCCAAGACGGCCTCAGGCAGCCTCAAGAGAGCTCCAAGACGGTCCAAGGCTTCCCAGACGCCCCGTGACGACCCAAAATGGCCCCAAAACGTCCCAAAACGCTCCAGAGCAGCCCAACAACACGTCAGAATGGCTAGAAAAAGACCCCACAAGGACCACCAAGCAGGCCCAGAGACGCCCACTAAACGAGCGATCGGTGAAGTACAAAGCTCTTCTCACCAAGGCTCCCAAGAGCGAGACGCAGCGTAGAGAGCTCTCCCAGGCACAGCTCCCAAGAGCGAGCCGTGACGTCGGGACACCCTTCCGACCTCTCACACAGGAGCACGCACGCACAGCACGCAAGCACAATAGATTTCCTGGGCTGTCCCCCGGAAGAGGCTCTGGGGGACAACCCGGGAACGGCCCCAGAGACGCCCCAAAAAGTTTCAAGAGAAAAGGCCCCCAGGAGGCCGCAAAACAGCCCGAGAGGGCTTCAAGAGGCCCCTAGGAGGCTGCAAGACAGCCAACGAGGCCCCAACAGGTTCCCAGAAGCTCGAAAAGAAACCCCGAGAGGCCCACTAACGGTTCCCAAGGAGACGGCAGCGCCCGCCATCAGGCTTCGGAGAGGCAATCGGAAAAAAGTCACCAGAGCCCTCCGGGTGACTTTTTCACAACCCTCCTTGGTTGGGTATTCGTTTTGAATAGAGCACTGTGGTCGCGTCCCTCCTCCTCCTCCTCCTCCTCCTCCTCCTCCTCCTGCTCCTCCTCCTCCTCCTCCTCCTCCTCCTCCTCCTCCCGCCTCCCGCCTCCTCTCGCCTCCTGCTCTTTCTTCGCCGTCCCTGGGGGGCTGCGATCTGCGAAACTGTCGCCACTTTCAAGGGCTGCTGGTGGGTCCTGCGGAGTGAGGCACCGCGCAGATCTAAGCGGGACCCTGCCGTCCCTGGGGGGCTGCGATCTGCGAAACTGTCGCCACTTTCGAGGGCTGCTGATGGGTCCTGCGGAGTGAGGCACTGCGCAGATCTGAGGTAGACCTCGCCGTCCCTGGGGGGCTGCGATCTGCGAAACTGCCACCATTTTCGAGGGCTGCTGGTGGGTCCTGCGGAGTGAGGCACCGCGCAGTTCTGAGGTAGACCTCGCCGTCCCTGGGGGGCTGCGATCTGCGAAGCTGTCGCCGCTTTCGAGGACTGCTGGTGGGTCCTGCGGAGTGAGGGGCTGCGATCTGCGAAACTGTCGCCACTTTCGATGGCTGCTGGTGGGTCCTTCGGAGTGAGGCACTGCACCGATCTGAGGTAGACCTCGCCGTCCCTGGGGGGCTGCGATCTGCGAAACTGCCAACACTTTCGAGGGCTGCTGGTGGGTCCTGCGGAGTGAGGCACCGCGCAGATCTGAGGTAAGCCTCGCCGTCCCTGGGGGGCTGCGATCTGCGAATCTGTCGCCACTTTCGAGGGCTGCTGGTGGGTCTTGCGGAGTGAGGCACCGCGCAGATCTGAGGTAAACCTCGCCGTCCCTGGGGGGCTGCGATCTGCGAAACTGTCGCCACTTTCGAGGGCTGCTGGTGGGTCTGCGGAGTGAGGCACCGCGCAGATCTGAGGTAACCTCGCCGTCCCTGGGGGGCTGCGATCTGCGAACTGTCGCCACTTTCGAGGGCTGCTGGTGGGTCCTGCGGAGTGAGGCACCGCGCAGATCTGAGGTAGACCTCGCCGTCCCTGGGGGGCTGCGATCTGCGAAACTGTCGCCACTTTCGAGGGCTGCTGGTGGGTCCTGCGGAGTGAGGCACCGCGCAGATCTGAGGTAGACCTCGCCGTCCCTGGGGGCTGCGATCTGCGAAGCTGTCGCCACTTTCGAGGGCTGCTGGTGGGTCCTGCGGAGTGAGGCACCGCGCAGATCTGAGGTAGACCTCGCCGTCCCTGGGGGGCTGCGATCTGCGAAACTGTCGCCACTTTCGAGGGCTGCTGGTGGGTCCTGCGGAGTGAGGCACCGCGCAGATCTGAGGTAACCTCGCCGTCCCTGGGGGGCTGCGATCTGCGAAACTGTCGCCACTTTCGAGGGCTGCTGGTGGGTCTTGCGATCTGCGAAGCTGTCCCACTTCCGAGGGCTGCTGGTGGGTCCTGCGGAGTGAGGCACCGCGCAGATCTGAGGTAGACCTCGCCGTCCCTGGGGGGCTGCGATCTGCGAAACTTTCGAGGGCTGCTCCTGCCACCGCGCAGATCTGAGCGCCGTCCCTTGCGCCACTTTCGATGGTGGGTCCTGCGGGGTGAGGTCTGAGGTAGACCTCGCCGTCCCTGGGGGGCGAGCTGAAACTGTCGCCACTTTCGAGGGCTGCTGGTAGGTCCTGCGGAGTGAGGCCCGCGCAGATCTGAGGTAGACCTCGCCGTCCCTGGGGGGCTGCGATCTGCGAAACTGTCGCCACTTTCGAGGGCTGCTGGTGGGTCCTGCGGAGTGAGGCACCGCGCAGATCTGAGGTAGACCTCGCCGTCCCTGGGGGGCTGCGATCTGTGAAGCTGTCGCCACTTTCGAGGGCTGCTGATGGGTCCTGCGGAGTGAGGCACCGCGCAGATCTGAGGTAGACCTCGCCGTCCCTAGGGGGCTGCGACCTGCAAAACTGTCGCCGCTTTCGCGGGCTGCTGGTGGGTCCTGCGGAGTGGGACACCGCGCAGATCTGAAGTAGACCTCGCCGTCCCTGGGGGGGCTGCGATCTGCGAAAATGTCGCCACTTTCGAGGGCTGCTGGTGGGCCCTGCGGAGTGGGACACCGCGCAGATCTGAGCGGGACCTCGCCGTCCTTGGGGGGGCTGCGATCTGCGAAACCGTCGCAACTTTCGAGGGCTGTTTGGGGGCCAGCATAGCGATCTGCGGAACTGTAGCCACGTTCGAAGGCCGCTGGCGGGTTCAGCGGACTGAGGCACTGCGCAGATCTGAGCGGGACCTCGCCGTCCCCGGGGGGCTGCGACCTGCGAAACTGTCGCCACTTTCGAGGGCTGCTGGTGGGTCCTGCGGAGTGAGGCACCGCGCAGATCTAAGCGGGACCCTGCCGTCCCTGGGGGGCTGCGATCTGCGAAGCTGTCGCCATTTTCGAGGGCTGCTGGTGGGTCCAGCGGAGTGAGGCACCGCGCAGATCTGAGCGGAGCCTCGCCGTCCTTGGGGGGCTGCGATCTGCGAAACCGTCGCAACTTTCGAAGGCTGGTGGCGGGGGGTTCAGCGTAGCGAGGCACCAGGCAGATCTGAGCGAGACATCGCAATCCTTGGGGGGCTGCGAGCCTCACGAATGCCGCTCTCAGAAGTATATGCGCCCATGTCACGTCATCACCTCCGTATAACGTCTCCCAAGCTACTCATGCCCCGCATTGCGCAGGGGTTGCGTAAGTCGCCAGGGTAATTTCAAGGCCCCAGGTGCATTCAAAATTGACAAGCAGCGAGACGTACACCGCAGACCCACCATAGCTGCCTGTGACGCTCCGAAGGCTGTCTAGGCGGAGGTAGAGCGGAAGGCGGACGAAGAGAAGGAAGCGGTCAAACAGGGCCTCCGAGACGGCCCAGGACCGCTCGAAGACGCTCCAGACGAGCCGCGGCAAACGAACTCATTGATTCTTCGATGGTTTCTGAAAGATTTCGACCTTCTCGCCATTTCGAGCGAAGACAGGCCCAAGACGGCCTTTTCAGCCAAGACTGGCCCAAGATGACATGGACGAAGTCCACGGGTTCGCCCTAGTCAGCTACAGCGCTGGGATCAGCGCGTGCGAGAAGGGCGAGCAGTGGCAGCGGGCGCTTGCGTTGCTGAGCGAGATGTGGGAGGCGAAGCTGGAGCCCAACGTCACTTCTGTTCTAATGCCGAGGGCCGAGCGTGCCAGAACGCCGCAGGATCAACGGGGGCAACATCGCCCCTTGCTGGCCCCGGGCCGCCCCGGGCCGCCCAGAGAGGCTCGAAGACACGCCAAAGGCCCAAGGTGCTCAGTGAGACCTCCCCAAGACGCCTCCAAGACGGCCGAAGAGGCCCCCAAGAGAGCCCCAAGACGATTCAAAGGGCTTCCAAGTCGGCTCCACGGGGGTCGTGCGTGCCAGAATGCCGCAGGATCAATGAAGTCAAAGCCGCCCCGGGCTGGCCCCGGGCCGCCCAGGGACGCCCAGGGAGGCTCCAACACACGCCAAAAGGACTCCAAGAGGCCCAAGTCGGCCCCAGAGGTCTCCAAGGTGCTCCATGAGACCCCCCCAGAAGCTTTCCCAGAGGGCCCCGAGCAGGAAAAAACATTGATGTTCCGTTTTGTTTGCCAGGTTTTTGCCGTTCTCGCTTTGTCGGCTTCCCCACGATCCACGACGGCCCACGACGTTCCCAAGACGCCTCCAAGACGGCCGAAGAGGCCCCCAAGAGAGCCCCAAGACGATTCAAAGGGCCTCCAAGTCGGCTCCACGGGGGACGTGCGTGCCAGAACGCCGCAGGATCAATGAAGTCAAAGCCTCCCCGGGCTGGCCCCGGGCCGCCCAGGAACGCCCAGGGAGGCTCCAAGACACGCCAAGAGGGCCCCAAGAGGCCCAAGTCGGCCCCAGAGGTCTCTAAGGTGCTCCATGAGACCTCCTCAGAAGCTTCCCCAGAGGGCCCCGAGTAAGAAAAAACGCATATTCTCGTTACTTGTTGCAAGGTTTGTGCCGTTCTCGCCTTGTCGGCTTCCAGACGATCCACGACCGCCCAAGACGTCCCCAAGACGCGGCCGAAGAGGCCCCCAAGAGAGCCCCAAGACGGGCCCGAAGGGGCCCCAAGCTGGCTCAACAGGCCCCCAGGTGGGCCCCAGACGCTAGAAATTGGCCCAAGATTGGCCCAAGCCGGCCCGAGAGGCCTCCAAGGTGCTCCATGAGACGTCCCCAGAACCTTCCCCAGAGGTCCCCAGGGCACGGGCGCGCTTCCAAGATGGCTTAAGAGCGCTCCGAGCCGCCCCCGGAGGCCCCCAAGACTGAGGGCCCGAAGACGGTCCAAGAGGGCCTCCGAGAGGGGCCCCGAGCGCTCGAAGACGCCCAAGACAGCCGCCCGATGGCTCCCCAAAAATGCTCCAAGTGAGCTCCATATAGAGCCCAGGAGAGCCCGAACAAGGACCAATCGTCCCAATTCCAAGGCAAGGGGGAAAACGCACATTTCGGGAGTTCCCGTGCTTTTCGTCTTCGAAGCGTTCAAGACGGCCACACAGGCCATCAAGATCGCCTCAGGAGGCTGCCAGGAAGGCCCCAAGACGGCGCAAGACTGCGCCAGGACGGTTCTTCAGGCGCCCATGGCGGCGCCAAGAGGAGGGCAGGAAAGGTGGGAGCGCTCCTGAGGGGCCCCAAGAGGGGGCCAGAAGGGCCCCAAGATGGCCCCGACAAGGCCCCAAGACGCATGTACTTGGATGCCCATCTCGCAAGTCCAAGAAGCATATCAAGTACATGCGGTTTTGGGGCCCCCTGGGGGCGATCTTGCGGCCCTGTTGAGGCATTCGGGCCCCTCCAAGACAGAGCCGGGCGCATTCTGCCTCAGGAAGGCCTCTCGTGGCAGAATGGTGGACCCGCGCCCGGCGGCGTCATGGTGCGCTCTTGGAGCCCCCTTGGACCAGCCCCAAAGACGGCCCGAAGATGGCCCAGTAGGCGCCCAAGACGGCCCACGACGGCTCCAACACGGCCCCGAAGGCACGCAAGACAGACCCAAGAGCCGTCAAGACGGTCCAAGACGGCTCCCAGACGGCCCAAGAGGCGCTCAAAACGGCCCAGGATGGTTCCGAGACGGCCCAAACGGCACCGATGAGAGCCAACGAGGGCCCCCACAGGCCCCCTCGAAGGCCGAAAGAAGCTCCAAGAGGCCCCCACACGGCCCCTAGGAGACCCTAAGTGGTTAACCGTGGGATCATCGCGCAGGGGCGCCGCGCGTCCGAACTACCTCCCTACCTCCCCGCAAGGGTTTTGTGTCTCGCCGCCGCCGCCGTCATCGTCCCCGTCGGGCGGCGCCGGCAGACGCCACGGAGCGTGCCGGTGCAGCTCGGGGCGCTGCTGTGGAAGGGGCGGATAGCCTTTCGGCACCATTCCCGCCGCCCCCTCCTAGAATACTCTTGGCCAGATGTCGTGGACGGAGTCCACGGTCAGCCCTAGTCATCATCTATACTACAATGCAGGGACCCGCGCGTGCGAGAAGGGCGATTCGGACCAAAAAGTGTAGCAGGCCCAAGACACGCCAAGAGGGCCCCAAGAGGCCCCCAAGACGGCCCCAGAGGGCCCCGGGACGTTCCAAGATGGGCCTAAGACGCGCTAAGAGGGCCTCCAGAGGCCCCCAAGACGGCCCCAGAAGGCTCCGGGACGCCCCAAGATGGGCCCAAGACGCCGAAGCTTGGGCCAAGTCGGCCCCAGAGGCGGCCAAAATGCGCCAAGAGGCCTCCCAAGAGGCTTCCCAGCAGGGCTCCGAGCGGGAGAAATCGCCGCTTTCCATTGTGTTTTTCGATGTTTTTCGCATTCTCCCCTTCTCGCCGTCCCTGCGCTCCAAGACGGCCCAAGAGGTCCCCAAGACCGCTGCAAGACCACCAACGAGGCCCGCAAGAGGGCCTGAAGACGGGCCAAGAGGGCCTTCAGACGGTCCCAAGACGCCCCAAGACAGCCCAAGACGGCCCCCCAAGACGGCTTCAGAGGGCCCCGGGACGCCCCAAGATGGGCCCAAGACGCGCCAAGAGGGCCCCAAGAGGCATCCAAGACGGCCCCAGAGGGCTCTGGGACGCCCCAAGATGGGCCCAAGACGCCGAAGATTGGGCCAAGACGGCCCCAGAGGCGGCCAAAATGCGCCAAGAGGCCTCCCAAGAGGCTTCCCAGCAGGGCCTCGAGCGGGAGAAATCGTCGATTTCCATTGTGTTTTTCGATGTTTTTCGCATTCTCCCCTTTTCGCCGTCCCTGCGCTCCAAGACGGCCCAAGAGGTCCCCAAGCCCGCTCCAAGACCACCGACGAGGCCCGCAAAAAGGCCTCAAGACGGGCCAAGAGGGCCCCCAGATGGTCCCAAGACGCCCCAAGGCAGCCCAAGACGGCCCCAGAGGGCCCCGGGACGCCCCAAGATGGGCCCAAGACGCGCCAAGAGGGCCCCAAGAGGCCCCCAAGACGGCCCCAGAGGGCTCCGGGACGCCCCAAGATGGGCCCAAGACGCCGAAGATTGGGCCAAGACGGTCCCAGAGGCGGGAGGACCCAAGAGGGCCCCAAGAGGCCCCAAGAGGCTTCCCAGCAGGGCCTCGAGCGGGAGAAATCGTCGATTTCCATTGTGTTTTTCAATGTTTTTCGCATTCTCCCCTTTTCGCCGGCCCTGCGCTCCAAGACGGCCCAAGAGGTCCCCAAGACCGCTCCAAGACCCGAGCGGCGCGAATGGCCAAGACGGTCCAAGATGGCTCTCAGAGGGCCTCCGAGGGCCACTATCGCTTACTGTAGGCTCGTTCTGGGCGCCAAAGGGCCCTGCGGACCATTTTTCTAAGAAAAAGTGCTTGCAGACCCCTTTGGGGGCCACTTGACATGGCATGGTGACGTTTTCTTGTCGTGACGGCTCCGGTGGGTTGCATGCGCGGCTGACAGCTGGGCCGTTTGAGCCCGCGAGGCTCTGGAAGGCGAAGGCTCCGAGGTGATGGCAAGATGCCTGGAGGAGAGCGTGGATTCGTCGGGGCGCCCGAGCGGTGCGAATGGCCAAGATGGCTTAAGATGGCGTGGGGCCTTGGCAAACTCTACGGGCCAAGCAGACCGGACCCCTGGGACAGCAGCCACTTGATATGACCCTGGGACCTCTCCGCATTCTTCGGACGAGCACCTGGGGGGCCCAGGAGATTCGGACAAGTCTTCCCCATTCCTTGCCCTGTCCCGTTCTGTTCGCCCGAAGGCCTCCACAGACACTCTGGGCGAACAGAATGGGACATGGCGAACACACCCTCCCGTTGGCGGTGATGCGACTTGATCGCACCATCAAGGCGCGCCCGGAGGTGATGGCCGACCTTACAGCAGTTTCTCTAAAGATTGTACAGAATTTCAAGTTTTCTTGAAGCTCTCTTGGGCCCTCCCTGTAGATCCTGGCGAGCCTCCCCGGCGCTTTCGGTGGCTTTCCCCGATGACCTCCCGAGCCCTTCCCCGAGCGCTCCTGAGACGCCTCAGATGGGCTTCGACTTCGACGCCCATCCCCGAGAGACTTCGAAACTGTCCTCAATAGGAGGGGGGTGAACGAGCAGTGCGCTGGGCCAAGCTGCTGGAGCGCTGCAAGAGCTCGGACACGAAGGCGCGGTCTCGCTGCCGCCGCCCGAGCCGCCGCCGTGTTTGTAGATTTTCGGTACAATCTGCGCCGTTCCTCCGAGAACCATTCCAGGAAGATGTCGTGGACGGAGTCCACGGGTCAGCCCTAGTCAGCTACAATGCTGGGATCAGCGCGTGCGAGAAGGGCGAGCAGTGGCAGCGGGCGCTGGCGCTGCTGAGCGAGATGTGGGAGGCGAAGCTGGAGCCCGACGTCATCAGCTACAGCGCTGGGATCAGCGCGTGCGAGAAAGGCGAGCAGTGGCAGCGGGCGCTGGCGCTGCTGAGCGAGATGAGGGAGGCGAAGCTGGAGCCCAACGTCATCTATACTACAATGCAGGGACCCGCGCGTGCGAGAATGGCGATTCTGGTCAAAAAGCGTAGCAGGCCCAAGACACGCCAAGAGGGCCCCAAGAGGCCCCTTGCAAGACGGCCCCAGAGGGCCCCGGGACGCCCCAAGATGGGCCCAAGACGCGCCAAGAGGGCCTCCAGAGGCCCCCAAGACGGCCCCAGAAGGCTCCGGGACGCCCCAAGATGGGCCCAAGACGCCGAAGATTGGGCCAAGACGGCCCCAGAGGCGACCAAAATGCCCCAAGAGGCCTCCCAAGAGGCTTCCCAGCAAGGCCCCAAGCGGGAGAAATCGTCGATTTCCATTGTGTTTTTAATTGTTTTTCGCATTCTCCCCTTTTCGCCGTCCCTGCGCTCCAAGACGGCCCAAGAGGTCCCCAAGACCGCTCCAAGACCACCGACGAGGCCCGCAAGAGGGCCTCAAGACGGGCCAAGAGGGCCCCCAGATGGTCCCAAGACGCCCCAAGACAGCCCAAGACGGCCCCCCAAGACGGCCCCAGAGGGCCCCGGGACGCGCCAAGATAGGCCCAAGACGCGCCAAGAGGGCCCCAAGAGGCCCCCAAGACGGCCCCAGAGGGCTCCGGGACGCCCCAAGATGGGCCCAAGACGCCGACGATTGGGCCAAGACGGCCCCAGAGGCGGCCAAAATGCCCCAAGAGGCGCCCCAAGAGGCTTCCCAGCAGGGCCCCGAGCGGGAGAAATCGTAGATTTCCATTGTGTTTTTCGATGTTTTTCGCATTCTCCCCTTTTGGCCGTCCCTGCGCTCCAAGACGGCCCAAGAGGTCCCCAAGACCGCTCCAAGACCACCGACGAGGCCCAGAGGGCCTCAAGACGGGCCAAGAGGGCTCCAGACGGTCCCAAGACGCCTCCTCGGCGGTCCAGCGCCTGCATATGGCCAGACAGGAAAAGTGCCTCGTCCCCGTCGTCGTCGCCGTCGGCGGCCCTGGCGCCAGGCAGCCCAAACGGCATCGCCACAGGGACCTCCGGGCAGGTTTTCACAAAAAAACTCCCCGGCAGCCCCTGCGGGGCCACACACTGAAAGCAACGACAAAACGCCCCCCTCCGAAAATTTGCTCCGCCTCGGGCTCAGGCTCGAGCTCTGGGCTCGGGCCCGGGCTCGGGATCGGGCTCGGCCTCGAGCTTCAGCCTGGGCTCGGGCTCGGCGCTCGGGCCTGGGTCGTGCTCCGGCCCGGGCCCGGGCTCAGGCTTGGGCTTGAGCTTCGACTTGTGCTCGAGCTTGGGCTGGGGCCTCCGCTCGGGCACTGGCTCGGGCTCGGGGTCGGGCTCCGACCTGGCCTTCGGCTCGGGCTCAAAGCACGGGCTCGGGCTTGGCCTCGGGCTCGGATTCGGGGCCCAGGCCCCCCCCCCTCCAGTCGCGCCACAGACGCCGCCAGAGGGATCTCCACGCCGGTTTTTACAGAAAAACTACCCGCAGGCCCCTGCGGGAAAAGCCGCGGATCACCCCGACTAAAACGCGTCCTCCTGGACCTCGGCCTCCGAGAATCGGCCCCCAGGGCAACGCCACGGCCCACGCACCGGGGATCGTTCTCGCGTCCCGGGACTTGGGGGGATCTGGGGCCCTTTCAGCACCCTCCTACGACGGCGGCGGCAGCGGCGACGACGACGGCGACGACGACGACGACGACGACGACGACGACGACGACGACGACGACGACGACGACGACGACGACGACGACGACGACGACGGGCGCGCCATCCACCATCCAGACGATCCTTTTGTCAGCCCCGTGCAACGCCGCCCATTTCGCTTGTTGTCTTACCTCGACGAGCTCCCTCGCTTGCATCCTGCTTTCGCGGCGCCCCCCCTCGATCTTGGATCCTGCCGCCATGGCCCCCAAGTTCGACCCGAACAAGAGGGCCCGCGTCAGTTCCGGGCAGGTTGGCCTACGACGGCCTACGGACCCTCCCATGAGGGGCCCACGACGAACCAAGACGGCCCCATCACGGCAGACGGCGCCCTCAAGACGGGCATAGAAGGCTCCATGACGGCCTTTTGAGGGAGCCAACATGGCCCCACACCCTGCGGGCGAACACTTGGGGGGGCTGGAAGCATGCGTCAAGTCTCCCACATTCATCGTCCTGCCCCGTTCTGTTCGCCTGGAGGCCTCCTCCAACACCGTGGGCGAACTAGAGGAAACCCAGCGGGCCGCCAACCCTGGGGCCCGTGGGCCCCGCGCCGCTTGGGCAGAAGACGAACGCCGGGTCTGACAGGCCAGCTACCGCCCCCCTTTGCCCGATATGCTGTGCCATTCTGTTCCCCCAGGGGCCTTGGCAAACTCTTCGGGCCAACCAGACCGGACCCCTGGGACAGCAGCCAATTGATATGACCCAGGCACCTCTCTGCACTCCTCGGACCACAGACCCTCAGGGCGAACATAATGAGACTTGGCGAACAAACCCTGTCGTTGGCGGCGATGCGACTGGATCGTACCATCAAGGCGTGCCCGGAGGTGATGGCCCACCCAACAGCGGTTTCTGTTAAGATTTTACTGAATTTCAAATGTTCTTTCAGCTCTCTTGGGCCCTGCCTGTAGATCCTTGCGAGCCTCCCCGGCGCTTTCGGTGGTTTTCCCCGATGGCCTCCCGAGCCCTTCCCCGGGCGCTCCCGAGACGCCTCAGATGGGCTTCGACTTCGACGCACATCCCCGAGAGACTTCGAAACTGCCCTCAATAGGAGGGGTGTGAAAGAGCAGTGCTCCGGGGCCAAGCTGATGGAGCGCTGCAAGAGCTCGGACACGAAGGCGCGGTCTCGCTGCCGCCGCCCGAGCCGCCGCCGTGTTTGTAGATTTTCGGTGCAATCTGCGCCGTTCCTCCGAGAACCATTCCAGAAAGATGTGGTGGACGGAGTCCACGGGTCAGCCCTAGTCAGCTACAGCGCTGGGATCAGCGCGTGCGAGAAGGGCGAGCAGTGGCAGCCGGCGCTGGCACTGCTGAGCGAGATGCGGGAGGCGAAGCTGGAGCCCAATGCCATCAGCTACAGCGCTGGGATCAGAGCGTGCGAGAAGGGCGAGCAGTGGCAGCCGGCGCTGGCGTTGCTGAGCGAGATGTGAGAGGTGAAGTTCGAGCCCAACGTCAGCGCTGTGATCAACGCGTGCGAGACAGGCGAGCAGTGGCAGCCGGCGCTGGCGCTGCTGAACGAGATGTGGGAGGCGAAGCTGGAGCCCAACGTCATCTCTACTACATTGCAGGACCCCGCGCGTGCGAGAAGGGCGGTTGTCGGACACATTCCTCCGGCGCCCCCTGCGGGCCCTGCGGGCCCCCGCGAGCCCCAGCTGGCCTCGGCGCGCTTCCAGGAAGGCCCACGAGCGCTCCGAGACCCTATCAGAACTCCCCGAAAAGGACCCCAAGACGCCCCAAGAAGATCCAAGAGGGCCTCCGACATGGTCCAAGAGCGCTCGAAAACGCCCAAGATAGCCTCCTGACGGCCCAAGACGCGCCCCAAATGCTCCAAGTGAGCTCGAAGAAGAGCCCCGAGAGAGCCCGAACGAGGAATATTCATCAAAATCTTTAAGGAAAACGTTCATTTTGGCAATCCCTGTGCTTTTCGTCTTCAAAGCACCCAAGACGACAATACTGTCTTCCAAGATCGTCACAAAAGGGCCCAGGAGGCCCCCGGGAGGGCCCCAAGACGGCCCAAGGCGGTCTCAGGACGGCTCCTGAGGCGCCCATGACGGCCCAAGAGGCTCCGATGACAGCCCCAACAGGGGCCAAAGACGACCCAAGATAGCCCCAAGGCAGTCCGAGGACAGCCCCAGAGCCGCCCAAGACGGTCCTAGTCGGCCCCAAGACGGCCCAAGGGGCACCCAAGCCAGCCCAAGAGGGCCCCAAGAGGCTCCCAGGAGGCCGGCAGACGGCTCAACAGGGCCCCAAGAGGTTCTTACAAGGCGGAACATAAGCCCTGGGGCGCTGCCATACCCACGGAAAATAAACTCAGATTCGGAGGTTTATTTTCCGACGCCCTTGGGAGGAACAATCAACCCTCGCCCAGGACGTTCGTCGACTTGCCACGTCCACATAATGCCAGTACCTATTTCGAAAGTTTCCCCCCCAGGCTCCAGATGGGGCACAGACATCTCGCCCGGATTGTTCGTGGATCGACGACACCCACACATGCCTGCCCCACGCGCCGCGGGAGGGCAGAGGGATACCGAGGCCCGCGCCGCGGCCCAGGGGAACGCCGCTCCCCAGACATGGGGTGCGGCGTCCCGAGCGTCGCCTTGACGCGCGTCGCAGCGACGCCCGAGACGCCAGGGGCGCGGCGAAGAACCCCCATGGCGCTGGCGGGTGGGACAGAATGCGGCACGCGGCGTCGCATGGGCGGCGTGCACGCCACGAGCCCCGCGTGGCCCCCACCCCAGAGAGGCGAACCCACGGCGCTCACAGCCGCGCGGGCCCCACGAGGCCGCCCCAACGCCACCCGCACCACGATGCGGTGGCCCAGCGCGGCGGGGCACGTGCCCGCCAGCTGCCACAGCCTTGGCCGACAGGCCAGCGGCCGCACATGGGCGGACCGCGGACACGAGAGTGCAAGGAAGCAGAAGCGGCAGCCCCACAGGCAAGGCAGCACCAGCATCCGTCTCCCACCTGCGGCCCCGCACCCCGACCCCCCCCCCGCCCCAAGGACGAGGAGAGGGCAGGGGAGCGGGGCAGACGCAGGGGCAGCATCCGTGCCAGCCCAAATACCCTGCGACAGTGCGAGCACTGTCCCCGAGTTTGTGGGCTCATCACAAATGCGTGTCCCACGCGCCGCGGGAGGGCAGAGGGATACAGAGGCCCGCGCCGCGGCCCAGGGGAACGCCGCTCCCCAGACATTGACGCGCGTCGCAGCGACGCCCGAGACGCCAGGGGCGCGGCGAAGAAACCCCAGGGCGCTGGCGGGTGGGACAGAACGCGGCACGCGGCGTCGCATGGGCGGCGTGCGCGCCACGAGCCCCGCGTGGCCCCCACCCCAGAGAGGCAAACCCACGGCACGCACAGCCGCGCGCACGGACGGGCCCCACGAGGCCGCCCCAACGCCACCCGCACCACGATGCGGTGGCCCAGCGCGGCGGGGCACGTGCCCGCCAGCTGCCACAGCCTTGGCCGACAGGTCAGCGGCCGCACATGGGCGGACCGCGGCGACCGCGGACAAGAGAGTGCAAGGAAGCAGAGGCGGAGCAAATAACCCTCGCCCAGGACGTTCGTTGGCTCGCCACGTCCACGGAATGCCAGTACCAACTCTGAAGTTTTCCCCCCTCCGGATGAGGCACAGACGTCTCGCACGGATCGTTCGTGGATCAACGACGCCCACGGAACAAAATCCGTAATTTCGGAGGCCATTCTCCAGGGTCCCGCGGTCGGCCGAGAAAACGCCCCCCAAGACCACCCGCCGGCCCGCCACGTCGACGGAACATAAACACAAAAGCGGCAGCAAGCAGCAGCACGCAGTAGCATGCGCAGAATGCGAGGTCGGGCCCCACAGTCACATGCAAGTTCGTGCAGATTTCGTGGATGGAGTCCACGGGTCAGTCCTACCGATGTCGCCAGCCCCCTTCCGGTGCCCACAACCCACGACGACCACCACCACCATCACCACCACGACAGCGCCGCCGGCTACGACGGGTACGACGGCGGCCTCGTGGCGGCGACGACAACGACGCCGACGATGACGGCGACGACGGCGGCCCCGCGACGGCCCAGCTGCTGCAGCACTGCTAGAGCTCGGACACGAAGGCGTGGTCGGCCGCCGCCGTGCTTTATAGGTTTTCGGCGAAATCCCCGCCGCTTCTCCGAGAGCCATTCCAGAAAAAGGTGTCGTGGACGGAGTCCACGGGTCAGCCTTCGTCTATATTCTAATGCCGGGGGCCCAGCGTGCCAGAAGGCTGCAGGATCAATGGGGGCAACATCGCCCGGGCCGCCCCGGGCCGGCCCAGAGAGGCTCGAAGCTACGCCCAGAGAGCCCCAAGAGGCCCAAGCCGGCCCGACAGGTCTCCAAGGTGCTCCGTGAGACCGCCTGGGATCCTTCCCCAGAGGGCCCCGAGCAGGAAAAAACATTGACTGTCCTTGCTTTTTTGCAGTGTTTTGCCATGCTCGCGTGGTCAGCTTCCATACGATCCGCGACGGCCTCAGACGTTCCCCAGACGCTTCCAAGACGGCCGAAGAGGCCCCCAAGAGAATCCCAAAACGGGCCCACAGGGCCTTCAAGTCGGCTCAACAGGCCCCCAGAGGCTGGCCCCGGGCCGCCCTGGGCCGCCCAGAGAGGCTCGCAGATACGTCAAGAGAGCCCCAAGAGGCTCGACTTTCATTTTTTGTTCCAGTGTTTTTGCCGTGCTCGCCTTTTCGACTTCCACACGATCCACGACGGCCCAAGACGTCCCCAAGACTCGCCAAGATTGCCGAAGAGGCCCCCAAGAGAGCCCCAAGACGGGCCCACAGGGCCTCCAAGTCGGCTCAACCGGCCCCCAGAGGCTGGCCCCAGGCCGCCCTGGGCCGCCCAGAGAGGCTCGCAGACACGCCAAGAGAGCCCCAAGAGGCCCAAGCCGGCCCGACACTGTCCTAGGTCCGACTGTACACCCTGTCGGCCCTTGTTCAGCGTCCTCATGTGGTAGCACGGCGGCCGAGCTCCAGGTGCTGGTGATCGCCGCCGTCGCGGTGGCGATCGGGACGACGTGCCGGCGAGGACGGATGTCCAGCCGCCTTTCCACGCTCATCCGCCCCTTTTCGGGGAGAGCGAGCCGATCTCTTGGCCTTCGTACCCTGTGGGCGGAGTACCCAGGGCGAGGGTGATCGCCAATGCGGGATGTAAATGTGTTAACGGCTTCAGGGTCGCGCCCCAGGATTTCGAGGACTTCTCGAGGGATGTTAAGATTGCTGCGAACGCATACTCATCTATGCATATCGTCGCCCGCCCCATGGGGCGAGGATGATATGCATGAGCAACCACCGCTCACCCGAGATCTTTTTCTCAGGGCCATGCGACTGTGGCCTCCGTGGATGTCATACCATGCCATGCTTTCCCCCTCCTCTTCCTTTACCGTTCCCCTTGTGATCATCCGCCCCTTCCTCATACCCCCCGTTTTCCTCCAGTCCTGTCCCCATCGTCCGCAGATCGTCGTTTGGTCATTTCCCGATCCCCGCATCGCCTCCCTCCGATTACCGTCCCCGCCCATCTCTCAGATAAAGTTCATCCTGCCAAATCGCCCCTTCCACATCCCTGCTGTTCTCCTCCTGCTCCTCCCCGCCCTTCTCCCTGCCCCATCCCCTTCTCTTTCCCCAGTTCGGAAATTACTCAATGCTCTTCTCTCCCCCGACCACGTTCTGAAAGTGTCCCGCGCTGACCGTGCAATCGAACCTACACACATCATCTTATGTGTGCATGAGTTTTCTCAGCTCAGAGCGTTTCCGGCGTCTCAACCCAGTGTTCCCGTTGCAGCGCGGGCCTCATATCAGGATCGGCGCCGTTGTGTGCCCAGTCTTGAGAATGGCGGTCTCGCCTCAGCGCGGGCCAATTTCCTGGATCCGAGTTCTTCCTCGTCGTTGTCATCCTGCTCCTTTCCTCTCGTCCGCCTTCATTTGCCCTCCCGCTCTTCTCACTCCTGCTGTTGGTGTTCCTCCTCGTCCTCCTCTTTCCTCCTCCTCCTGCTCCTCCTGCTCCTCCTCATCCTCATCCTCATCCCTCTCCCTCTCGTCCTCCTCCTCCTCCTTATCCTCCTCCTCCTCCTCCTCCTCCTCCTCCTCCTCATCTTCCTGCTCCTCCTCCTCCTCCTTCTCCTTCCTCTCCTCCTCCTCCTTCTCCTCCTCCTCTTCCTGCTCCTCCGCCTCCTCCTCCTCCTCCTGCTCCTCCTCCTCCTCCTCCTCCTGCTCATCCTACTGCTCATCCGCCACCACCTCCTCCTCCTCCTCCTCCTTCTCCTCCTCTTCCTCCTCCTCCTCATCCTCCTCCTCCTCCTCCCTCTCCTCCTCCTACTACTCCCACTCCTCCTCCTGAAATGTGCGCAGATCCCCTCTTCTGCTTGCGCTTGACACGATGGCCAATGGTGTCCTCTGAGGGTTCCAGGGCCGCAATGACACCCGTCGGCGGGGGGAGAAACAGCGCGGCGCAACGGGAAGGGACTGGTGGGGGGCGTAGGATGTCAGATGTGGCGCGAGCGCAACCAGCTTGCCCTCCCCCATCTCCCCTTTCCCCCCGCTGCCCCTCCTCCTGTCGCCAAGGCGGCTGCTCCTACCCGGCCCGACCTCCCCCCCTGGCGCGGCCTGGCGAGGTGCGTGCGGACCAGCAGGCCGAGGATCCGGGCGCCGTCATCGACGGCTACTCGTGCATAGAGCGCACCACGCTGCATGGGGAGCAGGAGTGCCTGAGCTGCCCGGAGCAGGCGGCGGGCTCCCCCTCTGGGGACCGAAGAGCGGGCGCAGAGCGCGGCGCTCGGCCATGTTTAGGAGTGGCCGTTCGCTGGAGTGGCTATTGTGGTGCGCGCCCACCGTGGAACCCCCCGGATCGCTGAGTGCGATGCGATAGCAGCGGCTTGCGCGCCTGGCGATGTCCCCAAAGGGCCCCCCCTCGGGTCGCGCACCAAAGGTCATGCTTGCCTAGGGCCACTCTTGACGCTTAGCCGAGGAGAGCGCCAAGCTGGTGGGGGAGGTGGTAGAAGGAGCGCCCGAGCGGGCGTCTGGATGCCCACCCGGCGCACAGGCAGCAGGGGGAGGGAAGGAGGAGGGAGGCCCACCGCTGAACTGCAAGGGATGGCGTGGTCAAACTGAGGGAGGCCCCCCCCCCCTCGATTGAGGGGGGATGTTCGAAACATGGGGGGGGAGGCCTGACGCCTGACTTGCAGGAAGGGGGGCCCGAACTCGGGGGGGGCTCCTCTCTCTCAACGGGGAGGGCGCTCGAAGGGGGGGGGGCTTGAATTGTATGGGGGGGATTGTCGAATTGGGCCCCCCGCACCCCCTGCAACCGACGACGGCAAGCGCTGGCGCCGGCGCCGTCGCCGTCGGGCAGCGACGACGACGACGACGACGACGACGACGATTGCTCGCTCGCTCGCTCGCATGCTTGCTCGAGCGTGTGAGCGAGCGAGCAAGTGAGCACCGTGCATATGATGTCCCGCCCCCGAATCCAACCCGCCCGATTGGCTCGCTCGCTCGCTCGCTTGCTTGAGCTGGCGAGTTAGCGAGCAAGCGAGCACCATACATTGAATGTCCCGCCCGCCCGACCCGATCCGCCCGTCTCGCTCGCTTGCTCGAGCGAGCGAGCGAGAGGACCGAGTCCCTGCGTCCCTCGCTCGCTTGCTCGTATGCTTGCTCCAACTAGCGAGCGAGCGAGCACGCGAGCACCATGCCTCTAGTGCCCCGCCCGCCCGACTCGACCCGCCCGACTCTCTCGCTCGTTTGCGCGAGAGAGGGCCTCTTTCGCTCGCTTGCATGCTTGCTCCGGCTATCGAGCGAGCAAGCGAGCACCACGAACTGAATGCCCCGCCCGCCCGACCCGATTCGCTCGCTCGCTTGCTCGAGCCAGCGAGGGAGCGAGCGAGCGTGCACCATGCATTGAATGTCCCGCCCGCCCGACTCGACCCGCCCGACTCTCTCGCTTGCTGGCTCGAGCGAGCGAGCGAGCGGACCGACTCCCCCTTCCCTTCGCTCGCTCGCTCGCACGCTTGTGCCAGCCATTGAGGGAGCGAATAAACGAGCGTCATGCATGGAATGTCCTGCCCGCCCGACCCGAACCGCCCGACTTGCTCGCGCGCTTGCCCGAGCGAGCAAACGAGCAAGCAAACGCGCAACCTGCATTGAGTGTCCCGCCCGCCCGAGTCGACCCGCCCAACAGAGGGGGGACTGCATTAGATCTAGATTGAGCCCGACCAGGATACCGGTACGTAACGTTGGACCCAGTTATTGTAAAAGTTCATTAGAGTTGCATCAGGCCTCAGTATGATTAAATCGGAGCTGGATCCAGCTATAGCAGGATTCTGCTAGGGGGAGGTGGGGGTCACCCCACCAGCTCGAAATTCCCCCCCACTTGCACAGGGTGGGGGGGTGGGGCGGTTCCAACCGCCACCCCCTGCACCTCAAGGGAGGGCCCCCAGGGGTTCGAACCCGCCCTCCGTGGACAGGGGGGCGGGTTGGGCCCAGTTCGAATCCCCCCCCCGACTTGGACAGGGGGGGGAGGGGCCAGGACCCCCCTTTCGGAGGCGACTTTGGGCTCCTCAAGAGACCGGGGTAAACGCAAGCAGGGGTCAGTGAGAGCGCCCGATATTGCAGGAGCCTGCAGGGCCAGGGCTGCACTAACCCTGGCTTGGGCGCAGGATCCTGCAGCATCTTGCAGCATCCTGCAGGGCCAGGGTTGCACTGACCCTGGCTCGGGTGCAGGATCTTGCAGGATCTTGCAGCATCCTGCAGGGCCTGGCTGAACTGGGTCTGGATTGATCCGGGTCACATGATCCCCGAGCGGCCCCCCCCCGCCCCAGTTTTGGGAGGCCGGTGTGCAAGGGGGGGGCGTGGCCCGCGCCTCCAGGGGCGCTCAGTCAGTGTGTTGGGCCCCCCCCCGCCCCGCGGGTTCCAACGTGTCGAGTCATGATGTTATCTTCCTCCTCCTCTTCCTCCTCCTTCCTCGTCCCTCCTCCTCCGCCTCCTCCTCCGTCTGCTCTTCCTCCTCCTCCTCCTTCCAACTTTACTTAGGCCTGAACCACCAGAAGGATCTTCGAGCACCAAGCACGTACCGCAACGTGAGGGTTTTCACGCGTCCGGCTTTGGAGGGCGATAGTTGCTCTTTCGACACCGTTTCGGTACTTTTCCAGGTGCTCGAATGTTTTTGGGGGATTTGGTCTTTACGTACCATGGGGGCATGATAAATGTCGGGGTGTTTGTGCTCCATGCAAGTGTCCACGAAATCTCGGTTCCAGCGTGTCAAGGTTGTTTTTTCCAGTCAGGCGTCCACGAAACGCGTCCTCTCTAGTCTTGAGGGGCACTCGGGGAAATGCGTCTTGAAGTTGGTTGGGGATAAATGTGGGCAGGTATTGGGGTGTGAATGTGTGTGTGTGTCTTGTGTTCTTCAGTTGTTCTGCGTTCAACTCAGCACCCCCATCACGTGGATCGCGTGCCACGCCCCAGAGGGAGTCCAGCCCGCCTTTGGCGCGGTGGCTCTGCAGTCCCTTATCCGCACTGCTCCAAGGCGGGCAGCGGATGAAGCGAAGGCCATGCAACGCGCTACAGGCAGCTGCATAGAGTCGGTCCCTTCGCCAGGCTACAAGTGTCAGAAGATCCCGTTCTCCCTTTGCTCCGCCATTCCTTTGCAAGTACGCTGCGTGAGTCCTACCTCCTGAATGAACTTCCAGTGCCTTGAGTACCAGCACGAGCCCCGCCTCCTCCTGCATGGATTTCCGCCGTGCGAGTTCCAGTGAAAGCCGCCTTCAGTTGAAGTACATGTCGGTCGACCCTCCCTGATCCGCTCAGCCGTTCGTCGCCCGTCGCGGCCGCCCGGTTCAAGGCGGCCAGCCAGACAGAATTGTGTGTGTGCGCGTGGTCTGCGCGCTGTACGATAAAAAGAAGCATTCTCTTATCCCTCGGCTTCGCCCAACGCCGCACACCCGACCTTAGTAGCGGAGCCCGATCTTCGGATTGGGCTCGCTGCGCTACTCCACTCCCGCTGCCGCTGGTCTTTCTGCATCCGTTCTACTCCTACGAAGTGTTGGTGTCAATATCGGTATGCAGTTTCTCTGGCGAGTGTGACTTCTAAGTGTGACTTCTGTTGAGTACGTGAAGAAGACTGCGAAGGACGGTCGGTTTAATTTGGTATTCTTTCTTACGGCAAGGTCGGTGACAGACTATTGAGTTCAGCACGACATTCAAGTTCCAGGCAAGGTCTGCGATTCACGACTCGAGATGGCAGTTCCTTTATCGTTTGCAGATCAGGCGCAGATTATGGCGAATACCAAGGTGCCCCCGGCGTGGTCGCCTGATTGGAGTGGAGGCTACCCGTTCCGCAGATGGTTGCGAGACGTCAAGTTCTGGTCCATCGCCACGGAGGTGCCGGAGCAGGCGCAGGGCGCAGCTGTAGCGCTTCGTTTTGGAGGCGCCGCTCGAGAGTTCGCGGACGAGCCCGATGCGCAGACGCTGCAGCAGGGCCAGATGCTCGATCTTGGAGACGGCGTTGGCCCGCGCGAGGTCACTGGTCTGGCAGTGTTGCTTCGCGGGTTGGCGCGCAACTGCGCATTGGTGGCCGGCGATGATGCGATCAGGGCCATGGCGGAGATGATGGTCTTCAGCGTGCAGCCTCATGAGATTATTGGAGTGGTGTTGAATCGGTTTCAGATACTCAGGTCAAGGGCCATGGACCATGGGCTCAATCCGGGGCCTCCTGGCTGGGGTAGGATGCTGCTCGCAGGCTTGAAGGTGGGCCGAGACGCTGCTGAACGGCCACGACAACAAGCTGCCAGAGGCGGACCAGGAGTTCGCGGCGCTTCTCCAAAGTTTTTGGCGACGAGGATACCTGCCCATGCAGGATGGCATCAGGAGGGCGGCCGAGAGGGCGTTCAGGATTCCAGGAGCGATTGCACGTTCTGGCCATGTCAACCTGGGACGCGGTGGCCGCCAATTTCACGCGTCGGACGCTGGTGGTTTCTTCCCGACGCTTGGGGGGCAGATGAGCTGATCTGCGTATCCCGCTATGCTAGCGGGGCTTCCTGGTCCCAGTGCCTCTTTTGCTGCCTGGTCGTATCCCGCGATGACTCTGGGCATGCAAATCTACGTTGCTGAGGACAACGGCTCGTCGTTGGGCACGGACAGTTACGATCGACCAGATCAGGATCTAGCTGCGTATCTTGCCGATGTGGACCCTGAGATACATGTCGATGTGCTGCACCGCGAGTTTAATATGTCTCGGAAGCAATGGCAGCAGTGTTATATATATATATAGGTTGTTGTTTTAATCTCTCGTTTCCATCGGAGACACGGGCGCAATGGTTTCATGTGCGGAGGTAGGCATCGCGGTCGCGGGCTGCTAGGAAAAAAGGATGCCACTACGAAGGTGTTGGAGCTGCTCATCCGGGTTGCGGAGGCAATCGAACGCCGCTTGTTGGTGTTGTCTTACAAGGCTCGACAAGGGCGAGGATCTGGACCTCCCAG
>CAUYUJ010018205.1:137500-155000 GCA_963575745.1 Prorocentrum cordatum
GAGCAGTGCGTACAACGACTTCAGTCTGTGACGCGTACGCTTGCACATTGGAGCCGGGTCTGTGACAGCCCCACGAGCGTGGAGTTCCCCCAAATGTTCGAAAACTTGCACTAACCGACGGAAGCCTCATCACACCGACGCAAACGAACAACTGATACTTAATTGGGTTGCTCGGTCCCCCATAACGAACCTCTACCGTTTTCCCTAGGAGCTCCAACTCGTACTGGGTGTCCGAGGGTCATGACATACGTTGGTTTAGCCTTGGCAGAGGGGGGTGGTTTTGGTTCGGCGTGATTTTTGCGTGTACCAGGCATGCTTTCCGGTACGCGCGTGTGTTGTCAAACTTCGTGTTGTTAGTTGAGCGTGGTATTGTAGCTCCGCCTGGTTTTAGTCTGGCGTGGTTTTAGGTACGCGTGTTTTCAGTTCCGTATCTCGCACGAGTGTTCTCGGTGAGCCTTTTGTTTTCGGTAAGTGTCGTGTTTTGGTTCGGCCTGGTTGTGGGCGCGCGCGCATTTAGTTTAGGCCTGGAGATAATTTGGTTTGATGCGCGCTCCTGCCCGATCGCAGACAACAAAAGCATCAAGCCGATGTGGGTCTACACTAAATGCAAATACTTCAGGGTGTTGTGGCTCTGGCGTGTTCAAAGCTGATTGCGAGGAGGTTAAAAGCACATGTCTGGGCTCGATTCGCACCCCTGGCGGCAAGATCGCGATACATCCAGCGAGGTTTTCGGTTTAGCACGTGCTCATCGCCAAAAGGCGCTGAATTCACTTAGCGTGGCAGGCCAGCTAATTAAGTTGATGAAACAGAGACATCTGCAACCACATGCCATTGTTCCAATATCGAGGACACGACCAGTCTGCCTTGCTGGATTTCGCTCAGTCAGCCCAACAGGTGCCCAACAGGTGCCCAGGCTTTAACTAAACAGCTGAACTAAAAGTTCAGGTCGAACTTAAAACTACCACGCTTAACTAAGATACCCGGCTGAACTAAATGGGGGCGTACCGAACACCAGACCGAACGAAAGCCACGCCTAAACATATCCAGGTTGAATCAAACCCATCAGGATTCTTGGAAGACAGCTAGCCCAACTGCCAGGCTGAACTACAACTACCAGGCTTACCTAACATACCAGGCTGAACTACAGGCGCGCATAGCTGATACCTGGCCTGTTAAAACTATACCGAGCTACAACCAGGCTCAACTCAACCACCAGACTCAACTAAAACTAAGGCCGTACTAAGCTACCATGCATTGGGCAGAACTAAATGCGCGTTCACAGAAATGTACGCCTGACAACAACCATACCTAAAACAACGACCAAACTAAACTTCCAGGCAGAAGTGGAACTACCAGGCTTAAGTAAAACACCAGGCTTGATTAAGTGCGCGTGCGCCTAAAACAGGCATACTTAAGGCGCCAGGCTTAGCCCCCTAAAAAAGCCCAACTAAAATTCCAGGCTAAATCAGAACTACCAGGCTTAACTATAGCAAACACCAGGCTGAACTAAATGCGCGCGTACCGAACAGCAGAACCAACGAAAGTCACGCCTAACAACATCCAGGCTTAATTTAAGCACCAGGCTGAACAAAATGCGCGCGTGCCTAAGACTAGGCCTGACTAAACCACGCCTTGCTAACTACAACCAGGACTAGGTGAATGCCAACATTATCTGTCCTCTGCGGCGTCGCAAGCGCATGCTTTTTCTTGTTTGGCAAGCCATGCCCCTGGCAGGCATGGCATCGTAGCGCAGTCCATCCTGTCCGTCGGTTTCTCGTTTTCCGTCGGTTTGGATTTTCCGTGTATTAAGGAGGGGGGTGCCATGAGGGCAGTCCAGCCGGAATGTCTTTTTGTTACTGTTTGTGTCCGGATCCGTCGTTCTCGTGGTCGGATTCAGTGCACTGTCATGGTCGAACGTTGCATGGCCTCGATGTGCATCTTCTCTCTGTAGCGACGGGCAGTGTCTCGAGGTCGTTGCACCTTCCTCTGCGTGTACCGTGGTCGAAGGTCTCGAGTGAAGCACGAGTTGCTGAATCGGAATGTTGGACGACGGCTGCAGAGAAGCAGACATCGGGATCGCACCCGGATATCCACGCTCCGCAAACAGGCCTTGCCCTATGGGGGTTCTCACCTGGTCAGCCTGAGTAAGCGAACGGGCTCCCCTGGTTCTCGCCACGCTGGCACTTCGTGCCCGCGCCTGTGCTTTTCGTGGGCGCGCCCCGTGCGCGGGGTCGGTTCCCCGAGGTTTCGCCGCGCTGGCGCCAGTGCCTGCTCGTGATCGCCTCGCCCCGTGCGTTGGATAGGTCTCCCAAGGTTTCGCCGCGCTGGCACCCCGTGCCCGCTCGTTGGCCCTCCGCGGGCACCGCGTGCACTTGCACCACTCACGTAGCTTACACGACAGCTTGTGCCACATAGCTTGCGGCGCACAGTTCACACCACATGGCTCACGCCATATAGCACACGCAACGCAGCTTGCATGACATAATTATGCTACCTGGATTCGTTTCCACCACGCAGCTCACACCACATGCACCGATCTCGCAGCCTAGCTCATGTACATGTACCCGGGCACAACACAACACAGCCACAAGTAAGTGGATGTTTCTAGAGAAGCCCTCGGGGGAGATCCCGCTTACTTCAACATGAGCAGTTTGATTGTGGTTGTGGTCGATCTGGCCGTCTGGGATGCCCACATCGACCACATCTAGTACTAAGCTAGTCACGGTGCTCTGATGATTGTTGGCATTCACAAAACACCCCCAGGGTGCGTTCGCGATGTGGTAGTGGTCGCATGGTGTCCCCGCAAGACACATATGTGTGTATCTTATATATATATATGTGTATGTATGTATATGGAGCTTCACATAATTATTGGTACATACGTTGGCACAGAGAGAGAGAGAGATCACGATACATATTGACACCTCATAGCTAACATAGCGCAGTTTATACCATATTGCTTGCGCAGCATACCCTACTCCTTCACAGTGCAATGCATCATTGTGTTGGGCCCACGCCTGCTCACATTATATAATGCAGACGTCGGCGCATGCATTGATCGTGCTGATGTTGCTCATTGTTGTCTTGTCCATTGCAGTATCCCACAATGTGTCTCGATGACTTTCGCTTTCTGTCATACGCTCGAGGCTCAAGGCCAATGCGTCCACCTTGGTCGCCTTCCCGGGTGACGAGGCTAGCTGCTTCAAGGTGGGCGCTTACCCATGGCGGTAAAGAGCAGGCGCATTGCTTCGTCAAGTTTTGGGCAGCAGTCGGACGAACTGTATTGGTCGGTGCTCGTGCGTATCTTACCGTATCCTCGAAGCGAGCGCGCTGCCAGAGTTCCGCTAGAGATTCCCGATTTTCCCATGTTTCTTTTCACGGTGTCCGCTGGCGTTCCGGGGCCACCCCGTGGCGACGAGCGCCCCGCCTCCTCTCAGGGGGCCAGGAAAGTGCGGGCCGACGAAGCCGGGATGGAGGGTGCTTTGAGCCCAGCAGCCGACATTTCGCTTTTGGCTCGCTTGTGGTGTATCGTACCTTGTCCGCCGGCCGCCGGGGCCCTCTCCGTTGCCGCGAGGCTCTCTCTCTCTTTTCCCAAGCTCCGTTTTGCCCCACGGTTCCCCTGGTGGCGGTGTCCTCCCGTAGTGGGGCCGTTTGGGGATGCCCCCGCCATGATCTGAGCGCTTGTGCGGTGCAGGTGCGAGCCACAGTGGACTGCACAAGGACGTGCAAGGCATCGCACTTGTATAAAGTAAGCTAAGATCGATGGCCCTGGCGAGGTGCCTATCCCTCTGCGGCTGCGTGCAGTGGGGGGCGCGGCCCTCTTCTCATGCACGGCGCGCCCTGGGGCAGAGCAGTGGGGGGTTGCAGAGCAGGCACGCAGAGGCGTGCCGAGCCCCTTCGAGGGTCACAGATGGAGCTTCCTGTGGAGCGCGATCTGCGTGAGGGGTGTTTCGACATGGGCGCTGCGGCGCCATGCGAGTTCCTCCACTAGGGCCGTAGGTGGACCTTCCTGCGGAGCGCGATCCGCGTGAAGGCGTGTGCCGACATGGGCGCGGCGGCGCCATGCGAGTTCCTCAACTGGGGCCGTAGGTGGAGCTCCCTGTGGAGCGCGATCTGCGTGAGGAGTGTGCCGACATGTGGGGCGGGGGGGGTGCCATGCGAGTTCCTGCACTGAGGCCGTAGGTGACGCTCCCTGTGGAGCGAGATCCGCTTGAGGGGTGGGTTGACATGGGCGCGGCGCCGCCATGCGAGTTCCTCCACTGGGGCCGAAGGAGGAGCCCGTGGAGAGCGATACGCGTGAGGGGTGTGTCGACCTGAGCCCGGCGCCTCCATGCGAGTTGGTCCGCTGGGGCCGTAGGTGGAGCTCCTTGTGGAGCGCGATGGGCGGGGGGGGGGCGCCATGCGAGTTTTACCACGGGGCCGTAGGTGGCGCTTCCTGTGAAGCGCGATCCGCGTGAGGGGTGTGCCGACGTGGGCGCTGCGGCGCCATGCGGGTTCCATCACAAGGGCCCTAGTCTGAGCTTCCTGTGGAGCGCGATCCGCGTGAGGGGTTTGTCGACATGGGCGCTGCGGCGCCATGCGAGTTCCCCCGTTGGGGCCGTGGGTGGAGCTTCCTGTGGAGCACGATCCGCTTGAGAGGTGTGCCGACATGGGCGCTGCGGCGCCATGCGGGTTCCATCACAAGGGCCGTAGGTGGAGTTCCCTGTTGAGCGCGATCCGAGTGAGGGGTGTTTTGACATGGGCATGGGGGCGCCATGCGAGTTCCTCCACTGGGGCCGTAGGTGGAGCGTCCTGTGGAGCGCGGTCCGCGTGAAGGCGTGTGCCGACATGGGCGCGGCGGCGCCATGCGAGTTCCTCAGTTGGGCCGTAGGTGGAGCTCCCTGTGGAGCGCGATCTGCGTGAGGAGTGTGCCGACATGTGGGGCGGGGGGGGTGCCATGCGAGTTCCTGCACTGAGGCCGTAGTTGACGCTCCCTGTGGAGCGCGATCCGCTTGAGGGGTGGGTTGACATGGGCGCGGCGCCGCCATGCGAGTTCCTCCACTGGGGCCGAAGGCGGAGCCCGTGGAGCGCGATGCGCGTGAGGGGTGTGTCGACCTGAGCCCGGCGCCGCCATGCGAGTTGGTCCGCTGGGGCCGTAGGTGGAGCTCCTTGTGGAGCGCGATGGGCGGGGGGGGCGCCATGCGAGTTTTACCACGGGGCCGTAGGTGGCGCTTCCTGTGAAGCGCGATCCGCGTGAGGGGTGGGTGGACATGGGCGCGGCGCCGCCATACGAGTTCCTCCACTGGGGCCGAAGGCGGAGCCCGTGGAGAGCGATGCGCGTGAGGGGTGTGTCGACCTGAGCCCGGCGCCTCCATGCGAGTTGGTCCGCTGGGGCCGTAGGTGGAGCTCCTTGTGGAACGCGATGGGCGGGGGGGGGCGCCATGCGAGTTTTACCACGGGGCCGTAGGTGGCGCTTCCTGTGAAGCGCGATCCGCGTGAGGGGTGTGCCGACGTGGGCGCTGCGGCGCCATGCGAGTTCCATCACAAGGGCCCTAGTCTGAGCTTCCTGTGGAGCGCGATCCGCGTGAGGGGTTTGTCGACATGGGCGCTGCGGCGCCATGCGAGTTCCCCCGTTGGGGCCGTGGGTGGAGCTTCCTGTGGAGCACGATCCGCTTGAGAGGTGTGCCGACATGGGCGCTGCGGCGCCATGCGGGTTCCATCACAAGGGCCGTAGGTGGAGTTCCCTGTTGAGCGCGATCCGAGTGAGGGGTGTTTTGACATGGGCATGGGGGCGCCATGCGAGTTCCTCCACTGGGGCCGTAGGTGGAGCGTCCTGTGGAGCGCGGTCCGCGTGAGAGGGGTGCCGTCACGGGCGCGGCGGCGCCATGCGAGTTCTTCCACTGGGGCCGTAGTCGGAATTTCCTGTGGAGCGCGATCTGCGTGAGGCGTGTGCCGACATGGGCGAGTTCCTGCACTGAGGCCGTATGTGGCACTCCCTGTGGAGCGCCATCCGCCTGAGGGGTGTGTCGACATGGGCGCGGGCGCAGGCGAGCTCCTCCACCGGGACCATTGGTCGAGCTCCCTGCGAGGCACGGTCCTGGTGGCGAGGCGTGTGCCGAAATGGGGAACCGCAGTGCAGGCTCCTGCATTGGGGCCATGCGTTGAGGGGGTGGCATCAGACGTGCGAGTAGGGGACCGAACAATGACAGACACGTACAAACTCGGAGGTCCGCGCGGATTTCTCGGATCGGCGCTGGACCCCCCTGGCGGCGCCTCGAGCGCCGCCCCTGGCGCGCTCAGGGAGGGGGGTCCAGCGCGGATCCGAGAAGTCCGCGCGGACCATGTTTATGTCATTTTTCCTTACCCCAAGTGAGGGCTGTGCAGCCTTTGGCACGCGGACGGAGGTCAGGGGCAGCGAGGGGATGCTGCGGGAGAGGGGGGGGGCGGAAGTCTGTGAGGAGGCGCGCGGCGCGGCGGATGGCACCCGGGGGCCTCCAGCCACAGGAGGGCCCATTGGGAGCCAGGCAGTGACGTGCGACGCCTTGGCATGGCTCAGGCGTGCGCGCCTGTCTCGGTGGGGACCATCGAGGAGCATCCTGGGCCACCCTGCGGACGAGCAACAAACACGCGCGAAGCCCAGCAAGCGCAGGCGGAACGGACGTCCGAGCGATGGCGAGATGCAGAGCAGGCGGAGCAGCGGAGAGCAGCGCAGCGCACCGCCGAGCACGTGCCGGTGCAGCGGCGTGGGATGGGCCCGCCTGCACGGCAGCACGGGCGTCCGGCACGCAGCCGGCGCAGAGCGGCGCAGCACGGCGCCAGCGTCAGGTCGGCATGTCCTCCTGCAGGCTGGTCTTTGGAACCAGACATGCAGATGAGATGCAAGAATGCGTTCAGAGCATCCTCCCCGGAGTATGGTTGGGCTATTTTTGGGTATGTCTCCTGTGGAGGGACAGGCCGGACTGAACGCCAGCGCTCGGCCACGTGCAGAAGGGGGGCACAGTGGAGAACCATGGCAAGATGCACCCTGCTTTTCCTCCAGGGTGCCCTGGGTTTCAAGGGTTTCGATTGTCTTGCGAGGGAGGGCATGACGTTCCCACACCAAACATCAAGGGGTGCCCTGGCGTCTCAGGGTTGGGTTTCTTGTGGAAGGCTTCTAAGAAGCACCTGCTGTAGGGTTGGGTTTCTTGTGGAAGGTTTCTTGTGATCGGGCCCCTATTGTAGGGGGAGGGGGGACGGCTTCTGAGAAGCACCCCCGCTTCTTAGAAGGCGCTGGCCTTGTCTGTAGATGGAACGCCCCCGCGCCTTCTAAGGAGCAGCGTCCTTTTGAGGAGCCTTCCCCCCTCCCCCTACCCCCTTCTGTGCGCCGCCGTAACTCATGTGACATTGTTTCTCGTGTTACAGGTCGTGTCGCATTGTGCTCGTATGCTGTCAGCAGCTGGTGCGTACTCCGGCTGGGGTCGCGCCTTGTTCATCCTGACGCACCTGGTGCATTCTGGTCACAACTTCGGGTGATCCGAGAGAGCCTTACGTACACATCAGCGCACGCTGGCAGTAGCGCTGTTCCAGCATGCAAGCGACAGCGCTCTTCCAGTATGCAGCACACTGCGTGTCTAGCACTGCCCAATCAATCATGTGTCGGAAGGCCGTTGACCATGAACACGTGTACTCTGACTATCGACGGGAAGGCCATCTGTGTCATCACATTCATGCGCTGTGGCATGACCACCCCGCCACTGCCTGGGCCGTGGGCCAGAAGCGTGTCCGATGTATGTTGGGGTCTTTTCGGAAACCTCTTGGAGGCTTCATCGGGGCCTCTCCAAGGTCTCATGGGAGCCTCTTCGGTGCCTCTTCGATGCTTCTGAACCCCTATTGGGGCCTTGGGGGCCCTCTCGTTGGCTTGGAAGCCGTCTTGGGGCGATATTTGGAGTACCCTGGGCCGTCTTCGGCGCTCTTAGAGACCAAGCGACAACGTGTTTCAATTGTTGTGACTTCTTAGTTCGGCTCCCAGAGACTCCAAGATGTCCCAAGATGGCTCCAGGACGGGTCATGGAACAATCTTAGACACAGTTGCGCGTGTGGAATCCCAACCGCGGCCGTGATGCCTGCAGAGAGGTCACCCAACAAGCCCAGGAAACGGCCGAGAGCGCCCAAGATCTCCCAACATTTCGGGCCCCCAGTCCTTTCCAGGGCAATGTCCATATTCAACACGATGCCTCTTGGCACGGTGGGGGAATACGTACCGATGTTGCTTGTGCTGATTCGAACTACGATCTTCCAGTCCCCGTCAATGAGAATACCTCGATTCCAACGGCTAGTGTTGCCTGTCCCTAGCAGACTGTTATCTGCAGCGTGATGGCCATGTAAGGTGAACGGAGGGCTCATCAGTGATTCAACGTTGTTTCATGACGCGAGTCTCAGAGGCACTGACGAAACAATACATGCTCTTAACGCTGCATGTGGGCAGGGATGATAATGATATTCGAAGTGCGAAGTGCTATGCTGTATGTGTTGTCTTGCCCTTCTGGTCTCTATGAACTCCCGACTGCATGTTTCATGCTGTATCTTGTCTGCTCTCCTAATGGTGAGCACCGACAGGTGGGGCCATTCCATAAAATTGGTTCGGGACTTTGCGTGGATGCTGATGGACAGCACTACAGATCTGCCCGGAGGAAAGCTGGGGACATGTGTTTGTTTGCAGTGGTCATGCGAGGGCAGGGTTGTGCATCATAACGTGGAAGTCGGGCATATTGATTAGAGAGGGCGTGCATGTTGAATAGATGATCAGTGAGAGTTGAGAACGGGAGAATGATGGATTTATCAAGCTGTAGCCGTTGTGATTGAGGCGATAGGTAAAGTCTTGGTGTGGCAAGGGTTGTTGACTAACATGCTTCAGAATCGCTGCAATGATTTAGCACGGGAAAGGGGTTGCGGCGTATATCAGCTAAAGGCAACATGCTGGATTGCCGCCTTACAGATGTTCGCAGGACCGCCGCCAATACACGGGCAAATCATTCCTGAATGTTAGGGGCCCTGGAAGGCTCGGGGCTACAATCGCTCGGATGCAACTCCTGGGATGTAAAATGTTGATTTTGCCCCGGTCAGAAATTCTGCTTACTCCCGCTAAATCCAGCAGCTTCGTCCCGCTTAATCCAGCCAAATCCCGCTGAATCCGAGGGCCACTCTGGCGTAACAGCCCCCCAATGAGGCTTAATTCCCAACCAACTTGTGTTGTTGGGTCCTCGTTTTGAAGAGACGGTCCCCGCGTTCCTCCTCCTCCTCCTCCTCCTCCTCCTTCTCTCCTCTCTTCCTCCCCCTTCTCCCTCCTCCATCACCACCTCCATCACCACCATATCACCAACATCATCATCATCATCATTATCATCATCATCATCGTCATCATCATCATCATCATCATCATCAGCATCAGCATCAGCATCAGCATCAGCATCAGCATCAGCATCAGCATCAGCATCATCATCATCATCATCATCATCCTCATCATCATCATCATCATTATCATCATCATCATCAGCATCATCATCATCACCCGTTTCAGCATACCCCTCACACGTTTCGTGGCCCCATAGGGAGCTCCACCGAAGGTCCCAGTGCTACCGTCCGCATGCGTCCCCCCCCACCCAGTACAGCGCTTCGTGGGCCCACAGGGAACCCCACCGAAGGTCCCAGTGCTACCGTCCGCATGCGTCCCCCCCACCGAGTACAGCGTTTCGTGGCCCCATAGGGAGCCCCACCGAAGGTCCCAGTGCTACCGTCCGCATGCGTCCCCCCCACCCAGTACAGCGTTTCGTGGCCCCGCAGGGAGCCCCGCCGAAGGTCCCAGTGCTACCGTCCGCATGCCCCCCCCACCCAGTACAGCGTTTCGTGGCCCCATAGGGAGCCCCACCGAAGGTCCCAGTGCTACCGTCCGCATGCGTCCCCCCCACCCAGTACAGCGCTTCGTGGCCCATAGGGAGCCCCACCGAAGGTCCCAGTGCTACCGTCCGCATGCGTCCCCCCCACCCAGTACAGCGTTTCGTGGCCCCATAGGGAGCCCCACCGAAGGTCATTTGCTACCGTCCGCATGCGTCCCACCCACCCAGTGCAGCGTTTCGTGGGTCCACGAAGGTCCAGTGCTACCGTCGCATGCGTCCCCCACCCAGTAGTTTCGCGGCCCCATAGGGAGCCCCACCGAAGGTCCAGTGCTACCGTCCGCATGCGTCCCCCCACCCAGTACAGCGCTTCGTGGCCCCATAGGGAGCCCCACCGAAGGTCCCAGTGCTACCGTCCGCATGCGTCCCCCCCACCCAGTAAAGCGTTTCGTGGCCCCGCAGGGAGCCCCGCCGAAGGTCCCAGTGCTACGCATCGCATGCGTCCCCCCCACCGAGTACAGCGTTTCGTGGCCCCATAGGGAGCCCCACCGAAGGTCCCAGTGCTACCGTCTGCATGCGTCCCCCCCCTTGTACAGCGCGTCGTGGCCCTATAGAGAGCCCCACCGAAGCCCTTGGGACTGTCCGCATGCGTCCCGGAAATTTAATTTGGCATTTTCACCCCACCCAGTACGGCGTTTCTTGGCCCCATAGAGAGCCCCACCGAAGCCTCCAGTGGGATTGTCCGCATACGTCCCTGAAACACAATTTCGGTATTTTCACACCACCCACTACGGCGTTTCGTAACCCCGTAGAGAGCTCCACCGAAGCCCCCAGTGGGACCGTCCGCATGCGTCTCGGAAGCCCAATTTGGCATTTTCACCCACCCAGTACAACGCTTCGTGGCCCCATAGGGAGCTCCGCCGAAGCCCCCAGTGGGACCGCCCGCATGCGTCCCGGAAGCCAAATTTGGCACACCCCTCATACGTTTCGTGGCCCCATAGGAGCTCCACCGAAGCCACCATTGGGACCGCCCGCATGCGTCCCACACACCAGGTTTTGCATTTTCTCCCCACCCAGTACGGCGTTTCGTGGCTCCAGAGGGAGTTCGCCCGACGGCCCAAGTTCTACCGCCCGCATGCGTTCCCCCCCACCCAGTGCAGCGCTTCGTGGCCCCATAGGATCCTCCACCGAAGTCCCCAGTGGGACCGTCCGCATGCGTCCTGGAAACCAAATGTGGCACACCCCTCATACGTTTCGTGGCCCCATAGGGAGCCCCACCGAAGCCACCAGTGGGACCGCCCGCATGCGTCCCACACACCAAATTTGGCATCTTCACCCCATCCAGTACGGCGCTTCATGGCCCCATAGGGAGTTCGCCCGACGGCCCCAGTTCTACCGCCCGCATGCGTTCCCCCCCCCCACCCAGTGCAGCGCTTCGTGGCCCCATAGGGAGCTCCACCGAAGAACATATTCACAATTGCGGTACCCACAACTGCATTGGTTGGGTCCGTCGCCAGGATAATCTTTTTCAGTTTTCCGACGAGACTTACCAGTAGTTGCCTCCTACCAGTCGAGCCCCACGTGTTACCATAGTCTTTGATCATTTCGTTTCCACGCCCTCTCGGGCGTCGAAACGTACATGGAAGCGATGCCGCCGGCGCCAGCGGCGAGCTGCCGCTGGCCCCTGCCTTCTCCAGGCGCCCATGTCGCAGAATGGAGGGCGAAAGTGCAGCCACGCTGGTGGACTGCTTGTTCCTCCAGCTGGTGGGCAGACCATTGTCGGAGACTGGAGCACATACGTTACAAGTTCCGGGTTGTGTTTTAATCCCAGGACGTCTCTGCGGTTCGGGGACGACGTCGGGGTGGTGTGGTGTATATCCATTGCCAGTGGCGGGCAGTTGGATTCCAATCATGTCGAATAGGGGCTCGATTGAAAAATCGATTTACCCCAATATTGATTCCCCCGTCGCGAATTTGCCAGGCAGATACATAGAATGTTCGTAGATATACGGATCATTCCACATATTTTCGTATACTCGAAGAACAATCAAGTTTGAGGTAAATCAATTGTACAGTCGATCCCCCACTCGACCATTGGGGGAACACTGGGGAGGGGCTATCTTGTGACTGCCTTGGTGCTCTGTGCCGACCTGTTGGGTCCCCTTATGGGGCTATCTGCGGCCGTCTCGGGACGCTCTTGGGCCGTCCGGCGCGCCTTCGGAGGCCGTCTTTGGAGTTGGGAGCGCCAGGGAGCGCCTGGGAGCGCTTCGAGACATTAGGGAATTTAGAAGCCAGCGGCCCTAAATCCTAAATGGGGCTTTAGTTTCGGAGGTCGCCCCCTCTCTGGGCCGTACCGGGGAGGAGGGGGAGGAGGAGGAGGAGGAGGAGGAGGAGGAGGAGGAGGAGGAGGAGGAGGAGGAGGAGGAGGAGGAGGAGGAGGAGGAGGAGAAGCGCGCCATAGAGCGAGGCCAGTCGAACCGCGGCCCGCCCCGAGCGGGGGGCCGGGCTCCACCTGAGGAGCCAGGACCCCCCGACCGTGAACACGATGCAGGGGGCCTTGACGGGGCAGGACCCCTGGCCACGACGCCGACCGCAACCGGGAGGAAGCCAACCTCCGAGACGGGCTTCCCCTTGCCTTTCAAGGAGGCGGCCGCCTGGCCGCCGACGTTCCGAGGGCCCGCAGGTTCGCCTGGAGCGCCTGCAGACCCGCATCGAGGATGCCCTCGCGCTCGGCCGCGACCGCGGTGCCGCCCGCCCCAAAAGCAGGCATGGCGCACGCCGCCGCCGCGTCCCAAGCATCGACCGCGTCGGTGTCGGTCCTGTGGAGCTGCCACCGCCGAGCGGGCGGGGCCAGGCCAGCGCCGCGGCCCGCCATCAGCCCGTCCGCCCACTCGCTGTCCCGCGCGTCCTGCATCTCGGCAGCGGGCGCGGCAGCGACCTCCTGGAGACGGAGGACCGCGGCCGCGGCCGGCGACCACCCCCCACGGCGCCGTCCATCTCGGCGCCACCGCTCGTCACACCGCCGTCGGCACGGTCTGCATCGGCAGCGGCCACGCCGCCGCCCGCAGCTCCGCCGCCACGACCATCGCGTCCACGTTGCCGTCGCCGCCTCCCAGGGGCAGCAGCAGCGCCAAGAGCAGGAGCGGGCGGCGGCTTGGCGGGAGCCCGAAAGCTCGCCGCCTCCACGCGCAGCTGGCCTTCCGCGGCCTGCAGCAGGCGCACTCCCGACTGGGGGCGGCCTGCCGCGAGTCCCGCCGCGGCGTGCGTCGCCAGGAGCGCCCCACGGGCTGTTTTCCCTCGGCGGCGTGCTGCTGCGAGAGCGCACCAGGCATTGCCCCGCAGCGAGCGGGGCGCGGCCGCGGTCCAGCGATGCGGGGGTGATCCAAAAGCACTCGGAGCAGTTACCGCATGCCCCGGATAAAAATGTACTCCCCCTTACCCCCTGAATATTTATTATCCCGCGTCAGTTGTATTTAATTCTGGGGAGGGGCGGCGAGGCCGAACTTGTTAATCCCCAGGGGAAGTTGCGAAGGAAGTTGCGATCATCATATGTTGACTAGCAACAGCATCAAACACGCTGAGCATGTTCATGGTGGTCTCACCATTTCAGCTTTCGCAATCACGAGCGTGTGGCAGGACTATGGGATTCTCACCATTTCAGTCCTCAAGTCACGAGCATGCGGCAGTTCCATGGGATTATCACTTTCTCAGCCGTTCCCGAGTGAGGAACGTGTGGCAGGGCCATGGGGACCGATTGGGTTTTGAAATTACTTGCGTTTTTCGAGCAGGCAGAGCATTGGAGTTATTTCTTTTAGCGCACCCCTCACACGGTTCGTGGCACCTCCTCTTCCTCTTCCTCCTCCTCCTCCTCCTCCTCCTCCTCCTCCTCCTCCTCCTCCTCCTCCTCCTCCTCCCCCGCAGCTGCCCAGGCTCGAGCTTCCCCGAGTCTCCGAGACTCCAAGTTTTACAAGGTCAGTGTACACGAGCGCCCAGACTCGACATCTGTCGAGTGAGTTTTGTGCCAAGATTTACAAGGTCAGGGCACACGAGCGCCCAGACTCGAGATCTGTCGAGCCAGTTGTGTGCCAAGATCTGCAAGGCCAGTCTACACGAGCGCCCAGGATCATCATCATGATCAGCATCAGCATCATCATCATGATCACGATCATCATCATCATCATCATCATCATCATCAGCATCAGCATCATCATCATAATCATAATCATAATCATGATGATGATCATCATCATCATCATCACCCCCCGCGAGGAAAATCCTTGATTATCCCCGCCAGACCCCGAACTGTATTTCCCCCGGGGATGATTATCAGGGGCAGCCGGTTAGCAGGAGGAGGAGGAGGAGGAGGAGGAGGAGGAGGAGGGAGGAGGAGGGAGGAGGAGGAGGAGGAGGAGGAGGAGGAGGAGGAGGATCAGGAAGAGAAAGAGGAGGAGGAGGCGCAGGAGGAGGAGGAGGAGGAGGAGGAGGAGGAGCAGGAGGACGGAGGAGGGGGGATGATGAGGAGGAGGAGGAGAAGGAGGAGAGGCCACGAGGGACTGCATTGGGTACCCATTGGGCCCTTTGAGGGCAGTGTTGTGGAACATTTGGGCAGACTTGATGTGATGCTTGGGGCCTCCGTGGCAATCTTCGACGCTCGTGATACCGATGCGGTTGGGACCCAACCGCATTGAAACTCGCAAGCGGCGCAAGGGGTTCATGAGTTTTGCCTCTCGCGGCTCTCGTTGGGCACAGTTTGGGATTGCCGGGATTCTCTTGAGAAATCCTGGGGGCCTATTAGGCCATCTTGAGGCCATCTTGGGTCCTATTGAGGCATCATGGGCCCTTTTGGAGGCACTGTGAGCCTACTTGGAGACATCAGGCCATCTAGGACCAATGTGATGCTGAACAGGGCACTTCTTTGGGATACCCTCCTGGGCCCACCTTGGACGGAAATGCAAACGGCGGTGTTTCCGGATGGCCGATGGTTCGGGCCGAACATTGCAGGGACCTTTTTTGAAGGCCAAAGAGTGATCCAAAGTTCGGCGCGCGAAGAGCACACCTCAATGAATTTGCAGTGGCGGCGGATCTTGTGACGTTCGGCCCATTCCAGCAGAACGACCAGAGGCGTTATTCGAGGCGTTTGTTGGAGTCTCGGAAGGCCTCTTGGAGTCCATTGTGGAGATGTTCGGGGGCCGCCTTGGCAGTCTGTAGGGCCGTCTTGGGTCGTTTTGGGGCCCTGTTCGAGGCCTTTGTGGGCGATCTTGGGGGCCTCCTCTGGCCGTCTCGGGATTCCTGAAGCCTGACACGACAAGCACGCCAGAACCATGCCCAACCGAGCGGGAGTCAATGCTTGCCACTGTGGTTCCTCAACAGTGGCCAATTGTTTTCTTAATGCGTTTTCTGCCCGCGCGGATTTGCTGAATTCGTTAGGAACCGTATGAATCTAGCAAGCTCGTAGGCACAAGCTGGCGCATCTCTGCGGCCGCGCTGGGTGCGCGCAGTTCGCGCGCAGAGCGGTCGGCTGTTTTTGCACAGCCAATGCGGCCGCGATGGCGCTTACCGATGGCACCTTCCCAGCGCGTCTCAAAGGCCGCGCTGGCGCGTGGAGGCTCCAATGCGGGTCGGTGACTCGGGTGGGCGCGGTATCATGATTCCGCCGACGACGACGGCAACGCTGATGGTAGCGATGGTGGTGGCGATGATGACGATGACGACGGCAAGGCCAATGATGGTGCCGAGGCTAGCAACAACGATGACGATGATGATGATATCCATGTGCCGGTGATGAAGGTGATTGTGTGATGATGGCGGCAATGGCAGCGATTGTCGATGACGACGTCGTGATGCGGCTGCGCCGTTGAGGGTGATGATGAGGAATTCCGCGCGCGGAAATGCAAGAAACTCGGCGGACTATTGTTTTGAATGGGTTTTAAAAGGCTGGCGTGGCTGCGCGCGCGAGTGGCCCGCATGGAATTTGTTGATATTGATTCGTGCGTTGGGCGCCTGCCGGATCAACGCGGACGCACCGAGTGGTGAGATGACAATGCAGCGTATGGGCGAAATTGCTAAACTCAGATGATGCTCGTAGGGTTTCATCAAATAGGCGCGGGCAGTAACATCTGCATGTTTTGCGATGGGTAACTTGTTTAGAACATGCTTCTATGTGTGATCTGATTGCATGAAATTAGTACAATTTCGACATGTGCCCGCGCGGGTGGATTAGGTGCAATGGATTCTTGGACGCTGCTCGTTGTGACATTCAGGAATGTGCGCGCGTAGACGTATTTGGCAGAGGTGAGGGTCTGCCGAATTTGGCCTGCCTGGGATGGTGCGGATTCCAATTCAAAATGATCGAGGAGGCAAAGTCATACGCGGTGTGCAGTCTCCTAAGGGGTCCGATAACAATCCCTTGGGGGGAGATGGCCCCAGAGCCGATTCCTCTTTGGACGCAGAATTGCTTGATGTAGCGGAAGATGCCAAGTGCAACGATCGCGCAGAAATCACGCCCTCGCACCCACATTTTGCTCCCAACGTTCAATTCGCGAAATGATGCGATGATCCGTCGCATGCAGGTCCATGATTCGGGCGGGAGGTCGATGATGATTTTGTTGTTGATGATGACGATGATGATGATGATGATGATGATGATGATGATGATGATGATGATGGTGATGGTGATGGTGATGGTGGTGGTGATGATGTGCTAGCGTTGGTGACGTGGGCGACGACATTGACGATGACGATGATGGCATTGATAATGGAGGTGGCGGGGATGATGTGCTGATGGCGATTCGCGCGGCAAGACCAAGATGCCCTTGTGAGCGCCTTGGCATTTCCGTGAAATGGAGCACTGGGGCTTGAGATCAGGAGTAGTTCAGGAGGGGAAAAAAACACAGACACAATTAATCATCGATTCTCCAGAATGTGGGAAGTGGGGGGAATACAAAAACCCAGAACAATTTGGAAAATATAAGGAGTCCTGTTATGTATGTCCATTTATTTGTGTGTCCCAGGGCCCCTTCAGTAGCACTTGCAGTTCTCCAAACCAGACAGCTCCGAGGGACTCGAGAGCATTCCACGAGGTGCCTCGCGACGAGGTGGCAGTTTTCGCGTGCTGGTGTTCCAGCTGCCCCGACGGAAGGGAATCGGACCGGATCCTTCCATAAGCATTTGCTTGCAGCGATTCAGCCAGAAGGAAGAGTAGACGAATGATGATGTTGATGATGATGATGAAGATGAAAATGATGAAGATGATGAAGATGAAGATGAGGATGAAGTTGATGATGTTGGTGTCGCTGATGATTATGTTGCTATGATGCTGAGATGCAGCAGCGCTTCCAGGCGCGGGAGGGTGGGAGGGCAGGAGTGGCTACAGAGTTCCTTGGAGTTGTTCCCTTGCTTGCGAGGACGGGGGGGCGTTGTGACCTTCTATTCAGCTGTTCATCTTCCTCGTCATGTTGTTGCTGCTGATGCGCCTCCACCGTCCCCTCATGGGCCCCCCTCCTGATGCTGCTTCTCATTGTCTTGGTGCGTTTTACGGAGATCGCTCTGTCTTGCCCTCCCCTGTGTCTCTTTTTGTTGTGGTTGTTTGTTTTCTCTCTCTCTCTCTCTCTCTCTTTGCCTGTCTCTATCTGATTACACATGCACCTGTACAC
>CAUYUJ010018205.1:160000-211466 GCA_963575745.1 Prorocentrum cordatum
CCGTGGCCCCGCGTTTTATTATTATCTCTCCCCTGTTATCGAATCGAGGTCGGTTCGGGTATGATACCCTGGTGTTCTTCGTGTTTGGTGGACGTTCTTCCGCATCCTGGGGGAGGGTGCCCTTGGACGTTCTGTCCGTCTTGGCCGGCAGAGGATCTCATGCTCTTGAGGGATGTCATTCTGGCCCAGGTCCGTCTGCAGGGGGCCGGCAGGTCAGAGGAGGAAGCGGCGTATTCTCCGCCACCGGAGGTCCGAGGCTCGAGGTTTTCGGCGGTTTTCCTCGGCTCGCGGCGGTCTCTCGGCCTCGGGATGCTCTCCAGCGGCCGCGCCTCGCCGAGAGCGTTCTGGGGGTGCCCAGGTGGTCCCAAACGGGCGCAGCAACAAAGGGGAGTCGGAGGAGGAACAGGTACCCATCCCGCTACCCTTCCCTCGTTTTCCCTGCTTTGGGCCTCCTGGGAGGTCCCTTCGCTGCCACGGCTGGATTCGCCTCGGGATCCTGGTCACGGCACACCCTGGGAGTGAGAGCTAAAAGAATTGTTTGAGAACAAGCCGGCCGGCTCCCGGGCAGGCACTTGTGGTTTCTGAGCACGCGTATTGGGAAACGCTTTGAAAAGGCCTCAGGACACGCTGCGAGCTCAAGCAGCCCGCTGCGGGGATGCCTGCCCGCCGCCGAAACGGTCCGAGCAGCGGCATCGGTACCTTTTGGCTTCCCCAGTAGAGGCCTTACAGGAGTTCGTGGGGGAGCCTTGCCGAAGGCACGTGCCGTCGGCGCCCCTGGATGCACTTGTTGCTCCCCCCCGGTCTGTTCGCCCCCATCGTCGCCCCCCTGGCTGTTCGCAGGCCTAGAGGTTGACACCAACACCAATATCGGCGGTGTGCCTCTACCAAGGGAAGAAAATCCCGATCTCGGTGATGGTGGTAATATTCTGGCTTCCAAAGTGACCGAAATATTGCCACCAACACCGAAATCTAGAATCATGTTCACCATGTGGAGGCAACCCCCTGTGTTGGTGTTGGTGCCCATTTCTAGGCCTCCATGGGCTTGTCCGTTCTCTGGTGCGCTCCGGTGGCAGAGCACAGGAGGCCTGTGTACCCTCGCGAATCTGTCGTCAGAGTGCATTTAGCGTCTATTCGGGTCTGGTACTTGATGAGGTAGCGTTGATGGTGAAGGCCTTGCGGCCGATGCCGCCGACTCTGAAGGGGAACGGCGACTCTGAAGGGGGACGGCGACGACGGCGGCTGCGACGACGACGCAACACTGACATGGGCCGGGGGGACGTATCTTGGGGTCTCTTCGGAAGGCTCTCGGGGGCCTCTGAGGAGGAATCCTTGGGCCCGTTGGGAGCTTTTTGGGGGCCTCTCTGGAGCCTCTTAGGGCCTCTTCGGGCTTCCTGGGGCCTCTTGTGGGCCTCTTGTGGACCTCTTGGGCCTTTTTTTGACCGACAGTTTGGCGATTAGGGACCCTCTTAGACCTTCTCGGGGGCCTCTTCGGGCAATCTTAGCCTGTCTTCGTACTTCCTGAAGCCCCAGGACCCCCAGGGGGGGATGCTGCGTAATTATCTGAACACCCCCCAGAGACCCACCTCAGGACCCCCCCCAGGACCTCCCACCGACGGGGGAGGGATCAAAGGGAACGGGCTTCCCTTCGACACGATTAGGACATTGCTAGATTCTTCTTTCGCCTGCAGGCTTGAGGAGGGGGGGCGCAGGGAAACGGGACGACGGAGGAGTTGACGACTCGAACAGACAAGCCCTTCACACACGCCGACAGGGCCAGCGGATTTAATATAGATTTAGCGTTAGTGTCGAGCCGCAAGAGCCAACAAGATGATATGTGATGCTCCCCTGCGTTGCCGCAGAAGGCACGCCGGATCATCATCACCATCACCATCATCATCACCATTATTATCAGCATCATCATCATCATCATCAGCAGCAGCAGCACCATCATCATCATGCACATCAGTATCATCATCATCACCTCACCACCATCAGCATCCTCATCATCAGCGGCATCATCAGCATATTAATCGTCCTCATCATCATCACCATCACAATCAGCATCATCATCATCATCATCATCATCATCATCATCATCATCATTTTCATCATCATCGTCGTCATCGTTTTCATCGTCAGCACCATCATCATCGCCATCGTCAACATCAGCATCATCACCAACATCATCACCATCAACAGTATCGTCATCATCAACATCATAAACATGACCATTATCTGCATCATCATCATCATCAGCATCATCACCATCAACGTCACCAACTCCACGACAGATCTGTTTGTGGGACGGGTGGCGAGGTGAGGGCTGGGTGATCCTGTTCCTCATTCTCCTCCCAGCCACCCCCATTTGAGAGGATACCGCGAGGTGGTTGGATCCTTGCGGGGAACATGCGATATTGTTAGGCTGCTCCTCGCCTTCCAGGGTGTCTAACGATATTTCCTTGCCGGTACTTGGATGCGCCAGGTTCAGGGAGTCGACCAGGGCCAGATCTCAGGGGGGTATCGCAAGTTGGTAGGAGGCTCACGGGAAAATGCGATGTAGTTAGATGTGTCGTCCATCACGGTGTTGATCATCATTATCATCACCATCATCATCACCACCATCACCATCACCATCACCATTATGATTATTATTATCATCACTATTATTAGCATCATCATCGGCATCCTCCTCATCATCACAATCATCGTCATCATCATAATCAGCGTCGGGCTCACCACCACATTCACCGTCGCCATCGTTGTCCGCATAAACACCGTCGCAATCATCATCATCGTCGTCATCATCGTATCATTATCAAGATCAGTATCATCCTCCCCATCATCATTATCATCATCATCACAACCTTCACCATCTTTGTTTCCATCATCATCGTGATACATCAATATTGTAATCATCCTTTCTTTTTTTCCTTGTCCAACAGGGACAAGGATGAGGACCTGGGCTGTGTCCACTCGTTCCTCCCGTGGTCAGTGGACCCTTTCTGCGTGAGGGCCCGTGCTGGTGCTCCCTCCGAAGGAGCTGGGCTCCAACGTGTGCCGCGGGTACTCGTTCTTCCCGCTCCCTGGCAACGCCGGCATGTGCGTGTTGGCGATGGACCAGTTCGAACATCCTGATCCACACTGGGTCATGGAGGGGGCCAGGGGTCGAAGAACAAACGGAATACCCGTCAGTCGCTGAACCTATACATATATATATATATGCGAATAGACATATATAGCTTCCCAGATCCCAGTCTACTTCAAGCGCCCTCCTACTTCAAGAGTCGATGTGCTTTCGCTGTGTTTTGTTATGTTCTCCTGGAGGGACTGGACCAGTTCACCTTTGTCCGCCTGCCTGCTTCATGTCTTCACCTGGTACTTACGACCGACGCCTACGGAAGGTTCATGCGGCGATGACGCGCCATCGACGCCAGCGAAGGCGTTCAAGGTTGAATTTTCTGTGACGCGGAAGCGCCGAAGGGACGCGGTAGCGCCAGTGGGCCCGACGGAGTTCACCTTTGAACAGGGCCGCGATCGGTTCTGGCTTGAACGATCGACGCGGTGTCAAAAACCTCTGCGCGCGCGCTGGCGCCGTACAGTGCCGTTTTAATACATGCTCCGCGTGCGGATCATGTGCTAAAAATGCAGGGATTCAGTACGACAAACAACGATGAGTTCATGCATGAATTCATTCGTAAATTAATCATGTATTAAGAATTCCATTTTTTTTTATTTTTAAAAAAAAAACTATGTACTCAAAACGGCACTGTACGAACCTGCCGTACGCACCAGTGGTCGGCGTTCCGCGCGGCGTTCTCGGCGCGGCGCGAGGCACCCCCCCCTCTCCCTGGCAGAGCCTCCGGCGCCCCCCCCCCCAGTGGCGCGCGCCCTGCGCGCTGGGGGGCGGGGCCCCGCGCCGCTCCGAGAGGCCCGCGCGGACCTCCGGTCCTCCTCCTCCTCCTCCTCCTCCTCCTCATCATCATTCCTCCTCCTCCTCCCCCTCCTCCTCCTCCCCCTCCTCCTCCTCCTCCTCCTCCTCCTCCTCCTCCTCCTGCGTCCGGGTTCTGCGGGTGCAGTCTTTCTCGAGGAAGACGCAACAGCGCCATGCACATAAACTTTTGGCGCTCCGCGCGGGTTTCTTGGATCCGCGCTGGGCCCCCTTGGCGGCGCCTCCGGCGCCGCCCGTGGCGCGATCCGCGCGCCAGGGAGGGGGGGCACAGCGCGGATCGAAGAAATCCGCTCGGAGCGCCAAAAGTTGATGTTTATGTGTTTCTGTTCTTCTTCTAATTCTGCGTGTGCTGTTTTTTCTGGCTTGCTTCCTTTATGGCGGTAAGAAGAGAATCGAGGATGAAGGCATTTGGTTGCTGTTTGCCATGCTGTATGCGCCTTTGGGGGATCCGTGGGCCTCCACAAAGGAGGAACGAGGAGGGAAGAGGGCAGAGGAGGAGGAGGAGGAGGAGGAGGGAGTGGAGGAGCAGGAGGGAGATGGCGGGGCTCATCAAGTCCTTGGTGGTCTCCGAAGGCTTTTTGGTGGGCTCCACGGGGCCATAACCTGAGTTGGTTGAGCAGGGAGCGAGAGGGACGAGGAGTAAGTCAACGGGGAGCGTGAGAGGGCCGACCATAGTAGCTACCTGGTACTGCGCGCTTCCCGTCCCAGGTCCCCTCCAGAGATGACGCTGCAGTTATATAGTTATGCAGTTGTGTATTCATGTATTGATATATAGTTATAGAGTTTTACAGTTATCGAGTTCTATATACGTAGTTGTGTATGTATTACGTATATGTCTCTATATATATGAATCGATCTATATATATGTATGTAGATACGCATGTGTATAGTCTATTGATATTTGATGACCGTCGCCGAACTAATGCAAGGTCCCGGGTGGGCATTCTTCGGGGTCTATGGAGGCAGTTTGAGGCCATCTTGGGGGCCTCTTGGGCCTTCTTGGGGGCCTCAGGGGCCTTCTTGGTCCCTCTGGGCAATTCTGTAGGCTTTTTGGGGCGGTTCTGGAGGGGTCTGGGGGCCCTGTTGGGCCGCCTTGGGTCCCTCCTTGGCCGCCTGGGGCCCTTCCGGGGGCACTTAGAGCGTCTTGGAGCCGTCTTGGGGGTCTCTTGCTTGGGCCGTCCTGGGCTCGCCTTGGGGCCCTCTTGGGCGCCTACGCGGCCATATTGGAGCGATCTTGGGGGCCTCTTCGGCCGCCCAAGGACAACTTCTAGTGGAGACCCATGCCAAGCAACACCCTGCTTGCCTCCAGGGTGCCCTGGGGTTCTTGGGCCTCGATGGTTTTGCCGAGGAGAGCGCGACGCTCCCGCACCAAAAATCCACGGACGTCCTGGGGTCTCAGGAATGGGTCTTTTGTGGAAGGTTTCTTGTGGACTGGCCTCCATTGGTCTAATTTTTGCCTGCGTCGTCTTCGGGCGCCCAGCCGTGGCTTGGCTGGGGGCCCCCCGGGAGGCCCAAAGCCTCGACCGTCGTCGGCCGTCGGGCGTCGTCGTCGCTTCTGGCATGGAGGAAGCCCGTGCTGACGGGCCCAAGTCGGATGGGGCATGACGACGACCACGACGACGACGACGACCACGACGACGACGACGACGACCACGACCACGACGACGACGACGACGACGACGACGACCACGACGACGACGACGACGACCACGACCACGACGACGACGACGACGACGACGACGACGACGACGACGACGACGACGACGACGACCACGACCACGACGACGACGACGACAACGACGACGACGACCACGACCACGTCGACGACGACGACGACCACGACGACGACGACGACCACGACGACGACGACAACCACGACGACGACGACGACGACCACGACGACCACGACGACGACGACGACGACCACGACGACCACGACGACGCCGCGCGGCGGCTTCCCGCGGTCTCCGCGGCCCGTAGGCCGCCTGCGCGTGCGGGCGCCGCCCCAGAACGTTCCGGAATGCTCGCAGGGCCTCTCGGAACGCCCTGAGAAGGCCGCGGCGCCCGAGGCATCCCTCCAAAAGTTGAAGCTCTTTTCCGAGACATGATCGCGTAGTAAACAAAAAATCAGGACGTGAGGTTTCTGCCAACTGTCGGCCTCGGGGGGCCCTCGCAGGGCCTCGGGACCGTCAGAAAACGATTCAGGATGAAAAACCGGTCCCGGGGAAAGGGTCGGGACTTCATGGACGCCGCCCCGAAAAAAAACAGGACGACACATGTCTGGCTTCACTCGAGCACAACGCGCGTTATTTGACCTCCAACCCACACACCCGCCCAGCAGATGGCGTGACGCCCGCCGTCCCGCCAACCTCCGTTGCAGCAGCGCCCGTTGCTCAGGACAGTGCTCTCAGAAAAAAGCATCCGAGCGGCTTGGCGCGACTGTGCTATGTTCTGTGCCAGCGAACTCACCCACCCACCCAGCCACATAACGCGCGTTATGCGGTTTCAAGAAAACATGGCTTCCATGTCCGCCGGATCTCAGATGAGAAGCCGGGCGACGGCTGGCAAATCCGTGGCTGCTAAAACGGAGCTCCAGGAAATTGCTTTTTTCTTCTGGGGAGCAGCCCGTTTTTTTAGTCAGTGCGCTGAGCTTGGTCCCGGGAACATATGTTTTGTCTTTCCGGGAAGATCGTTTTAGCAAATTGTTATTCCGGGGAGACTGTTTTTGTCTTTCCGCGTTCGGAAAGGCGCGGAGTTAGAGCGGGGGTTGCGCTTATTTTTGAGCCCGGGTGGACGGTCCATGCCTCAGACAGGGCCGCTCGTCAGCAGAGGGCAACGGGGCAGAGCCATTCTTCTTGCGGCAGCGTGCGTTTTCACGGAGGTGAGAGACGCGTAGTTGCATGTTGTGGCACGTTCCTCGGCAACGTAGCGAACAACAAGGCAGCGTATGCAGGGATGTTGCTTTCAATGGGGCATGCTGTCGAGGATCCTGCCCCGAGAATGCGCTTTTTGCTGGATTCTCTATTGGTGGCCCGGCAGTTGAGATACGAGTGGAGATGTGCGTGCATTGCGCTGCGTCCAGCCTGCGAGCGCGCCTTGGCGATGCTTGGAAGGTTGCGCCGTCTCCCATCCGCAGACTTGGTGCGCATAGACCATGCGTACCGTGAGTTCACTACGGATGCGGACTCGGTGTGCCCTTTGGTCTTAGACAGAGTGGCAAGCAACGTGCCACCGGACGCCCCGGGGCATCATGCGTTCGTGAATTGAGCGCCGCTCGGACCTGCCAGGTTGGCAAGTTGACGCCTGGGCGGCGATTCTCTGGTCTCTGCCCTCCCTCCCCCCCTCCCCTTCCTCTTCGGGCTCCGTGGGCCCCCAGGGGCTTGGCTCTGCTTCGCCCCCACCCAATTCAGGACTTCATCCAAAGCTGTACCCGCGTGCCTCGGCACTCTTCTTGCGCCTTCGCCCCCTACACATGGTCCAGTTTCATTTGTGATTTATATGTTATCTTCCGAGCCGGCCCAACGCTGCCAGACAAAACCCAGCAGCCAAGCCGACCGGACCTAGTGTCCTGGCAGTTTGCGAGGATTGCTTTTGGCCCGAAAGAAAACAGCGTTTTATAGCAGCCACTGCCTTGCCGCCCCTCGCCCAGCTCCCGATCAGAGACTCCCGACCTGTCCCCGCCCGATGCTGTCCTCGTCCTCCGCCCTGCCCGGGGAGGGCAGGACCCCCGCGTGGGGCACCACGGCGCCGGCCCCGTGGCGCGCAGCACGGGGATGCTCGGCTCCTTCTGCTTCGCGCGGAGCGCGGGGGCCCCGGCGGCCCCGCCGAGCGCTGCCGGGGAGGAGGCGCGTGTCTGCGCCGCCGCTCGGTGGAGTCGGGCCGGTCTCTCTACGGGAGAAATTCAAGAGGGAAAGAAACACACAGACACAATTAATCGGCGATTCCCCAGAAAATATGGGAAAATATGGGGAGTGGGGGGGAAGACAAAAACCCAGAAGATATTGGAGAATATGGGGAATATGTTTATTTGTGTGTATTTATTTGTGTGTCCCAGGGCCCCTTCAGAAATATTCACAAGTAGGCAAACAATAGTCCAGGGGCGGTTGTGTTTTTATTGTTTTTGGAGCATTTGTGGGATACTTTCAACATTTCGTCCAAAATCCGCCGGTAGGGGGACACGCCCGACCTCACCGTTCGGAAGGGGGGGGGGGAGTGAGGAGAGGAGGAGACGGGTCCAGGACCCGTTTCTCTCAGGACCCGCTTTCCCCCATGCGAAGGAAGACGGGGAGACTAAGAAGAGATGCCGATACCGCTGCCCTTCCTTCGTCGCCACGGCTCAGTTCGCCGCGAAATCCAGGTCAGAACGAATTCCGAGAGAGAAGACGGAGAGTTCGGAGTAGAAAGCGAGAGGTCCAGAGTGAAGGAGAGAGAGAGAGAGAGACAACACATGATAAAGAGAATGAGAGAAAGGAATAGAGGGAGGGAGAGAGAGAGAGAGGGAAAGAGAGGGGGAAGTGAATGAAATGGGGAGAGCACGAGGATGCCGATAAGCGATTCCTGTGTTGTGGCGGCTTCTAATCGAAGGGGACTTTTTTGCAGATCGGGACGAATCTGCCAGCATAACGATCTGTTTATCATCATGGTATATCATTCCTCGTTGTGCGCCTAAGTCAGTTTTAGTTCGATGCCCCAGGCCCTTGGGGCAGATTTGCCCTTATCGCACGCATGCCAGTTTTGAAAGACACTGAAACCTATTATACAACATATCGGGGGAATACGTCACGCTGACATTGCGAATGGTGAATGTTGCTTGGACCGAGAGCGGGAATTTAACTCATCTGCACTCTGGAGCACGAGGGGGTGGGGCGGATTGGGACGACAGCGAGGATGAGGAGGAGCACGAGGAAGAAGCCGAGCGAGACGAGGGCGACGAGAGTGAGGAGCAAGAGGAGGCGGCGCTGGAGGAGGAGGTAGAAGCCTGATGCAGCAACATCGTTGACGGAATGTCGACGCTCGGTGCGTAGTTCCTCCCTGATTGCGGGCAGGAGGTTCGCACAACCTCCTTCAAGTTGGATACAGTTCTTGGGAGGTCAAATTGTGACTCTGCCCTGGCCCGAAATTCGGCCTCTTCTGGCTCATTCCTGCTTGATCCTGCTTAATCTGGCTCACCCCCGCTGAATCCGCGGCCTAATCCGGCGCGGTACCCCCCCCCCGGGGGGCTTTATCCGCCCGAATCATTCCGACGAGTACCTACCAGTAGTTGCCCCCCAACCTCCGCCCCCCCCCCCCCCCTGGCGGTCTCATGGGGTGATCTTAGATTGGCCCCCGGAGGCGTGGGACATGCGTCGCGTGCCCACAGGGAGATCCTCCTGGTGTGGGGCCCTGTGCCCTGCTGCGCGGACAGGCCTGCGCGTGGGGAGCAGTGCCGCCCCCCTTTTTCGGGTCTTTGGAGAGACCGACCCGGAGGAGGAGGAGGAGGAGGAGGAGGAGGAGGAGGAGGAGGAGGAGGAGGAGGAGGAGGAGGGGGAGGGGGAGGGGGAGGGGGAGGGGGAGGGATTTGTTTTCTGGGGTGGTGTCCTGTCGGTGGGCCCCGCACGAGATGGCGCCCCTCGCGCGGGGAACAGGAAGTCGCTCCTCGGATGGATGCCCCCCTCCCCTGTCCCGTTTGCCTTCCTTTCCCCCGTTGATTCTCTCCCTTCATCTGGGGCCGTACACCTCTTCGGGCCTCTCGGAGCGCAGCGCAGCAGGGCCCCCGCACGACCCCCCGCCACGCTCCATCTATCTGAGGCGCTCCAAACGCGGCCTTGCCGTCGAGGCTCGGAGGAGCTGTCATCTCCTCCGCCGCGGAGGGCGGCGGAAGGTCGGCCCAAGTAACAGATGCGCCCCCAAGAGATGAGGCAGAACGTTTTTGGGCTCAGAATTTCCGAGATCCGCCAGAGAGGAGGGGGAAGCGGAGGAGGAGGAAGAGTAGGAGGAGGAAGAGGAGGAGGAGGAGGAGGAGGAGGAGGAGGAGGAGGAAGAGGAGGAGGAGGAGGGGGGGAGGAGGAGGAGGAGGGAGGAGGAGGAGGAGGAGGAGGAGGAGGAGGAGGAGGAGGAGGAGGAGGAGGAGGAGGAGGGGAGGAGGGAGGAGGAGGAGGAGGAGGAGGAGGAGGAGGAGGAGGAGGAGGAGGAGGAGGAGGAGGAGGAGGAGGAGGAGGAGGAGGAGGAGGAGGAGGAGGAGGAGGAGGAGGAGGAGGAGGAGGAGGAGGAGAGGAGAGGAGGAGGAGGAGGAGGAGGAGGAGGAGGAAGGAGGAGGAGGAGGAGGAGGAGGAGGAGGAGGAGGAGAAGGAGGAGGAGGAGGAGGAGGAGGAGGAGGAGGAGGAGGAGGAGGAGGAGGAGGGAGGAGGAGGAGGAGGAGGAGGAGGAGGAGGAGGAGGAGGAGGAGGAGGAGGAGGAGGAGGAGGAGGAGGAGGAGGAGGAGGAACTGGTGGCGCGCTCCTCTCGAGGGGCCCCTGCCCCCGAGGACAGAAGTCAGGTCCTCGGGCGGACGGCGGCGCACGGCGGCGGCAAAAGCACAGCGGAGGGCTGCGCGTTTCCGAAGGCAGGCCTGCGGTGTAGTTTGGGGAAGGAAGCGATGCCCGCCAGGAGATCCAATCCTTAAGTCGGGCATGCCCCTACAGGAGGGACATTCAACAATAGTCAAACATAGGATGTAGACGTTTTGGAATATTTTGGATATGTTTGAGCATGGTTTGGGTATTTGTTATTTAATCGTTTCGCTCATTCCGCCGGCCCATATTGTCGCACAGTTGTGGGCTAGCCGAGTTTTGGGGCCTCTTGGGGGCCGTTTTGGGGCCTCTTGGGGCCTCTTTTGGGCCTCTTGGGCGCCTCTTGGGGCGTCTTGGGGGCCTCTTGGGGGCCTCTTGGGGCCTTTTTGGGGCCTCCTGGGCGCCTTCTGGGGCGGAGGGCTCGATTTTTCAGTTCTCGGTTCCCCTCTTGAGCCCCTCTTGGGCCCGTCTTGGGGCCTCTTGGTCCGTCTTGGGCGGCACTTGGGCCGTCTTGGGGGCCCTCCTGGGCCGTTCCGGGGCCGTCTTGGGAGCCTCATGGGCCGTCTTGGAGCGGTCTTGGGGGCCTCTTGGGCCGTCTTGGAGCGTCCGGAAGCCGAAAAAGCCAGAACGCAAAAACAGCGAAAAAAACAATGAAAATCAACGATTTTGGCCTCTTGGGGCCCTCTTCGGAGGCCTCTTGGAAGGCCCTTGGGGCGTCTTGGAGGCCTCTTGGGCTGTCTTGGGGCCCTGTTGGGCGTCTTCGGGCGATCTTTGGCCGTCTCGGGGCCCTCTTGGACCGTCTTGGAGGCTTCTTGGGGGCCTCTTGGCCCGTCCTGGGGCCCTGTAACAGGGCTCCGGCATCTCTGGCCCGACCTTGCGGGGACCTTGCCGGGGACCTTGCCGGGGACCTTGCCGGGGACCTTGCCGGGGACCGGCCGGGACCTGGTCGGGGTACTTTTCGTCTGGGGACCCCCAGGGGCCGCCCCGCGCGCGCGAAGTAGAAACATTGTAGAGCAGTTACCGGAGATCTTAGCACGCCTCTGGCCCGTTGGGCCGGCGAATTTTTCGTCCAAAGTCCGCCTGTGGGGGGACCTGCCCGACCTAATCCAAGGTGGCTGACGCGGCCCCGAGACATCGGCAGGGGCCCTCCACCGGGCCCGAAGAGCCCGAGTTAGGCGAGGAGGGACGAGGCAGGTTCTGGCGCCCCTGGCACAGCCCACGCTCACGAGCCATCGGGAGATGCACCCACCGTGTCGCGACGTGGCGCGTCTTGTTCCCACCTTACCTTCGCGCGCGACGCCGTGGGGCTCCATAGAGGCATTGCAGGGGCATCCTAGGCAGGCCGTGGATCGGGTGGCTCCTTGCTGGCACGCTCGGTCACATGCTGGTCTGCGCGTCGCATCGTCGTCGTCTGCCCTTCGGCCCACAGGCTGTCGAGACCACGACCACCGAGTTTCGGCCCGACGCCGCCACCGGGACCACGCAGAGCGCCACTCTGGCGGCCCAGAAGCAGGGCGTCACAGTGGGGACGGAGCAGGCCGCCAGCTCTGCGACCAAGAGGGGCGTTGCCGAGCCTGCGCAGGCAGCTTCAGACACCGCAGAGGGCGGAGCCGTCACGAAGGCCAGGCTCGCGCAGCAGATTTGCGGGGAGAGTATGCAGCTGGATGTGGTCAGCATGCAGATCCTCCTCCTCCTCCTCCTCCTCCTCCTCCTCCTCCTCCTCCTCGTCGTCCCCACTCCGCGCCGGGGATGTGTCCACGTCTGCCGACGGTCTGCCGGACGCGCCCCAGAAGAGCATCTCTCGGCGCTGGACGTGTGGTACGTTCCGCCCCGGGAAGGGGGGGAGAAGGCGCCCACGTCCAGCACGCCGCGAGGTCCTCGGGGACGCGGGGCTCCAGAGCTGTGGGTTCTGGGCCTCCTCCCTGTTCTTCCTGTGTCCAGAACCCAGTATGAGGGTCCAGTGGGGGTGGAAGCTCCAGGCAGTGCTTCTTTTAGCTAGCCGGAAGCTGCGTTCAAGGGCTATCCTTCCTTGACCCGGCGGCGTGCAAGGGGGGGAAGAAGAAGAAGAAGTTCTTCTCAGAAGGCGGCGGGACTTTCAGACGCCCTCGCACCTTCTGAGACGTTTTTGTTGTTGCTGTCTTTCGGGGGGGCTCAGAAATCTTCTCAGAAGGCCGGTGGACTTCCGAGCCTTCCGAGAAGGCCCGCTCCTTCTCACTTCCCCCCCGGGCGCGCCGCCTACAGTCGAGACTGATTAGTGGGTCGGCCCTGCCAAGTCGAGGCTACCCATGTGGCCCTCGGAAGGGACTTGTGTCCTCTCGCGTGTCCTGTCCAATCAACCCAAACTGCATCGACTGCGGGCAGGTGTACTCGCATTTCATCGAGGCGCAATCCGATCTGACCCTCCTGCTGCCGAGCAGAGAGGCTTGCACTCTTGCTCTGCCGCTGCTGCCATTGCCGCTCCTCCTCGCCGGGCGGGGCCCAGAGCATGGACGAGCACGCGAGCGTCTCCTCCTCCTCCTCCTCCTCTCCCCCTCCTCCTCCTCCTCCTCCTCCTCCTCCTCCCCTCCTCCCTCCCCTCTCCTCCTCTCCTCCCCCCTCCCCCTCCTCTCCTCCTCCTCCTCCTCCTCCTCCTCCTCCTCCTCCTCCTCCTCCTCCTCCTCCTCCTCCGCCTCATTTCCTCCTCCTCACTCCCCTCCTCCTCTCTCTCCTTCCTCCTCCTCCTCCTCCTCCTCCTCCTCCTCCTCCTCCTCCTCCTCCTCTACAGGAGGGACATTCAACAATAGTCAAACATAGTATGTGGACGTTTTTGCATAGTTTGGATATGTTTGAGCATGGTTTGGGTATTTGTTTTTTTCGTCCAAAGTCCGCCTGTGGGGGGACCTGCCCGACCTAATCCAAGGTGGCTGACGCGGCCCCGAGACATCGGCAGGGGCCCTCCACCGGGCCCGAAGAGCCCGAGTTAGGCGAGGAGGGACGAGGCAGGTTCTGGCGCCCCTGGCACAGCCCACGTTCACGAGCCATCGGGACGACGCCGTGGGGCTCCATAGAGGCATTGCAGGGGCATCCTAGGCAGGCCGTGGATCGGGTGGCTCGTTGCTGGCACGCTCGGTCACATGCTGGTCTGCGCGTCGCATCTTCGTCGTCTGCCCTTCGGCCCACAGGCTGCCGAGACCACGACCACCGAGTTTCGGCCCGACGCCGCCACCGGGACCACGCAGAGCGCCACTCTGGCGGCCCAGAAGCAGGGCGTCACAGTGGGGACGGAGCAGGACGTCAGCTCTGCGACCAAGAGGGGCGTTGCCGAGCCTGCGCAGACAGCTTCAGACACCGCAGAGGGCGGAGCCGTCACGAAGGCCAGGCTCGCGCAGCAGATTTGCGGGGAGAGTATGCAGCTGGATGTGGTCAGCATGCAGATCCTCCTCCTCCTCCTCCTCCTTCTCGTCCTCGTCGTCCCCACTCCGCGCCGGACGTGTGGTACGTTCCGCCCCAGGAGGGGGGGAGAAGGCGCCCACGTCCAGCACTCCGCGAGGTCCTCGGGGACGCGGGGCTCCAGAGCTGTGGACGACGACGGATCCCCCGTGTGGGTTCTGGGCCTCCTCCCTGTTCTTCCTGTGTCCAGAACCGAGTATGAGGGTCCAGTGGGAGTGGAAGCTCCAGGCAGTGCTTCTTTTAGCTAGCCGGAAGCTGCGTTCAAGGGCTATCCTTCCTTGACCCGGCGGCGAGCAAGGGGGGGAATGAGAAGAAGAGGAAGAAGAAGAAGTTCTTCTCAGAAGGCGGCGGGACTTTCAGACGCCCTCGCACCTTTTGAGACGTTTTTGTTGTTGCTGTCGAGTCTTCCGGGAGGGCTCAGAAATCTTGTCAGACGGCCGGGGGACTTCCGAGCCTTCCGAGAAGGCCCGCTCCTTCTCACTTCCCCCCCGGGCGCGCCGCCTACAGTCGAGACTGATTAGTGGGTCGGCCCTGCCAAGTCGAGGCTACCCACGGGACTTGTGTCCTCTCGCGTGTCCTCTCCGATCAACCCCGACTGTATCGACTGCGGGCGGGTGCACTCGAATTTCATCGAGGCGCAATCCGATCTGACCCTCCTGCTGCCGAGCAGAGAGGCTTGCACTCCTGCTCCGCCGCTGCTGCCATTGCCGCTCCTCCTCGCCGGGCGGGGCCCAGATCATGGACGAGCACGCGAGCGTCTCCTCCTCCTCCTCCGTCTTCCTCCTCCTCCTCCTCCTCCTCCTCCTCCCCCTCCTCCTCCCCTCCTCCCTCCTCCTCCTCCCCTCCTCCTCCTCCTCCTCCTCCTCCTCCTCCTCCTCCTCTCTCCTCCTCCTCCTCCTCCTCTCTCTCCTCCTCCTCCTCCTCCTCCTCCTCCTCCTCCTCCTCCTCCTCTACAGGAGGGACATTCAACAATAGTCAAACATAGTATGTGGACGTTTTGGACTAGTTTGGATATGTTGGAGCATGGTTTGGGTATTTGTTATTTTTCGTCCAAAGTCCGCCTGTGGGGGGACCTGCCCGACCTAATCCAAGGTGGCTGACGCGGCCCCGAGACATCGGCAGGGGCCCTCCACCGGGCCCGAAGAGCCCGAGTTAGGCGAGGAGGGACGAGGCAGGTTCTGGCGCCCCTGGCACAGCCCACGTTCACGAGCCATCGGGACGACGCCGTGGGGCTCCATAGAGGCATTGCAGGGGCATCCTAGGCAGGCCGTGGATCGGGTGGCTCGTTGCTGGCACGCTCGGTCACATGCTGGTCTGCGCGTCGCATCTTCGTCGTCTGCCCTTCGGCCCACAGGCTGCCGAGACCACGACCACCGAGTTTCGGCCCGACGCCGCCACCGGGACCACGCAGAGCGCCACTCTGGCGGCCCAGAAGCAGGGCGTCACAGTGGGGACGGAGCAGGACGTCAGCTCTGCGACCAAGAGGGGCGTTGCCGAGCCTGCGCAGACAGCTTCAGACACCGCAGAGGGCGGAGCCGTCACGAAGGCCAGGCTCGCGCAGCAGATTTGCGGGGCGAGTATGCAGCTGGATGTGGTCAGCATGCAGATCCTCCTCCTCCTCCTCCTCCTTCTCGTCCTCGTCGTCCCCACTCCGCGCCGGACGTGTGGTACGTTCCGCCCCAGGAGGGGGGGAGAAGGCGCCCACGTCCAGCACTCCGCGAGGTCCTCGGGGACGCGGGGCTCCAGAGCTGTGGACGACGACGGATCCCCCGTGTGGGTTCTGGGCCTCCTCCCTGTTCTTCCTGTGTCCAGAACCGAGTATGAGGGTCCAGTGGGAGTGGAAGCTCCAGGCAGTGCTTCTTTTAGCTAGCCGGAAGCTGCGTTCAAGGGCTATCCTTCCTTGACCCGGCGGCGAGCAAGGGGGGGAATGAGAAGAAGAGGAAGAAGAAGAAGTTCTTCTCAGAAGGCGGCGGGACTTTCAGACGCCCTCGCACCTTTTGAGACGTTTTTGTTGTTGCTGTCGAGTCTTCCGGGAGGGCTCAGAAATCTTCTCAGACGGCCGGGGGACTTCCGAGCCTTCCGAGAAGGCCCGCTCCTTCTCACTTCCCCCCCGGGCGCGCCGCCTACAGTCGAGACTGATTAGTAGGTCGGCCCTGCCAAGCCGAGGCTACCCATGTGGCCCTCGGACGGGACTTGTGTCCTCTCGCGTGTCCTCTCCAATCAACCCCGACTGTATCGATTGCGGGCGGGTGCACTCGAATTTCATCGAGGCGCAATCCGATCTGACCTTCCTGCTGCTGAGCAGAGAGGCTTGCACTCCTGCTCTGCCGCTGCTGCCATTGCCGCTCCTCCTCGCCGGGCGGGGCCCAGAGCATGGACGAGCACGCGAGCGTCTCCTCCTCCTCCTCCTCCTCCTCCTCGTCCTCCTCCTCCTCCTCCTCCTCCTCCTCCTCCTCCTCCTCCTCCTCCTCCTCCTCCTCCCCCTCCCCCCTCCCCCCCCCTCCGCCCCTTCTACGCCAGCCCTCCCTCGCTCCCTCCTGGCCCGAGGCCTGCTCCCTCCTGCTCCAGGCCTGTCCCCCGGCGGCGGCGGCCCCGCCCCTCGCAACGGGCGGGCGGCGCGCGCCTCTGGAGGCCGCCATGCCGGCTGGGCGCGGGGTCGTGCGCGCCGCGGCCTGGACCTGGCTCGCGCTGGGCCCGGCGCGCGCGGCGGGGGGCGCCGCCGCGCCCGCGGAGAGGCTGCCGGAGGCGTGCGACCAGTCGAGGAAGAGAAAACGTCGTACACGCTGGTCGTTGAGAGTATGGCATGTATTCAGAGCCCCGAATCATCAGGGGTAACTCGGGTCAGGGCTAACTCGGGTTCGTTTTTCGGGATTCCGAACCCGAGGTACCCCGGACCCGAGTTGCCCCGGATAATTCGGGCGTCCAGAGCCCCAAAATCATCAGGGGTAATTCGGGTCAGGGCTAACTCGGGTTTGTTTTACGGGAATCCAAACCCGAATTACCCCGGACCCGAGTTACCCCGGATCACTCGGGCGCCCAATGTATAGACTCCTGGAGCCCAATCTGCGTCCAGCGCCCTCTGCGACCACTCGGAGAAGAAAAGGCGCCGTAGACATGAACGTTTGGCGCTCCGCGCGGATGTCTTGGAGGCCCATGCCAAGAGACCCTTTGCTCGCCTCCAGAGTGCCCTGGGTTTCTCGGGCTTCGACGGTCTTGCCGTGGGAAGCGTGACGTTCCCACGCCAATAATTCGTGGACGTTGGACGTCCAGGGGTCTCAGGGTTGGGCTTCTTGTGGGGGTTTCTTGTGGACTGCCACCACGAAACACGCCCGTCGTTGGACGTAGGTATGTTTGGATTCCCAGAGCCTAATCTGCGTCCAGCGCCCTCTGCGACCACTCGAGGAAGCAAAAGTGCCATAAGCATCAATTTTTGGCGCTCCGCGCGGATTTCTTGGATCCTCGCTGGTCCCCCCATGGGCGGCACCTCCGGCGCCGCCCCCCGGGGCGCTCCGCGCGCCAGGCAGGGGGCTACAGCGCAGATCCGAGACATCCGCGCAGAGCGCCACATGTTTATGTTCATGGCGTTGTTTGTTCTCGCTCTACGTTTCGACTAAGAACGAGTGGGCCCGAACCCAATCCAATTCATCCGCCTTCCTGCCTCATGTTTCGAGCCACCGACTAGCTAACACCCTGGGGATCAGAGAGTTCGGGGGCCATGGCGCGAGAATAATTCGCTTCCCGGCAGGCCGCAGCAGAAAGGACGTTGAGAAAGACCGGCCTGTAAACATAAGCTTTTGGCGCTCCGCGCGGATGTCCTGGGTCATGGCGCCCCCCGGCGGCGCCGCCGCCTCTGGCACTGCCCCCGGCGCGCTCCGCGCGCCAGGGAGTGGGGTCCAGCGCAGAGCCAAGAACTCCGCGCGGACCGGCGACAGCTTATTATTATCTGTTTTGCTCTTCTACCCATGCCGTCGTCGGCGCTGGCCCAGCGGGCGTCTACTACGCCTGGCGCCTCGCCATGGATCTTGGCACAGGCGTCAACGTGACTATCTGCGTCTTCGAGCAGCTTCTGCGCGTGGGCGGCCGCGTGGCGTCCCTGACCAGGTCTGGGCCGAAGGGCGATCTGGTGGTCGAGCCAGGGGCATACCGTTTCGCCAGGGAGAAGTTCTGCGTCACAGTGGACGGCCACCACGGATGCGTCTGGACGCCAGTCACGGCCGGAATCATCGACGCGCTTGGCTTGGAGTACAGGAGGTACGACTGGAATACGTCTGACCCTATCGACCACAACTTGTACAAACTGACCGACCCTGAGGGCCACGACATCGGCTACGCGCAATTCGTGTGGGGCATGCTGCGGCAGGCGCGGGAGGAGGCGGAGCGCAGGGGCTTCCACGTGCGCGTCTTCCTGGGCGCCAGCCTGCAGCGGCTGCGCGCGCCGGCTGCGCCGCGCGCGCCCAGCGGTGGCGCGTCGCCCTCGGAGCCGCTGGTGCTGTCCTTCGCGGCCCGGGGCGGCGCGGCGGACGTGGCGGTCAGGCAGTCCGCGATGCTGAACCTGCCGCAGCAGCCGCTGCTGCAGGTCCTCGGGGCCTCCGCGGAGCTGGCCTCCGCCGCCGGCGCCCCCGGCCCGCCGGCCGAGCTGCACAGGCCCAATCCCGCTGGGTACCTCAAGCTGTACGCCCACTACTCTGACGCATGGTGGCGGGGCGGGCGGTGGGGGCGGAGGCCGCTGAACCTCACGTCGGGCCACTTCTCGAACCTGCCCCAGGCTGCCAGGACGCTGTACCCGGGCGTCGACAGCATGCACGTGTTCCCCGGGATCCAGGCGCCCGCGCCTCTGCGCGGGGCGTACCACGACGGCGACGTGCGCTGTGAGCGGCTCCCAGGGATGAGCGAGGAGCACTGCCGGGGCTACATCCAAGCGCACTACTCGGACGACTTCTTCTCGCTGATGTTCTACCGCAGTTTCGGACTGCTGGGGTTCGGCGATGCCGTCGTCAACGTATCGAGGAGCAGCCACGGCGCGGCCGGCGGCTGGCTGCTGGACGAGGTGCACGCGGCGCTGGTGGCCCTGCACGCGGAGGAACTCGGAGCGGACCAGGCGGACCGGGTCCTGCGCGGAGAGGCCACGCGGCCAGACCACGCCGTGTTGTCCATCTGGGATGCAGGGGCGAAGGGGTTCGGCGCGGCGTGCCACTTCTCGCGCCTGGAGCCGGACGGCAGCCAGCCGGACCCCTTGCAGGTGCCCCGCGGCGTGTTGCAGCCGCTCCGCGCCAGGGGCGAGCCCCGGGTCTTCGTGGCCTCCGAGGCCTTCGGCCCCGTGCAGTGCTGGGGCGAGGGGGCGCTGCAGATGGCCGAGAACGCGCTACAGCGGCGGGGTCTGGCGCGGCCGCCGTGGATGCCAGAGGCCATCTACCAGGACGTCGTCTTCTCCGACCGCGGGGGCGGGGGCGGCTTCGCCGAGCGCCACGGCCTGGCGCCGCAGCTGGGCGTGGCGCCGAGCGCGCCCGCGGCGTGCGCGGGCGGCGGCGGCGAGGCCCCAGGTCTTGTGGTCTGAGGCCCTGCGCTCCGCCACCCGGCGCCGCGCTCGTCGCGGGCTGGCGCCCGCCGCCGCGCCATGGCCCGCCGAGCCCGCGCCCGCCGTTCTGCACTGGGCGACGCTGGCGCCGCCGCCCCCGCGCCTCGCACAGTGCAGTGGAGACCCATGCCAAGAAGCACCCTGCTCGCCTCAAGTCGGGCTTGTCCGTCTACAGGAGGAACACTCTGAACTAGTAACAAAAAGAGTCTGGGGACGCCTTTTCGACCATTTTGGGGCATTGTTGGAGCACTTTTCGTCCAGCATCCGCCTGCAGGGGGACACGCCCGACTTCATGCTTGCCTCCAGGGTCCCTGAGCCCCCTTACAGGGGTCGGCCCGCTGCGCGCACGAGCGGCCCCCTGTCGCTTGAGCGGCCTCTCCCGTGCGCGGCCTCGCCTCGAACTCACTCGCCGGTTGTTGGACATGTTTATTTTATCTGGGAATTTCGGATGCCAATCTTCTTTAGGCGCAGTCCTGCTTCAACGATGGAGTGGTTTCACATCAGCGACGCAAGCAAAAAGGTCGTTTGCGCTGGGTTTCGATGTTTTTCTATGGAAAGCGTGACGTTCCCACGTCAAACATCGATGTACGACTTAGGGTCTCAGGGTTGGGTTTCTTGTGGACGGTTTCTTGTGGTCGGGCCTCTTCTGCAGCGTGCCGCGCCAGCGGCTCGCGTAAGCCACCGCGTAAGGTCGCTGTGCCATCCCGCGCAAGACCCGTTCTTGATCGTCGCTCACATGTTCCTTCCTCTTCCGGGGGGTGGCGGAAGCCCAATCTTCGGGTGCCCCCGAACGGGGTGGTGACCACACCGTGTGGTGAGTCGGTGGGGAGTCGGGGTCACCGCACGGTTTTGGGACTCGAGGCCCTCTCCGAGGATGTCTCGGTGTCTCGGACGACAGGGGCCTCTGGGGTCCCAAGACCGTGCGGTGACGGACCGTGCGGTGAGGTTTTGGGGGATTTCGAGGTCACTGCACGGTCTGTCACCGCACCGTTTCGGGACTCCAAAAATCTGCTGGCAACGCCTTCCAGCCTGAGGGTTCTGCCTGCTTCTTCCGACCAACGGGTAACTCCCTATTCCTGAGACTGACAGGCCCGAAGGCGATGGCAAGTGTACCCGTCGGTCCTTGAAAGTATGTACTACTGGATTCCCAGATTCCAATCTACGTTGGGCGCCTTCCTACCTCAAGCGTCTAATTAGCGTTATCCCCTTTTCCCTCCTCCAGGAATGCGCGGAGGTCCGATCTGCTTCCAGCGCCCTGCTCATTCATGCCTCTGTACCCACGCCTTCCGACCGACGGGTAGGGGTGCCCCCTCAGACACTTCGGGAATCCTTGAGATCCGCATCGGGGTAAGATGTTGCCAATCATACGGTAGAGAGAAACAATCAGTGGACACTCCCCCGCTCCCCCAAACTCAAAGTTGGCAGGCGCTGGGAAGACTGCGGTCGAAGTGCAGCTCATTCAGCCCACCGCCAACATCGATCATTGGGGGGGGCATTGACAGATGAATGCGGCACGAGTAGCCGCTACGGCGGGGGCGCTCGTTCAGGAATCTGCCTGGGAGGCGCCAGAGCCTGGAGGACGCCTTGTGTGATGAGGGCGGCGGTGACGTCCATGGCCGATCCACGAGGTGGGTTCCATCGGCTTCCAGACCCTGGACTCCAGGAGGAGGAGGAGGAGGAGGAGGAGGTGCTCCTCTCAGGGTTCCTTATCCAGTGTCCCCGCCGTATTTGCTTCCGAGGCCCGCAGGGATGGGGGTCTGCATCAGGCCGGCAGCCGCTGCCGCACCGCACGGCAGCCAGCGGCAGCCCGCGCACCACGCGGGCCCCGCTTGCTCGGGCCTCTCTCGAGGCGTAGGGTGCGGCGCAGGGCCCCCCCAGGGCCCGCCCGCCTCTCACGCCGGGATCCAGAGCTCCGAGGCCGTGCCACTGAGGATACAGTGGGGACCTATGCCAAGAAACACCCTGCTTGCCTCCAGGGTGCCCTGGGTTTCTTGGGAATCGATGGCGTTGCTATGGGAAGCGTGACGCTTCCATCCCAAAAATCAACGGGCGTCATGGGGTCTCAGGGTTGGATTCCTTATAGAAGTGTTCTGTCTTGTGGACGGGCCTCCACTGTAGAAGAACTTCGAACCCCGATAACACGATGAATGCGCAGCCTCAGTGAGGTCCCCGTCTTCGCATTCGGGATGAGAACTAATTCTGGGCGGTCTGGTTCGATACGCCTGCAGAACAGACCCCCTATCCATAATGTTCCTGACCCTCCTAACTTGGGCCCCCTCCCAAGGGTCAGGGGTCCTTTTTTGGCCGATCACCTTGGATCCGTTTTCGCTACGGCGTCCCAGAAGTTCAGTATCGTTGCACCGATCCCCATCCCCAGACCCAGACCCACCATGCCACCGCCCCAGGCGGGGATACGCCCCTCTTGCCCACCTGCTTCTCGGGATGAGATTCTCGAGGCCATCTTGGGAGACTGCCCGGGCATCGAGTGCCCAGGGGCGCCGCGGGGGTTGATCTAAGGCGGCCCACGAGCGCACAAGGGTCCCGAGGACGCCCCAAGCTCCCCAGGCTCTGTCCAGAGTGGCCCCCGCGGCCCCGAGGCATCGGCAGGGGCCCGCCGCCGGGCCCGCAGAGCCCGGAGGCGAGGAGGGGCGCGGCCGCTTCTGGCGCCCCTGGCACGGCCCGCGCTCACGCGGCATCGGGAGAGGCACCCACCGTGTCGTGGCGTCGCCGCGTCTTGCTCCCACCTCACCTTCGCGCGCGACGCGCGCGCCCGCCGTGGGGCTCCAGAAAGGGCACTGCGCCCGGCATCCCGGGCAGGCCGTGGAGCTGGTGGCCCGTTGCTCGCACGCTCGGTCACATGCTGGTCTGCGCGTCGCATCCTCGTCGTCCCCCCTTCGGCCCGAAGGCTGCCGAGACCACGACCACCGAGTTTCAGCCCGACGCCGCCACCGGGAGCAAGCAGAGCGCCACTCTGGCGGCCCAGAAGCAGGGCGTCACAGTGGGGACGGAGCAGGCCGCCAGCCCCGCGACCGAGAGGGGCGTTGCCGAGCCTGCGCAGGCAGCCGCAGACACCGCGGAGGGCGGAGCCGCCACGAAGGCCAGGCTCGCGCAGCAGATTTGCGGGGAGAGTGTGCAGCTGGATGTGGTCAGCATGCAGATCCTCCTCCTCCTCCTCCTCCTCCTCCTCCTCCTCCTCCTCCTCCTTCCGTAGCCATTTTGGCTCAAGCCATTTTGGCTCAAGTCTGGATGAAAGCTACGGTGTAGCGAAAGTGGTCCTCATAGGCATTTTGCCCTCGACCTGCCTTGTTTCCTGCTCCCGAGGCCAGGTCATCGGCCGCCCGCAGGACAGCTCCGTTTAGGCATCTTCCGACTCAGTGCTGCCGCTCCACTGCGATGGCGTCGGACGATGAGATGATGTGCCCAACGCCTGTGGCCGAGGAAGATGGTTCAGTACCGAAGCGCGGGCGTACTGGCGATGCTGACTGGCTACGAGAGATGCTGGGTGACATTCGCTCGAACATGGCCACAAAAGATGACGTCACAGAGGTGAAAAGAACCATTCATGAGCACGAGGTAAAGATTGACGGATTGATTGCTCGAATGAAGGCGATAGAGGACAGATCTAATTTCAGCATGGAGGCAGCACAATCTGCTGCAGCCGCCGTCATGACTGAAGCTGTTGACAGCCAGCTGAAAGACATGAAGGCTCACAATCTCAAGATGCAGGCCGAGCTTGCTGCTCTGTCTTCGCGTGCCCCATCGACCAGGTCGAATGCATCGGCTGCATCTCAAGAGCCTGAGAAGGAGAGGGACAACCGCAAGATCTGGATCGCTGGCTTCCCGAGGCCGCTGCTAGCCAAGGTCATGAGTGCCCATGCCACACAGCTCATCCAGCAGCACGTCCCCAATGGCATCACGGCGATGCCCATGTCGCACAATTTCCAAACGGCATACAGTATCATCTTCGAGTCGAGAGACGCGGCCAAGGACTTCTTAATGCGTGCTCGGACCCTGGGCGTGAAGTGGCGCGACCCTCGCACCAACGCGGACTGTGACCTGAAGATCCGCATGGACGCACCGCCTGCCATCCGCAAAGTCAACCGTATCCTCGGCGTCCTCTGGTCCAAGGTTATGGAGACAGCCAAGGCCAATAACAAATGGAGTACTTCTTATACGCTGGGCTCGCAAGGATTTCGTGGTTCGTTATGGCTGATCTCTAAGGATGACACAGAAAATCTCTTCCAGGTGAAAGGCGTAGAGTCGATGCAGCTGGACGTCATTCCTAACGTCGTGGCATTGAAGAAGCTCGGCTTCACTGATGCCACCATCAACAGCACTGTTGAGAGCATCCTGGTCTAGGAGAACGCCCTGCCAAGCCAGCAGTGCATGAAGACCAACCTGCATGATATACCCCTGGGGATTCTCGCCTCTCCTGTGGATAGTGATATGACTGGTTCGGGTGCCCCGTTTTGCGGTGTGCATTCCACACCTGAGCAAGCGGCAGACAGCTACGACCAGCAGCACGCCACACCGCCGCCTACGAAGAGAATTCGGCCTTCATGCAGAATTGCCACTTCAGCGAGAAGAGCAAGAGCCTCCCCCTCGTCGTCCAGCGCGTCTGGGGCTTCCAGTCCTGCTGGGTCTTCTGCACGTTCGGCACCGTCGGCAAGCTCAACGTCCGCATCCTCCAGCTCTTCTTCGTCGTTTACGGTTGGCTGGCCTGCTTTGCCGATGCGATGCAGTCCTTTCTTGCCGTGCAGGCGTTTTTCAGCTGTGTCTTGGAATGCTCGTTCGCTCTTCGGCGCACTGTACGCCCCGCAGCACACCCACCGCGCAAAGATCAGGCAGCTTATCAATATGATTCAGAATCATGATGTTGTATGGATTCAAGAGGCTCGCGGGACGTACGAGTGTTTCCGTGCCCTGGAGCGTGAGGTATATCAGCTCTCTGGTTTCTCGGCCTTTCTCTGTAACCCTCACTCTGGTGGTAGTCTTATGAATGTTCATCCTCGGGTCCGCAGCACGTTTGCACATGCGCAACATCGTGTCATTGCACAAGGGCGTATACACACAGTTGTTCTTCATAATGACCAGCATGCTATCCAGATTGTTAATGTGCATAGTGATCCTGGTCTCCGTGTGCGTGAACGCAAGCGTCAGCTAGTGCAGATTCGTGATGCCCTTCGGCCTCGAGCGCAGTGCTCTGTCTTTCTTTGCGGCGACTTTAACTTCCCTGCGCAGGGCGAGGGCAGCTTCCAAGTGTCGGGGAGGCTCGTTCACCCCACCCACAGCCTCGCCAAGCTGTTTGATCGGCTCTTTGCACACATGGTCGAGGTTGAACAGCCGCAGTTCACACATCGTGTCGAAGGGTGCGACGAGGGGCGCAAAGTGGTCCTCTCGCTCGGGCGCCTCGACAGGATCTACACTTCGATCCCTGCTAGCATGATCCTGGACCTTTCCCCGACCTCTGGAACGATCGGCTGCGCTGCAGACCCCGCCACGCTCTCTGATCACGTGCCTGTTTTCTTGGCCCTGGCGCCCCCCAGCCTCAGTGGGACCTCGACAGTGCAGCCCTGGGTCTCCAAGCACAAAATGTTCCCCGATGTGTTCAAGGAGGTTTTGCAAGGAGGAGGTGATATTGATGATGATCCTATACAGCGGGTGGAGGAGGTACGCAACGCAATACAGGTAGCAGCTAAACAACTACTAGCCAAGCTTGAGCAGAAGGGCGCCAGCTCGTTGCCTGAGTACATCTCCTGGTCTCTTGCTGCTATGAGAGCCGAGAGAGCCAAGGCCCCAGGTGTGCTACGCAGGGCTGTGAAGGCCTACCCGATGCTTCAGCGGTTTTTCATTGTCGAGCTCTGCGCATACTCGAATCTTGTGGGCTTCCACACGTTCTTAGCGAATCTAAAGCGACAGCAGATAGATGAGCAGATTGAAGAAATTCAGAACGACCTGAACATCCCCTCGGCCCAAAAGAAATCCACTATGAACAAGCTTTACACCTTCAGATCGGCGTGGAAGGGGCGCGGTGCCCAGATCTCGTTGCAAGCTATAGCCGACCCGCTCGGTGCCCCCATCTTCGACCCAGTCGCTGGCGCTCGTGAGCTCGCTCGGCACTGGGGAGCTGTGCACCCTGCTGTTGCCATTCAGCCTGCTGCGCTTAATGATTTGCTCGTACACGTACAGAGAGTTCCTCAAGTAGTTACCTGGAGGTTGGAGGAGGCGGAGTTTTTTTACATGATGAAGAGACCGCGTGACAGCGCCCCGGGGCCGGATGGGATACCATACTCGGGCTGGAGTCGAGCGGGGGAGGAAGGAGGACGGGCCTTATTCAATCTGTACGAGCACATCCTTGATGTTGGCGAGTGCCACCCTGAGTTTAATTACGGCCACAACATTTTCCTGGCCAAAGGCGATGATGAACATGATTCTTCGCTCTGTATGCGCGCGCCTTCAGTTACGAGGCCGCTGACTATGTCGTGCACCTCGAATAAGATTGTCTCGCTTGCCCTGAACAGGCCGCTGGCTGCCATATGCAGATACTCGTGCATTAAGGAACAGAGAGGTTTCGTGGGAGGGAGGAATATGAACGAGAACATTCTTGAGCTCGAATATCGTGCGATGCACTGGTATGTCCAGCGTCTTGTCTCGGCGTGCGGCATCGTGCTGCACGATGCGCGCGCGGCCTTCCCGAGCTTGCTGCACGAAGCTATGTTTGCCACTCTGCGTGCCATGGGAGTGCCAGGCTATTTCGTTCGTGCCGTTCAATGCCCCTACACCAATGTTTGGATTGCTATATCGCATCGGGGAATGCACCAGGATGTAGGCTACTGGCTCTCCCGCGGCATCAAACAGGGATGTCCTGTTAGTGGTTCGCTGTTCGCACTCGCCGTCGGCCCCGTGCTGCGGATGATTTGCCTCCTGCTTCCACGACCGCTTCACAGCCTGGGGGCCTTCGCTGATGATGCGGGGATTAGCTCGGGGGACATTGTCGAGGCGTTCGTTTCCAGCATGTCGGTGTGGGACCTCGCTGGGCCTGGTATGGGCCTGTACATCAACGTTGAGAAAACGGTGATCGTCCTTCTGGGGATCTCGGAGGCAGATTTTCTTGCAGCACTTGGGGCGCGCGGGTTTCAGGCCGATACTCTGGGCCTTCAGTTGCTCCCCCGAGGGCGATATCTTGGCACACGGCTGGGACCCGATAGTGTGTTCGATTCCTGGGAGCCCGCCCTTACGAAGTACGTCCAGAGGATCCAGATGATTCGAGGCCTCGAGTTGGGCCTGACGAAAACTGTGGCACATGATAACATGCTCGCGTTTTCTGTGCTCACGTTCATCGGCCAGTTTCTGGAGCCCACGAACCGTTGCCTGAGCCTGGAGCGCGCTGGCCTGCAGAAGCTCACTGTCGGGCCGAACAATGCTATCACGGCCTCGATGATGCAGGGCCTGACACAGCTGGGCTTTCCCCTGGACGCCAGATCGCTGGAGCGCACATGCCGTGCCGCCAGATACCGCGCCGCCTACTACTCCCTTGCCCTCCACGAAATCCGAAGGATGCTAAAGAATTCTCAGAAGATGATGAGTGTGTAATAAATTGGCGTCCGCACCCCTGGTGGAAAAGCAGCATCTTGCGGTCGATGATCGAGAGTTTCGAACTCCTGACCAGTATCCCAAACGTGCCGAGGGATGAGGTGCCGCTTCAGAAAAAGACGGAGCTCTTCCTGCGTGAACTCTTCCCTCGTTCTGTGAAGCCCCAGCTGCTGAGCCGCCTGCGCAAAAATGACCCCCGCCTGTGCTATAGTGATCTGGATCTTGTTTTTCTGGCCTTCAGGAGGGCCGCCCCTCTCGTTCCGCCCTCGGTCCTCGCCTCGCTTCTGAAAGCTGTGTGTAATGCCTGGTGCACCTCGGGGCGTTTTCGGGATGCCACCAAGGATTGCCCGTTTTGCGGCCCACGTGCTGCTGACACCCTCAAACATGTGATTGAATGCCCGAGGCTCGACATCATTGGGATTTTCCTGCCAGAGCTCCCTTCTGCGTTCTGCCTTGCCCCTGGTGCCACCAGAATTCAGATTTATAGATTCTTTCCCCTTGACAATCGTGCTCTGTTGTCCATCTTGTTGTATATTGATGCCTGTTTTCATTGTTATCATACCTGTCGCCATCGCCCCGCGTCGCCCGTCGCCGTGGCAGGGGCCCGTTTTCAGCAGGTCTGCAGGCAGAGGTCAGACCTGTCCGCGCTGCTCGGCGCGGCCCCGCAGGCGCCGCCGCGCGCCGCTGCGTCGACGACGTCTTGCCCTCGTCTCGCTTCTTGTCCGCTTGCCCTCTTCTCGTCCCTCTCTTTTGGCCAGCGCACTCCTCCTCCTCCTCCTCCTCCTCCTCCTCCCCCTCCTCCTCCTTCTCGTCCTCGTCGCCCCCACTCCGCGCCGGGGATGTGTCCACGTCTGCCGACGGTCTGCCGGGCGCGCCCCAGAGGAGCATCTCTCGGCGCTGGACGCGTGGTACGTTCCGCCCCAGGAGGGGGGGAGAAGGCGCGCCCACGTCCAGCACGCCGCGAGGTCCTCGGGGACGCGGTGCTCCAGAGCTGTGGACGACGACGGATCCCCCGTGTGGGTTCTGGGCCTTCTCCCTGTTCTTCCTGTGCCGAGAACCCAGTATGAAGGTCCAGTGGGAGTGGCAGCTCCAGGCAGTGCTTCTTTTAGCTAGCCGGAAGCTGCGTTCAAGGGCTATCCTTCCTTGACCCGGCGGCGAGCAAGGGGGGGAATGAGAAGAAGAAAAATAAGTTCTTCTCAGAAGGCGGCGGTGTTTAAGAAAACACAGTTTTGCAGCCAGAGTCTCGACATTTCTTGTCCTAGACACACGGCTGAAGAAAACGCCGGCGCTGGCCAGACCCTGGGGAAATTTCTTAAGCCTGATGCTTTCTTGGGGTCGTGTGGGCGCACACTTGGGCCCCACTTGGATTCGGCTCGGGCCCCACTTGGGTTGGACTCGGGCCCCACTTGGGCCCCCCTTGGATTCGGCTCGGGCCCCACTTGGGCCCCGCTCGGATTCGGCTCGGGCCCCACTTGGAGGGGGCTCGGGCCCCACTTGGGCCCCACTTGGATTCGGCTCGGGCCCCACTTGGGCCCCACTTGGATTCGGCTCGGGCCCCACTTGGAGGGGGCTCGGGCCCCACTTGGGCCCCGCTTGGATCCGGCTCGGGCCCCACTTGGGCCCCACTTGGATTCGGCTCGGGCCCCACTTGGGTTGGGCTAGGGCCCCACTTGGGCCCCACTTGGATTCGGCTCGGGCCCCACTTGGGCCCCACTTGGATTCGGCTTGGGCCCCACTTGGAGGGGGCTCGGGCCCCACTTCGGCCCCACTTGGATTCGGCTCGGGCCCTACTTGGGCCCCACTTGGATTCGGCTCGGGCCCCACTTGGGTTGGGCTCGGGCCCCACTTGGGCCCCACTTGGATTCGGCTTGGGCCCCACTTGGATTCGGTTCGGGCCCCACTTGGAGGGGGATCTGGCTCGGGCCCCACTTGGGCCCCACTTGGATTCGGCTCGGGCCCCACTTGGGTTGGGCTCGGGCCCCACTTGGGCCCCACTTGTATTCGGCTCGGGCCCCACTTGGGCCCCACTAGGATTCGGCTTGGGCCCCACTTGGGTTGGGCTCGGGCCCCACTTGGGCCCCACTTGGATTCGGCTCGGGCCCCACTTGGATTGGGCTCGGGCCCCGCTTGGGCTCCACTTGGATTTGGCTCGGGCCCCACTTGGGTTGGGTTCGGACCCCACTTGGGCCCCACTTGGATTCGGCTCGGGCCCCACTCGTGTTGGGCTCGGGCCCAAATTGGATTCGGCTCGGGCCCCACTTGGAGGGGGCTCGGGCCCCACTTGGGCCCCACTTGGATTCGGCTCGGGCCTCACTTGGGTTGGGCTCGGGCCCCACTTGGATTCGGCTCGGGCCCCACCTGGGTTGGGCTCGGGCCCCACTTGGGCCCCACTTGGATCCGGCTCGGGCCCCACTTGGGCCCCACTTGGATCCGGCTCAGGCCCCACTTGGGTTGGGCTCGGGCCCCACTTGGGCCCCACTTGGATTCGGCTCGGGCCCCACTTGGGCCCCACTTGGATTCGGCTCGGGCCCCACTTGGGTTGGGCTTGGGCTCCACTTGGGCCCCACTTGGATCCGGCTCGGGCCCCACTTGGGTTGGGCTCGGGCCCACATTCATGCACATACCGAGCCCCCGGGCCAGACCCTCGACATTTTTTAATGATAATTAAGAAACCTGTTGGCGCGAGACCATGAATTTCTTAACCCATGATTTCTTAACCATTTCGCGTGGTGTACGTTCCGCCCCAGGAGGGGGGGAGAAGGCGCGCCCACGTCCAGCACGCCGCGAGGTCCTCGGGGACGCGGTGCTCCAGAGCTGTGGACGACGACGGATCCCCTGTGTGGGTTCTGGGCCTCCTCCCTGTTCTTCCTGTGTCCAGAACCCAGTATGAGGGTCCAGTGGGAGTGGAAGCTCCAGGCAGTGCTTCTTTTAGCTAGCCGGAAGCTGCGTTCAAGGGCTATCCTTCCTTGACCCGGCGGCGAGCAAGGGGGGGAAGAAGAAAAATAATAAGAAGAAGAATAATAAGAAGAAGAAGAAGAAGTTCTTCTCAGAAGGCGGCGGGACTTTCAGACGCCCTCGCACCTTCTGAGACGTTTTTGTTGTTGCTGTCTTCCGGGAGGGCTCAGAAATCTTCTCAGAAGGCCGGGGGACTTCCGAGCCTTCCGAGAAGGCCCGCTCCTTCTCACTTCCCCCCGGGCGCGCCGCCTACAGTCGAGACTGATTAGTAGGTCGGCCATGCCAAGTCGAGGCTACCCATGTGGCTCTCGGACGGGACTTGTGTCCTCTCGCGTGTCCTCTCCAATCAACCCCGACTGTATCGACTGCGGGCGGGTGCACTCGAATTTCATCGAGGACAAGCCCCCCCAAAACAAAAAATCGATTACACGTGCGCGTAAGAGTGACCCTTCGCGGGAGCGGCCTTTGGAGCGGGTCCATTGGGGACCCCCCCCATCGCCGCGCGCGGCGGGGTAAGCGAGAAGGAGGGAAGGCCTCAGAGGGCGGCGGGGCTTCTCAGAAGCCCTCGCGCCTTCCGAGAAGTGGCCAGTGCCTTCGGGGAGGGCGTCGGAGACTTCTCGGAAGGCCCGGGGACTTCCGAGCCTTCTGAGAAGGCCCGTCCTTTCTCACTCCCCCCGGGGCGCGCCGCCTGTCCCCCGTCCTCCTCGTCGAAGCCCACATCCTGGACAAGCAGGCGAGCGTTCCGCCCCCCTCGCCCCCCCCGCTCCCCCCGCTCCCACCTCGCCGCCGCGTGCGAGCAGCGGCGAGGGGAAAAGATAGCTGGACTGCACGTCAACGGCTTCAGCTTCGGAGATCAAACCTGGTCGCCCAGGACAGGCCCTGGGGGCAGGGCCGAGGGGCGGTCTTTGTTTATGACCGCCCGTACTCGTGCTCTGAATCTCGGGAGGCCTGGCCCGCGGTATCATCCCATGGCAGGTCGCGGGACGGGCGTCGCCCGACCAGGGGGGCGACCTTCCTGGTGTGCAGCGCTGCTCCCTGCAGCTCGGGCAGGCCTCCGCGTGGCAAGCAGTGCCGCCCCCCCCCCCCTCTTCGGGCCTCTGGAGAGACCGACCCGGAAGGCGCTTGTTTTTTTTGAGGATGGGGGTGTCCTGTCGATGGGCCCCCCCGGCACGTGATGGCGCCCCTCGTGCGGGGAACGAGAAGTTCTCCTCGGACGGATACCCCCATCCCGTGCTCCGTCTTTCCCCGTGACTCGTTCCCTCTATAGGCAGTGAACCGCTTCGGGCCTTCTCGAGTCCAGAGCACAACGGTCCCCGCACGATCCCTGCTGACCGCCATCTGTCCTCCCTCCTGCCTCGGGACGCTCTCGGAGCGTCTGCGAGCGCTTTTTGGGAAGGGCAGCGGCACTCGACTCCTCTCTCGCATGTCCCTCCCCCCCCCTGTGCCTTCTTCCTCCCCCCTCTTCCCCATCGTCTCCTCGGGGGAAGAGTCCAGAGGCCATCTTGGGAGACTGCCCGGGCCTCGCGCGCCCCAAGAGGGCCCCGCGGGGCTCTGTCCAGAGTGGCCCCCGCGGCCCCGAGGCATCGGCAGGGGCCCGCCGCCGGGCCGGCAGAGCCCGAGGGAGGCGAGGAGGGGCGCGGCCGCTTCGGGCGCCCCTGGCACGGCCCGCGCTCGCGCGGCATCGGGAGAGGCACCCACCGTGTCGTGGCGTCGCCGCGTCTTGCACCTCACCTTCGCGCGCGACGCGCGCGCCCGCCGTGGGGCTCCATAAAGGGCACTGCGTCACGGCATCCCGGGCAGGCCGTGGAGCTGGTGGCCCGTTGCTCGCACGCTCGGTCGCATGCTGGTCTGCGCGTCGCATCCTCGTCGTCCCCCCTTCGGCCCGCAGGCTGCCGAGACCACGACCACCGAGTTTCAGCCCGACGCCGCCGCCGGGAGCAAGCAGAGCGCCACTCTGGCGGCCCAGAAGCAGGGCGTCACAGTGGGGACGGAGCAGGCCGCCAGCCCCGCGACCGAGAGGGGCGTTGCCGAGCCTGCGCAGGCAGCCGCAGACACCGCGGAGGGCGGAGCCGCCACGAAGGCCAGGCTCGCGCAGCAGATTTGCGGGGTGAGTGTGCAGCTGGATGTGGTCAGCATGCAGATCCTCCTCCTCCTCCTCCTCCTCCTCGTCCTTCTCCCCACCCCCCTCCTCTTCGTCCTCCTCCCCCTCTTCCCCCCTCCCCCTCCTCCCCCCTCCTCCCCCCTCCCCCTCCTCGTACTCCCATTCCCCTCCTCATCCTTCCCCCTCCTTTCTCTTCCCGTGTTCCAGTGCAGGTCACTGCGCAGCCGCCACTCCCAGACAGTCCCAGATGGCCCACCCTTCGCTCGACTCCCTCGGAAGCCTGCCGCCGCCAGCACTGCCCGCGACCCTTCTACATGTACCGAGCGCTTGCTCTCCTCACACCTCGCACGAAGCACCCTCCGAGCCAGAATCGCGCCCCCCCAAACCCGAGACCTCTGCACAGCGCCCGGCGTCGGGCATCAGGCCTTGCAGCCTTGGGCCTATCGCCAGGATCCCTTTGATCAGCGCCTGAAGTGCGCGTGTGCGCAGTATCCGGCCTCGTTTGAAAAGGTCGTGGAGGTTGTTTCCCCTCCTGGGTTATCGACGACCCTGCGTTCCGAAACAATTGGTTTCTCGGGTCTCGCCGTGCTTGCAGAACACGAACGCGTCGTGTTTCGTCAAACTTGCAGAGATCAAGAGAATTATCCATCGCACTTGTCGGGACGTATTGAAAGCTCATCGTGAGAGGATCGCTGACATCAACGACGAGAAAACAGTTGCCACCATTTGTTTCTTGCGTGCTGCTTTCATTGGGAATTCGGTTACTACTGAGCGGTTGCAAGCTGTTTACCCCCCGCTTCGTTCGGTACCTGCGACTTCACGTGCGCCTACGCATCGTGAGATTCGATTTCTTCAGGACCATGCCCTCGAGCTGTCACAGGCAGCTGAACACGACAGGATTGATCAGCTACAACGGCAGCGCGGTAATCTTCCTGAGAGCGTTTACGAGCAACGAACATTGAATAGTGTTTCTTCGTTCTAAAAGCTGGTGCCGGGATCTTCTGGGTCGGTTCAGGCTGTGAGGAATCCGTCTTCAGGTTTGGTTGCCACAGAACCCCAGGCTGTAGCTAGAATTTTGACGGTGCGTTGGCAACATGTTTTGGATAAGCAGCATGCTGATTGGAATTTGAGGAGGCGCTGGACTGACCAAGTGAGAGGCAGCTTGCACGTAACCCTCGAAGATCTGACTCCCACGATCGAGAATGTGGACGGTGTGCTCGCAAGCCTTCCGAGCGCTTCTCCGGGCCCAGACGGCATTCCTTTCGCCGTGTTCTCGGTGCTTCGCGTCATCTTGGCGCCGCTGTTCTTGGACCTGGCGTTGCTCATGCTGCGAGGGGAAGCTGCGCCGCCGGACGATTTCAATCTGGCCTATTTGCTTTGTTTGCCGAAGGGCTCGGGGACGTTGACGTCGACAGGCGAGGAGTTCTACGACCCCTGCAACGCCCGCCCCCTTTCCATTGCTGACGCCAGCATCCGTATCCTTTCCTCCATATCCAGGGTGGCGTTGGAGAGATCGGCGGCGCCATGGGTCTCCGCGCCGCAGAAGGGCATTATCCAAGGACGGCACATGCTACGCAATGTACTGGATGTGGATTTTGTGGCGCATGAGATTTCCATGACATCATCCCGGGGGCAATATCATCATTATTTGATTGTCGTGCTGGTTTTCCCAACAGGGATCACCAATTCATATTGGGAGTCCTCGAGGGTATTGGTGTTCCGTTTCAGTACGTCCGAATGTTGCAATTTGTTTACAACAGTAACATTCATAAGATCATAGTTCGGGGCACATGTTTCGATAGTATCATCGTCAGCAGCGGGGTGAGACAGGAGCGCCCGCTTTCACCATTGTTGTTTGCTATCTGCGCAGACCTCATGCTTCGTCGTATCGCTGACAATCTAAATGGCCATGAAGTCGTTCGCGCCTTCGCTGATGACACCAAGGCGGTTGTGAATGATTCGGTCCAGGCATTCCCAGTGCTCGCCAAGTTGTTTGCCAAGTTCGAGACGATTTCTTGTTTGGCCCTGAGCGTCACGAAATCGGTGATGATCCCCCTCTGGAAGGCACATTTCCGAAAGAGGTTTGCGGAAATTGATCACAGAGCTTGTCCCGTCTTGGCGTGACATCATCATTGCGTTGCAGGGGAAGTATTTGGGATTCGGAATCGGCCCGGGAGCGTGCATTCAGTCGTGGATTTAAAGTGCTTGAGACATTCCACAAGCGTGTGCTGATTTGGTCCACGCACACTTTAGGCTTAACTTTATCGACGATCGCCATCAACGTGTTTATCTGTTCTGCCCCTTTGTGGATGTTTTCGCTTGGGCTCTGAGGCGCCTCGCCTCGTGCCAGGCCCTGGCAGTCGGGCTACGCCTGCTGATTTGTGTTATTTGAAGGAAGAGTTTGGGTTTCCGTGTTCGTTCGCGAATGATGCAGATCTCGCCAAAGCCGCCAAAATCCGGGTGGTGGAGACCATTGCCTTCGCTTGTAAAGATCGTTGCGCGGAGCTTGCCGCCGTGCACGATGCCGTGCTGCAGGGGCCCTTCGGGAGTTGGCATCAGGACCCGTCATTTGCCATCTTAGCCCGGGCGGAGGTCAAACAATTTCTGAGGATGGGCATCGCCCGCCTTGCCGTCCGACATGTCCTGGCCAGCAGAAGAGCTTGAAGTTTCAAGCGGTAGCCGCTTCTTCGACCAGGGCCAAGTGCGGTGACCGTGATCAGCGGCTTCAGCACAAGATCTCAAGGTGGAATTTCACCAGCAACGCAGCTGACAATGCGGCGAGGATCCGCGCAAATTTCGGGTTAGTGCACAAATGGTGCCCGCCTCGCTGGGCCGCAGCATATCTCTGTACTGTCTTCAATGGATGGACCACTCGCCGCCACATGCGCAATGCATATACTTCTACCCGAAGCGATTTCGGTAGCTGCTTGCTCGGCTGCGAACGCGGCGAGGACAGTCTGGAGCATCACTCGGTTTGCTCAGTGGTATAGGAATCCATTCGTGCGGCAAGACCTTTAGGTTTGGGCTTTCCTCATGATCCTTCCAGATTTTCTTTCTTTCTGATGGACACGTATACCTGCGACGAAGACAGGGTCAGAACAACACTGGCTGTGTACGCTGTCTACCGTGCCACCAACTACCTGCGACACGCTGCAACAGACTCCGCGCAGGGCATGGACGTGCGACGGTTGCTTGGCAGATGGAGTCGCCGCGGCGCTGAACGCTCTCGGGCATGGCAGCTGCTTCAACCATGAGTGCAGTTTCACCAGTCACACGCCGTGTTGGTTCCGTTTGTGCGGAAGCACCGTTCGGCACAACAGTATTGTTTCTCGTTCGTTTCGATTGCGCGAAAAACATATTCTGGTCAGCGGGGCGCCCAGACTCACAGGAGTCGGTTGGCGATGACCTGCAGGACTTTGTTCAGTGCTCTCCTTCCTTCTCTTCGTCCCTCTTTTTCCTCCTTCTCCTCCTCCTTCTCCTTTGCTTCCTCCTCCTCCTCCTCGTCCAAGTGGTGTCCGCTAGCTGCTGCTCTGCGCAGGGGGGGCCGCGATCTGTCCGCTCCAGCTGGCGCCTGCGGTACGCAGGATCTTAATTTCAATGTTGGACGTACTGGCCTATCCTCGCTTTTAAGTTGGCGCCCGTCAGTCTCTTCGAGCCTTGGTGGCGCGCGACGGTTCGCCTATTGCAGGTTGGCCTGAGCTTTGCTCCTCGTGTTCTGATTTCGTCCTCCTCCTTTTCCTCTTTCCTCCTCCCCAGGAGCCGCCGCCGATCGCGGCCAAACATGATATTGAGATGGTTTGGCCTCTCCGCTCCAAGCACACGAGCGCCCAAGCGTGAAGCAAACATCGTCTCGATAGGAAACGGCCTTCGCGGCTAAACGTGATAGTGACACGGTGTGGTGGTTAGATAAAACATGAAGTGCGCGTGCGTGCAGCATTTTAAGTCGGGCCTGTCCCTTTGCAGGAGGAAGATTCGAATATACTCACAAAATAGTATGGGTTCGATGTTTTGACTATTTTGGAGCATTGATTAAATACTTGTTGGATACGTTTAATTAAACGTTCCCCTAACATCCGCCTGTAGGGGGACACGCCCGACCTAAGTGCAGCAATCCCAGACCTCAGGCGATTTGAAGAACGAGCCATACGGATCTTGTCTCCACGTTCGGCCTCCAATGGGCCCGCTCTCTGGTGCCCTTTGGCCGACAGCAGCCAACGCAGGACAAAGCGTTTCCCAGGGAGAGGGGAAGGGAGCTTCCGCAAGGGTTCCCACGAGGGCGCGAAGTTATTCGCGCTTCGCGGTCCTCGTTCCTTCTCCTTTTCCTCCTCGTCCTCCTCTTCTCCCTTTTGGGGTGCGGCGCGAGAGCGCGAAGGTATTCGCGCTTCGCGGAGTGCGAAGCGCGAAGTTGGGAGCCCTAGTTCCGGGGCCGGCGACGTTGCTTTGCACTAGCGCCGTCGCATTCCCTTTGTATACATGCAGTCTCGTTGCCGCGCGTGTCTGTCACCGCGCCGCGGCGTCTGGGAGGCGGGCAGAGGGTTTTTGTTTTTTTGGGGATTTCACGAAGCTTTGCAGCGCGCATGTATAGTTTATGGTACTAGTTCTTGTGTGGCATGCGAGAAGGCAAAGAATTTGGAGCCAGACGTGGGCGCGTGGGGGGGTCGATTCGCCTGGGGCCTTTAGTATTGCTTCGCAGTGGGCAACGCTACGGACGAAAAGCGCCAGCGGCACGACATGCACGCACGCACACAAACCGATGCACAGCTCTGTTGCGGATCTTCTGTGTGCGCTTCACTTTCTCGGGTCCGAAACAATTATTCTTCCCTATCCAATTCGAACTCGTGGAGCAGGCACCGATTCCAAAGCCTTCGCCAGAGCCTACAGCAGCGCCTACGCTGGCCCGCCATGGGGTCAATGTGCGTGCCTTGCCCTCTTTCTCCGCCGCCCTCTCTCTATTCCTCCTCTTCTTCCTCCGTCCATGGAGGCCTCCTCCATCCGGCCAGACGAGATGGGCACCAAGTACCTCGCCGCATCGGCGATGCATCGGCGATGCGTCGGCGACAACGGAGAGGATTGAACGGAGCTCTTCATCGCGCCGCACCACCAAAGCATTTGCGATGCGTTGCGATCTTCCGACACCGTCCTTTCCAGTCCCAGTTAGGAAGCTTGGACTCCATCATTTTCCTCGGTCATTGCCGAGGTCTTCTCCCCTCGGCGTCGTGGCAGACTAGGCGCTTCTGGAGTAGCTGTGGTCCTTACTGCCCTCCCACTTTCGCACTATGCGTGTTCGGAGGAGAGCTGGGAACGATGGGTGGTGGTATAATCAGATGGAGCATCAGCCTCCCTTCGAAATCTCAGTCTCCCGCCGTGGATCAGGCACCCACCGCACCCACTTCAGAACCGACACCAGCGCCTACGGAGGCGTGTGTGAGAGAGAGAGAGAGTGCGTGGTGGATGAGGGATGGCAAGTCTGCGGGGCGGCACTAGATACGTATCCTGAGGCGCACGCCAGCCCTCCGATTGTGGCACGGTGGTGGCGAAGGAAGAGGAAGTGGAGTTAATGCATTATTGAAGCGAGTGCGTGTTGTTATCTTGGCCCACAGTGCCATGTATGGTGCGCATTGAAGTTGCACGCGTATTCAATATTGTGTTGGAGCGGGTACCACAACAAAGTCCCAGGCAGGTTCGCGGACCATTCCATCGATTTCTCCAGATGATGGGTCCCACATTCTGTATATCTACACACATAGATGCAGACACACCTGCACGCATACATACATACATACATACATACATACATACATACATACATACATACCTTAATACCGGCCAAGTACACGCATGCATAAAAACGCATCCAGGCGTATGTACATACATACACACACACACATACATACATACATACATACATACACCCATGCATGCCTATACACACATACAACCATACAAACATGCATGCATACATATCTACACACCTATGCATGTATATACATACATGTGTGCATATCCATAACTACGCATACATACATATATATGTATATGTATATATATATACATACATCCATGTAGTTATATATGTACATATATGCACAGGCACATACAATCATACTCGCGTACGATCGTACACACGTACACACGTATATACACACGCCCGCGTATACGTACACACATGCGTACACAGATACGCGTGCATGCATGTATGCATACATGCATACAGCCGTACACGCATACATACATGCATGCAGGCACATTCACCTACAGTTACATGTGATGGAGTACATGCATGCATGCAAACATGTATACACACATACACGCACACATGCATACATACACATGTACATGACTACCTACCTACCTACATGTCTACATCCATCCATATATACATGTACATAGACACAAACATGCACACATACACACGTACATATAAACACATACAAATTTATACACATACATGTACACATACACACATACACACATGCATGCATACATGCATGCATACATACATACACACATACACGTATTCACGCTTGCGTGTAGTGTGTTGCGGCCAATGCCGCCACCGAGATTGGGTTGTAGGTCAGATGCACATTGGATGCAGGTAGTGCTATCTGGGGAGGCCCCTCGCACGCCTCTTGGTGGCGGTGTTGGAGGTGCCTCGGGGCCTCTCGGGGGCCGCCTGGGAGTTTCGTTGGGCCTGCTTTGGGCCTCTGGAGGGGCTCATGTGGCTTGTTTGGGTGCACCTGCGGGGCCGGCTGGCGGTCTCGGTGGTCATCCAAGGGCGGTGGGCGCGGCATGGCAGCTCGGAGGGCCCATCTTGGTACCTTCTTGGGTCCTTCTTGAGCCATGTTGGGTGCCTCTTGGGCCGTCTCGGTGCTTTCCTTGGCCGTCGGGGGCCCTCTTGGTGGCGCGTCGGTCCTTGGGCGCTCGTGGGGGCATCTTGAGCCGCCCTGGAGCATCGGACACCCGACACGACGTGAACGCGAAGTGTCTTCAAGCACCTACTGGACAGTCGCCGAGTTATATTCATATATAGATATACATATGTATACGTGTATCTGTTTATGTACATATGTATCTATGTCTATATATATGTGTATGTACATATGTGCCTGTGTATGTACATACACATATGTATGTATGTATACTCACATGGTAGCACATCGCTTGAGCGGGAAGCTGTGTCAGCCCAGCTCTTCACGCTTCACGTATCCCTGCCAGTCCATCTGGCAAGCGGCTCCCAGCCGAGATGCCGTAAGACTGGCAGTGTAGGAGCACCAGTCGGAGACAGGGTGGAGAGGCGCCAGTCAGGCCGAAGCGGGGATTTGCTTGGACGGCTCCCAACAGCGACCAATGGCTGGACATCTGGAAGCCTCCTGCAGGCCATTCGGGGCAATCTTGGGTCTCTGTTTTGGCCGTCTTGGCGCCCTTTTGAGGTCCTACTCGGGGAGTTCTTGGGGCCCTCTGGGACGTCTCTTCTGGCCCTCCTGGGGCCACCTCGCACGCCAGCAAACAAACGAGGTGGGGTCTCAAGTAGGCGCTGCCCTGGAGGAGCTCGAGAATTCGCCTCGTGGAGGCCTCTGGGGAGCGCTCTTGGCTGTGTTTTCTGGGGGGGGAGGGGGAGGGGGGGCGGGGCAGCCATGGAGCTTCCTGACCCTTCTTGGGGCTGCAATGAAACATGTTGGGCCATGTTGCGCCATCTCCGTGGGCACCTTGGGTTCTATAGGGGCAATATCGGTGCCATCTAGGGCCATCTCGGACGCTTCACTCCCCCGCGCTCCCCCCTCCTGTCCAGAAGAACTGGGGGAGGTTTTACGGGGGGGAATGGGCGCCCCCCTCCCCGAAGGGGAAGAAGGTGGAGGGAAGAGCCGATGATGACGTGGCGACGACGATGGCGATGCTGCCATCGTCATCGGCATCGTCATCGTTATCGCCATCGCCATCATCCCCTAAGCCATCTTCGCCAGGAGTGCTGGTGGGATTGTGCCCTCCTCGCCGGTCGTCGGCGCAGCGGGCTTGCACCGCCGTCGCTCTCGGGCTACAAGGCCAGAGCAACACACACACATACACATACATATATATATATATATATATATATATATTTGTATATATATATACATATATGTATATATTCACATTCACACATTTACACGTTCACACCTTCACGCATTCACACATTCAAACATTCACCCATTCACACACTCACACACGAACACCTCAACACATTCACACACACGCTCACACATTCACACATTCACACATTCACACATTACACACTCACACACTCGCACATTCACACATTCAGACATTCACACATTCTCGCATTCACCGATCCACACATTCACACAGTCACACATTCAGACATGCACACTTTCACGCAGTCACGCATTCACGTATTCACGAATTCACACATTCACACCATCACCAATCCACGCAGACACCCATCCACACATTCGCACATTCACACGTTCACGCATTCACACCTTCACGCATTCACACATTCACACATCCACACATTCACGCATTCACACATTCACACATGTACGCATTTTCGCATGCACGATTACATGCATTCACACCTCTACACATTCACACATTCAGACATGCACAACATTACACATTCACACACTAACACATTCACACATAGACACACACACACACACTTACACATTCACACATTCACACTTTTACACTTGGACGCATCCACACATTCACACATTCACACATTCACACGTTCACACATCTGCACATTCACACACCCACACACACATTCGCACATCCGTACATCTATACATGCACACGTTCACACATTTACACATTCACACATTCACAGGCTCAAACGTTCACGCATCCACACATCCACACATTCACGCAGTCACACATTCACACAGTCACATTTCCTCACAGTGACACGTTCACACATTCGCACACTCAGACATTCACACATTTAGACACTCACACATTCACACATCCAGAGACTCAAACATTCACACATGCAAACACACACACGAACACATGTTCACATTCACATTTTCTGACACTCACTCATTCACACACTCACACATTCACACATTCACATACTCACATTTTCACAGTTTCACATGTTAAGATATTCACATATCCACACATTCTTACAGGCACCAATTCACACAGTCACATTTTCACACATTCACACATTCACGCATCTACGCATTCACACATTCACAAACACACGCACACACACAGACGCACACGCACATTCACACATCCATACAATCACAAATTCCCTCAGTCACACGTTCACATATTCACGCACGCACACACTCACACATGCACAGATTCACACATTCACGCAATAACGCATTCGCACATTCACTTATTCACACATTCACGCCGTCACACATTCACACACTCACACATTCACACATTCACACATTCACCCCTTCACACACGCACGCATTCACATTTTCACACATTCACGCACAAACGCGCACACTCACACACACACACACACACACACGCACACGCTCACGCACACACACACACACATTCACGCAGTCACACAGTCACACATTCGCACCTTTACACAGTCATACTTTCACACATCCACGCGTTCACACAGTCAAACATTCACTTACGCACACACACACACGCACACACACTTTTACGTCAGCGGCGAGGCAGAACTGCACCAGCGAGCGGCGATCCGGACACACACACACACACACACGCACACGCACACGCACACACACACACACACACACGCTCACTGAACCGCTGGACGTCCGCGGGCAGCAGATGCGCGCCGCCCGCAGACGTCCGAAGTTTACGGCCGGGAATTTTTGGATCGCCTAGTCGGTCGGTCGGGATGCACCCCCCCCCCGACTCGCAGGCGACTTCTGGCTCCCAGCCTCCGACTTTTCCACTCAGAACCAAGCGGGTCAGACAAGGAGGGCAACTCGGGGATACGACCCCCAGGGGGCCGGCGACAAGGAAAATCGGATCGGCGGGGGATGTGGGGGATGTGCCGTTGCCTTGCGCCTGGCGCCGTCGCCTTTTCCCTGTATCCATGCATTCGCTTTGCCGCGCGTGCCCATCATCGTGCTGTGGCTTCTGGGAGGCAGGCAGGGGGCTCTCCCATGGTGGGATCCGCGGAACCCTGCGGCGTGCATGTGCAGTTTACGGCATCAGCTCTTGTGTGGCAGGCGAGAATTGCAAGGGACTTGGAGCAAGACGTGGACGCGTGGGGGGATCGATGCGCCCGGGGCCCTAAGCTCGGTCAAAAAGCACACATCACCACCCCACCTGCGGCCCTCCGTGTTGCGCCACGGCCCACCGGGGGCCGTAGCGTATACCATGAAAAAAACCACGCCAGATGTCCAGGCATACGCTGCGGCCCGTGGGGCCCAAGGTGGGGTGGTGTCGTTTGCTTTCTGGTCCAGAAGTCCTGCTTCTCAAGAGGCAGGACTACCGACGAAGAGCGCCAGGGGGGCCCGACGCGCAGGCACGCACACACACACACACAGACAGACACACACACACACACACACACCGAGGCACAGCGCTGTGGCGGAGCTTCTCCGTGAGGATTTGTGCTTCTGGCGTGTTCCTATGCTCTAGCTTGAGTTTCTCGGTGTCGGAGCAGCTCTGCGTCCCGATCCAAACCGAACTCCCAGATTCCTGCTGTGGATCAGGCACCGACTCCAGAGCATTCGCCAGGGCCTACCGCAGCGCCTACGCTGGCCCGCCATGGGGTCAATGTGCGTGCCCTTGCCCTCTTTCTCCGCCGCCCTCTCCCTCTTCCCCCTCCTCCTCCTCCGCCGTCCATGGAGGCCTCCTCCATCCGGCCAGACCAGATAGGCACCACGTATCTCGCCACATTGGCGATGTGTCGGCGATGCGTCGACGACAACGGAGAGGATTGGACCGAGCTCTTCATCGCGCCGCACCGGCGATGCATTTGCGATGCGTTGCGATCTTCCGACCCCATCTTTTCCGGCCTCAGTTAGGAAGCTTGTACTCCACCTCCTTCCTCGGTCATTGCCGAGGTCCTCTCCTCTCGTCGTCGTGGCAGACTAGGCGCTGCTGCGGTAGCTGTGGTTCTTACTGCCCTCCCACTTTTGCATCATGCGTGTTAGGAGGAGAGCTGGCAACGATGGGTGGTGGTATAATCAGATGGAGCATCAGCTTCCCTTCGAACTCTCAGACTCCCGCCGCGGATCAGGCACCCACCGCACCCACTGCAGAACCTACACCAGCGCCGACGAAGGCGTGCCTCTGAGTGTGTTGTGGATGAGGGATGCCAAGTCTGCGGGGCGGCACGAAATACGTATCCTGAGGCGTGCGCCAGCCCGCCGACTGGCAGCATGGTGGTGGCGGAGGAGGAGGTGGAGCCGATGCATTCCTGAAGCGAGAGCGTGTTGCCATCTTGACCAACACTGACATCTATGGTGCGCATAGAAGGTTCACAAGTGTCTAATCCTATGCTGGAGCGAGGGCCACAGGAACGTCCCAGACAGGTTCAAGGACCATTCCATCGATCTGCCCTGATGATGGGCCAAACTTACAACTGTTGTTTGTGTATATATATATATATATATATATACGCACGTTCCCCAATCAGTGCTTGCACTGAAGGGGTCCTAGCGGAGATTGAAGGATTTGGCGAAAGTTCCCCGCCGATTTTAGTGGCAGGCTGGGTTCCCGGGTTTCCGGTTCCGGGTTCCCGGGTTCGATTTCGGAGGGCGGCGAGGTTCCCGGGTTCCTGGGGTCTTGGTCGATCTTCTTATCGATCGGTCTCACCATCGATCTTAGTACCGATTTCTCGATCGATCTCACCATCGATCTCACAATCGATTTCATTATCAATATCACAAGCGATCTCACTAGAGATCGCATGAGCGATCTCGCGATCGATCTCACTATCAATCTCATTGAATCGATGTCATTCTCGGTCTCACGATCGACCTTACAATCGTCCTCACCATCGAATGCGCTATCGATCTCATTATCGATCTCACAATCGATCTCAAGATCCATAGTGTCAAGTTTCAAATCATCCACTGATTGGGTTTCTCTGGTGTAATATACAGACATGCGTGTAGTGTCTTTCGGCCAATCCCGCCACCGAGCCTGGGTTGTAGGTCAAATGCACCTTGGATGCATGTAGTGCTATCTTAGGAGGCCTCTCGCAAACCTCTTGGAGGCGGTGTTGAAGGTGCCTTGGGGCCTCTCGGGGGCCGCTTGGGAGTTTCGTTTGGGCCTGACTGGGGCCTTTCGTAGGCTCTTCGGGCTTTTTGAGTGCATATGTGAGGCCTGCAGGCGGTCTCGGGGGTCATCTTGGGGCGGAGGGCGGGAAATGGCAGCTCGAGGACCCCATCGTTGTACCTTCTTGGGTCCTTCTTGGCCCATTCTCCATGCCTCTTGGACCGTCTTGGGGCCTTCTTGGGCCGTCGGGGACCCTCTTAGTGCCCCCACGAGCCGTATTTGCGCTCTCGTGGGGGCCTCTTGAGCCGCTTGCTTTGGAGCATCGGAAGCCCGAAAGGGCATGACCGCGAACCATTCAATTACCTAAATGGGGCATTCCAGATGTGTATATATATATATATATATATATATATATACCAGACTGCATTGGCGCTTCGCGCCATGCGCCTTGCTCCGGACGCTTCCCCGGCAAAGCAATAAAGCATCGTTTGTTTCAGCAGAGGGGGACCTCGAGACCTGGACGGGCGATCGGCTCAGTGTTGACCGCGGTGTCCCTGGTGCCTGCCGACCGCGTTCGCCGGATACGCTTGCACGCTTGCACGCAGGAGCGGTCGGAAAAATTATCCTGGCGAAAGACCCAACCATAAGCAATTGTTGGTAACGCGTTGTGGGTGCCGCTTTCGGTGGGGCTCCATATGGGGCCACGAAGCGCTGCCTTGGATGGGGGAACCGCATGCGGACTGCGCCACCGGGGGGGCCTTCGGTGGAGCTCCCTATGGGGCCACGAAACGCTGCCCTGGGTGGGGGAACCGCATGCGAACTGCGCCACTGGGGCCTTCGGTGGAGCTCCCTATGGTGCCACGAAACGCTGCCCTGGGTGGGGGAAGCGCATGCGAACACCCCCACTGGGGCCTTCGGTGGAGCTCCCTATGGGGCCACGAAACGCTGCCCTGGGTGGGGGAACCGCATGCGAACACCCCCACTGGGGCCTTCGGTGGAGCTCCCTATGGGGCCACGAAACGCTGCCCTGGGTGGGGGAACCGCATGCGAACACCCCCACTGGGGCCTTCGGTGGAGCTCCCTATGGGGCTACGAAACGCTGCCCTGGGTGGGGGAACCGCATGCGAACACCCCACTGGGGCCTTCGGTGGAGCTCCCTATGGGGCCACGAAACGCTGCCCTGGGTGGGGGAACCGCATGCGAACACCCCCACTGGGGCCTTCGGTGGAGCTCCCTATGGGGCTACGAAACGCTGCCCTGGGTGGGGGAACCGCATGCGAACACCCCCACTGGGGCCGTCGGTGGAGCTCCCTATGGGGCCACCGAGCGGGCGGGGCGTTAAGTGGAAACGCTTGGCCCTGGTGGGGGGTAACCGCATCGGACAACCCCCACCTGGGGCCTTCGTGGAGCTCCCTATGGGGCTACGAAACGCTGCCCTGGGTGGGGGAACCGCATGCGAACTGCGCCACTGGGGCCTTCGGTGGAGCTCTCTATGGTGCCACGAAACGCTGCCCTGGGTGGGGAAACCGCATGCGACCACCCCCACTGGGGCCTTCGGTGGAGCTCCCTATGGGGCCACGAACCGCTGCCCTGGGTGGGGGAACCGCATGCGAACACCCCCACTGGGGCCTTCGGTGGAGCTCCCTATGGGGCCACGAAACGCTGCCCTGGGTGGGGGAACCGCATGCGAACACCCCCACTGGGGCCTTCGGTGGAGCTCCCTATGGGGCTACGAATCGCTGCCCTGGGTGGGGTAACCGCATGCGAACACCCCCACTGGGGCCTTCGGTGGAGCTCCCTATGGGGCCACGAAACGCTGCCCTGGGTGGGGGAACCGCATGCGAACACCCCCACTGGGGCCTTCGGTGGAGCTCCCAATGGGGCTACGAAACGCTGCCCTGGGTGGGGGAACCGCATGCGAACACCCCCACTGGGGCCTTCGGTGGAGCTCCCTATGGGGCCACGAAACGCTGCCATGGGTGGGGGAACCGCATGCGAACACCCCCACTGGGGCCTTCGGTGGAGCTCCCTATGGGGCCACGAAACGCTGCCCTGGGTGGGGGAACGCATGCGAACTGCGCCACCGGGACCTTCGGTGGAGCTCCCTATGGGGCCACGAAACGTACGAAACGCTGCTGGGAGGGCGTGGCGGCGAACACCCCACAGGGGCTACGGAGGAAAAGCTCCCTATGGGCTACCGAACGCGACGAACCGCTGCCTGGGGTGGGGGAACCGCATGTGGACACCCCCACTGGGGCCCTATGGGGCCACGAAGCGCTGCCCTGGGTGGGGGAACCGCATGCGAACACCCACACTGGGGCCTTCGGTGGAGCTCCCTATGGGGCCACGAAACGCTGCCCTGGGTGGGGGAACCGCATGCGAACACCCCCACTGGGGCCTTCGGTGGAGCTCCCTATGGGGCTACGAAACGCGTGAGAGGTGTGCCGAGATCAGAGGCAGGAGGGGGAGGAGGGAGGAGGAGGGGGAGGAAGGAGGGGAACGCGGGGCACCGTTTTTCAAAACGAGGACCCAACACCGCAGGATGGTTGGGAAATATATACCTCCATGAGTTGTGCTTTAGGTTGTGCTATAGGTTGTGCTCTAGGTTGTGGTCTATGTTGTGCTCTAGGTTGTGCTCTAGTTAGTGCCGCCAGGCCAGACGGATCGTAGACGGGTTGCGGGCGCGGGGCGCGCGTCGTGTCGCAGGTCGCGAGCGCGAGTCGCGGGCGAAGTTCGCCAGACCGAACCGCGCCAGGACCCGCGTCCATGTCGACGGCGGACGTCCCAGGCGCACACTCCGAGAATCTATGTTTGGACATGGATCCCTCGCTCGTGTCGGAGCCGCTTTCTTTGTGGGCCCGTTACGTACCGCATGGTTGCACGTGGACGTCGCGACCGGACGATTCCGCACGGGTGGCGTCGCGTGAATAGCCTCGCATTGCGTGGCGGCGTGAATGCATGCATGCGCGTACGTGCATGCATGGGTGCATGCATATATAGGGGAAAGGCATATGGAGGTAGGTTGTGCGTACACACTTATGTATACCACGGTCTATATACACATTACAACAACATGATTATGGATATATATATATATACATACATATGGGGAATGTACAGCGCTTTGTCCTATAAGGACGCGCTCGTGGGGGGTACCGCTCATTTGCCATGGGCTCTGAGGGAATCTGCGTGGGCTGCGGTTCGCGCGGGACCGCTCGGCCACTCCCAGCTGCTTCTGCCGGTGCGCTATATGTGTATGAATGATACGGGAGACAACCCCCACTCAGTTCTTTTCTGGGGCTATATAGCTATAGGGATATAGCGCTCCTGAGCTATCGGGCTCTTGGGCTAAAGGGATATGAGGCTATAGAGCTATAGGGCTAGGGCTACAGGGCTATGGGGCTGTAGGGCTACGGGGCAACAGGGCTATGGGGCTATAGGGCCACTCGGATATAGGGCTCTAGGGCCATGGGCTCTAGGGCTATATGGCTATGGGGCTTTGGGCCTATAGGGCTATGGGGCTCTTGGGCTATGGGGCTATTGGGCTGTGGGGCCATATGGCTGTTGGGCTACAGGGCTGCATGGGGTGCGTGGATCCGTAGACTTGAAAATCGTAGCCGTGCTACTACTGTTCCATCCCTGCCTTTTGGAAGGTGCTCGACTGTCCATGGCGAGGGCCCTGCGATGCTCGCGACTCCCGCGCTTTGCGCGCGTTTGCCATGGCGCAGGCCCGCGCGGGACACAGCCTGCGTATCATTGCGGCTTCATTTCGTTTGCTCGTGTGTCCAGAACATCGCGCAACGCGTTGCCCGCGCGTCCGGCCCGCGGCGGAGGGGGCGGCAGGGCGCGTTGCCCGGCGCTTGCAACGTGGAGCTCGTGGCCGGCGCTGCGACCAACAGTGATTGCTTCCGTGACTTGTTTGCGGTGCTCAAGAGACGGTGCGTTATGCCACTTCTACCAAACGCGGAGCAGCGCCACTTCCGTCGGATTGAAGGTCCGGGGGCGGGGAGGGCAGGCGACCGCGTACCCCAGGGGCCGCCTTAGAGCACAACTAGAGCACAACCTAAAGCACAACCTAGAGCACAATTGATTTCATGGTAGTCTGGCACGCATTCGCGTTTGAAAATAAAGAAAGTATGTATTCTTTTTTGTTTTTGGAAGGTTGAGGGCTTTTTTTTCTCTGAAAATATATACCTCCATGAGTTGTGCTTTAGGTTGTGCTATAGGTTGTGTTCTAGGTTGTGCTCTAGGTTGTGCTCTAGGTTGTGCTCTAGTTAGGGCCGCCAGGCCAGACGGATCGTAGACGGGTTGCGGGCGCGGGGCGCGCGTCGCGTCGCAGGTCGCGAGCGCGGGTCGCGGGCGAAGTTCGCCAGACCGAACCGCACCAGGACCCGCGTCCATGTCGACGGCGGACGTCCCAGGCGCACACTCCGAGAATATATGTTTGGACATGGATCCCTCGCTCGTGTCGGAGCCGCTTTCTTTGTGGGCCCGTTACGTACCGCATGGTTGCACGTGGGCGTCGCGACCGGAGGATTCCGCACGGGTAGCGTCGCGTGAATAGCCTCGCATTGCGTGGCGGCGTGAATGCATGCATGCGCGTACGTGCATGCATGGGTGCATGCATATATATGGGGAAAGGCATATGGAGGTAGGTTGTGCGTACACACTTATGTATACACGTCTATATGCACATACAACACATGATTATGGATATATATATATATACATATGTGAATGTACAGCGCTGTGTCGCTATAAGACGCTCGTGGGGGGTAGACTCATTTGCCATGGCGCTCTGCGGGCATCTGCGTGGGCTGCGTCGCGCGACTGGCCCCTCCCAGTGCTTCTGAAGGTGCGCGTATATGTGTATGACTGATACGGGAGACAACCCCGCACTCAGTTCTTTTCTGGGCTATAATAGCTATAGGGATATAGCGTTTGGGGATGCTATCGGGCTCTGTGGGCTAAAGGGATATGAAGGCTATAGAGCTATATGGCTAGGGCTAAGGCCTACAGGGCTATGGGGCTGTAGGGGTATATGGGCTACGGGCAAACAGGGCTATGGGCTATAGGGCCCACTCGATAGAAGGGCTCTAGAGGGCCATGGGGCCTCAAGATTCTCAGGAAGTATGGGGCTTTGGGTGCTATAGGCTTGGGGCTCGTGAGCTATGTGGCTATTGGGCCTGTGGGGCACATATGGCTGTTGTCTTACAGGGCTGCATGGGGTGCGTGGATCCGTAGACTTGAAAATCGTAGCCGTGCTACTACTGTTCCATCCCTGCCTTTTGGAAGGTGCTCGACTGTCCATGGCGAGGGCCCTGCGATGCTCGCGACTCCCGCGCTTTGCGCGCGTTTGCCTTGGCGCAGGCCCGCGCGGGACACAGCCTGCGTATCATTGCAGCTTCATTTCGTTTGCTCGTGTGTCCAGAACATCGCGCAACGCGTTGCCCGCGCGTCTGGCCCGCGGCGGAGGAGGCGGCTGGGCGCGTTGCCCGGCGCTTGCAACGTGGAGCTCGTGGCCGGCGCTGCGACCAACAGTGATTGCTTCCGTGACTTGTTTGCGGTGCTCAAGAGACGGTGCGTTATGCCACTTCTACCAAACACGGAGCAGCGCCACTTCCGTCGGATTGAAGGCCCGGGGGCGGGGAGGGCAGGCGACCGCGTACCCCAGGGGCCGCCTTCGAGCACAACTAGAGCACAACTAGAGCACAACCTAGAGCACAACCTAGAGCACAACCTAGAGCACAACTGATTTCATGGTAGTCTGGCACGCATTCGCGTTTGAAAATAAAGAAAGTATGTATTCTTTTTTGTTTTTGGAAGGTTGAGTGCCTTTTTTCTATGAAAATATATACCTCCATGAGTTGTGCTTTAGGTTGTGCTATAGGTTGTGCTCTAGGTTGTGGTCTATGTTGTGCTCTAGTTAGGGCCGCCAGGCCAGACGGATCGTAGACGGGTTGCGGGCGCGGGGCGCGCGTCGTGTCGCAGGTCGCGAGCGCGGGTCGTGGGCGAAGTTCGCCAGACCGAACCGCACCAGGACCCGCGTCCATGTCGACGGCGGACGTCCCAGGCGCACACTCCGAGAATCTATGTTTGGACATGGATCCCTCGCTCGTGTCGGAGCCGCTTTCTTTGTGGGCCCGTTACGTACCGCATGGTTGCACGTGGACGTCGCGACCGGACGATTCCGCACGGGTAGCGTCGCGTGAATAGCATCGCATTGCGTGGCGGCGTGAGTGCATGCGTGCGCGTACGTGCATGCATGGGTGCATGCATATATAGGGGAAAGGCATATGGAGGTAGGTTGTGCGTACACACTTATGTATACACGTCTATATACACATACAACACATGATTATGGATATATATATATATATATATATATATACATATGTGAATGTACAGCGCTGTGTCGCTATAAGACACTCATTTGCCATGGCGCTCTGCGGGCATCTGCGTGGGCTGCGTCGCGCGACTGGCCCCTCCCAGTGTTTCTGAAGGTGCGCGTATATGTGTATGACTGATACGGGAGACAACCCCCACTCAGTTCTTTTCTGGGGCTATATAGCTATAGGGATATAGCGCTCCTGAGCTATCGGGCTCTTGGGCTAAAGGGATATGAGGCTATAGAGCTATAGGGCTAGGGCTACAGGGCTATGGGGCTGTAGGGATATAGGGCTACGGGGCAACAGGGCTATGGGGCTATAGGGCCACTCGGATATAGGGCTCTAGGGCCATGGGCTCTAGGGCTATATGGCTATGGGGCTTTGGGGCTATAGGGCTATGGGGCTCTTGGGCTATGGGGCTATTGGGCTGTGGGGCCATATGGCTGTTGGGCTACAGGGCTGCATGGGGTGCGTGGATCCGTAGACTTGAAAATCCTAGCCGTGCTACTACTGTTCCATCCCTGCCTTTTGGAAGGTGCTCGGCTGTCCATGGCGAGGGCCCTGCGATGCTCGCGACTCCCGCGCTTTGCGCGCGTTTGCCTTGGCGCAGGCCCGCGCGGGACACAGCCTGCGTATCATTGCGGCTTCGTTTCGTTTGCTCGTGTGTTCAGAACATCGCGCAACGCGTTGCCCGCGCGTCTGGCCCGCGGCGGAGGAGGCGGCAGGGCGCGTTGCCCGGCGCTTGCAACGTGGAGCTCGTGGCCGGCG
>CAUYUJ010018206.1:0-32500 GCA_963575745.1 Prorocentrum cordatum
CGGGCGCAAGAGCGCTGGATGCAAGCGCGCCCAAAACGCAATCGGATTGCGTGCGCGTCTAAAGCCGCAATCCGAGCCTGAATCCATGTGTCGGCACAGGAGCACCCAGAATTGCGATCGGGGCACGTTTCTGCACATTCCGGCGCGGCCGCGCCTGTTGTCGTTGTCTCGGCGCGATTGGGCGCACGATTCGGCGCAGTCGGGCGCAAGCGCGCCGAATTTGGCACTCGGGACGCGATCTGCGCGTTCGGGCGCAGGCGCGCCAATAGTTGTTACGGGAGCGCGATTCCGTGCATTTATTCGGGCACAGGTGCGCCACGTATCGCACTGGGTGCGCGACTCCGTGCATTCGGGCGCAAGCGTGCCCGGTATCAAATTTCGAGTGCGATTGCGCGGGGGAAAATGCACATCGAGGTGGAACCCGCGAATTCGGGCGCAGGCGCGTCTGTGATTTCAATCGGGGCGCGACTTCGCGCGTTCGGGCGCATACGCGCCCAGAATCGCATTCGGATCTGGCACATACGCGTCCGGAATCGGAATTGGAGCGCGATTCCGTACGCTTGGCTGCGGGCGCGGCCGGAATCGCAATCACGTGCTTCTGATATAAGAGTTGGAGCGCGATCCCGTAAACTTGACTGCAAGCGCGTCCCGTGCTGGCGCAGGCGCGCCAGAACCTGGAATCGGACCTTGAATCCGATCGGGAATCCGAGGGACAAGTACTTCTGGAATTGTGAGTCGCAAAGAACCCTAAACCGGAGCAGGTGCGCCTGGAATTCCGATCGGGGCACGATTTTGCACATTTGGGCGCAGGCGCGCCGGCTGTCCTTTCCAACGCAGGATTCGGCATTCAGGTGCAAGCGCGCCGAATTTCGCATTCGTGGCGTGGTTCTGGACGTTCGGGCGCAGGTGTGTTCATCTTGTGATGGGAACGCGATTCTGTCTGTTCGGGCGCAGGCGCGCCCGGTACTAGAATGGCAACCCAACTCTGCGCATTCGGGCGCAGGCCCAGTGGTGTAATCGCAGCGCGTGTCGGCGCTGTCGGGCGCAGGTGAGGCAGATACTGCGTTTGGGGTAATTCTGCACATTTGGGCGCAGGCGCGCTTGAAGTCGCAATCAGAGCGATCCCACACACTAGGGCGCAGATGCGCCGGGCTTCGCAATCGAGAAGCGAATCCTCGAGCGAAGGCTTGCCCTGATCTGCAATTGGAGCGCGACTCCGCGCATTCGAGGTTCGCCCAAGCATCACGCTGGCCAGCCCAAGTATCTGCCAGACAACGCCTTGTCTGTGCATTGGGCCTCCTGCGTTTCAGACACAGGCGTGCCTTGGCAGCTGCTGTGCTGGGCCCTGGGTGCATTGGGCCTGGTGCGTTTGCCCAGGAGCCCAGCCCAGCAGCAGGCTTCACGTCGCTGCCCTTTGCTCCTGCGAGGGCAGCCTGCAGGAGATTTTCACAGCACCTAAATCGCGCAGCGGTTTGGGGGGCAGGAAAATCTCCCAAGGTGACCGGTGCCAAATGGGTGCCTCTTCGCCTTCTGGCCTCTTTGAGTCTTTGCACTTCTCTATGAATGCGCCGTGGGGCGCCGTGGGTTGGAAGCGCAACTCCCATATGCTTGGTTGCCTCCAAGAGGGGGCGTGCGGCTCACACGCCCGAGCGGCTTCACCTCCCGCTCGCCTCCACCTTCCTCCTGGCTGGCTGGCCGGTCAACGGCTCGGGCCAGAGTCCAGCAAGGCACATGAGAAGGCTCCCGCAGAAGGGGAAAGCCTTTCTGCAAGGAGGTGCAGGGTGCCCAGCTTCCCGCACGAGTAAGGAGCTGGCGGCACGCCGCGGCCGGGCCGAGGCGGCCCCCACAGGACCTGTGAGCTGGCGGCGCCGCAAGGTTCTCCCGCAGGACGGGAGGTGCACCCGCAGGTCGGGCACCAAATTGCTGTCACGCGTTCGCGCAGGTCGAGGGCTCTTCCGCTGGCGGCGCCGCAACCCACCCTCTGCCACCCTTGTGCCGCGATGCGGCTTGGGGTCTTGGTTGGCTGCTTCTGCAGGCTGTCCTGCTGGGCTGTGGGCCTGGTGCGTTTGCCCAGGAGCCCAGCCCAGCAGCAGGCTTCACGTCGCTGCCCTCTGCCTGGGTGCCTCCCAGGGGGCTGCGGCTCACGCGCCCGAGCGGCCTCACCTCCCGCTCGCCTCCGTCTTCCTCCTCTTCGCTGGCTGGCTGGTCGGTGGCTGGGATGTGCGGTGGAGAGCTCCTCGCTGCGGATGCTCCGATCCGTGTTCAGCACGTCGCAGCAGCGGGGCGACGCCCCGCAGCAGAGAGAATGTCCCGCAGGACGGGAGAGGCACTCCGCAGCGAGGCCGAGCTTCCCGCAGGACGGGAGGCAGCGCAGTGACAGGAAGAGCCCCCGCAGGACGGGAAGGCTTTCCGTCATGGAGCGCGCGGCGCCGCGCTGCCCACAGGATGGGAGAGCTGGCGGCGCCGCAACCCACCCACTGCCACCCTATGTATGTGCTGTGGCTGTGGCTATTCCTGCAGGCTGCCCTGCTGGACTGGGGGCCTGGTGCGTTTGCCCAGGAGCCCAGCCCAGCAGCAGGCTTCACGTCGCTGCCCTTTGCTCCTGCGAGGGCAGCCTGCAGGAGATTTTCCATCCTCTGGTTCCGCCTCCGCGGGCAAATTCAGGGTCCCTGCCTTCTCGCGGGCAAATCCAGGGGTCCTGCCTTCTCGCGGGCACACCCAGAGTCCCTGCCTTCTCGCTGGCAAACTCAGGCCGCACTTCTCCCGGGCTGTGCCGGGTTTCCTGTGGCATGCTGCGTGCAGGTTACCTCGCTGCCTTCTCGCGGGCAAAGCCCTCTCGCGAGCACCCACAAATCACTTTGGGGCCGCTGCCTTCTCGCGGGCTTTACCTCGTGCGACGTGGAGGTTCCCTGCCTCCTCGCGAGCGGCAAACCCAGGCCTGTCGAGCTACGCTCTCTGGCCCTCTTCGCCAGAGGACCGGGCGTCCCGGGGCGCAGGCTCCTTGTTGGTTTCCAGTGTTTGCGGTCCTCAGTGCATTTCTGGTGCCGCTGAGCGCCATTCTCGCTGGTCCGTGCCGCCTGTGGTGAAATGTAAAGTGCGTCGTTGCTGCCCCCGTGGGGGCCGTGCTCTCTCTCTGGCCCTCGCCGCCTGCCATTCCCAGATCTGCGCCGGCCAGTCTGAGCGCGACTGTGCACTCGGGTGGCGCTCGCTTGCCAGTATTGCACTCTATGCTCCTTTCTTTCTGCGTTCTGGTGCCCAGGCGCACCCAGATTCGCAGTCTGAGCGCGACGTTGCGCTCGTGGGCGTCCGCGTGTCCACAAAATTGCATTTGGTGCTGCTTTCGGCGTTCTGGTGCCCAGGCGCACCCAGTTTTGCAGTCTGTGCGCGACTTCGCGCTCCTGGGCGCCCGCGCCCCCAGAATTGCATTCTGAGCTCCTTTCTGCGTTCTGGTGGCCAGGGCACCAAAATTCGCAGTCTGAGGGCGTCCGCGTGCCCAGAATTGCATTCTGAGCCTTTGGTACCCAGGCGCACCGGGGTTCGCAATCTGAGCGTGACTTAGCGTTGTTGGGCGTCCGCGCGCCCAGAATTGCATTTTGAGCTCCTTTCTACGATCTGGTGACCAGGCGCACCAATTTTTGTAGTCTGAAGGCTTCTGGGCATCCGCGCGCCCAAGATTGCATGCTGTGCTCCTCTCTGCGTTCTGGTGCCCAGGCGCACCCGGGCTCGCAATCTGAGCGTGACTTAGGGCTCCTGGGTGTTCGCGTGTCCAAATATCATCCTGAGCGCCTTTCTGGGTTTTGATTCCAGGCGCACCCACGTTCGCAATCTGAGCGCTTGTGGCGCCTGCGCGCCCAAAAAATTGCACTCTGTGACCCTTCTGCGTTCTGGAGCGCAGGCGCGCCCAGATTCGCAATCTCAGCGCAGCAAAGCGCTCCTGAGCGTTCGCGCGTCCCAAAATGGCATTCTGAACGCCTTTCTGCGTTCTACTGCGCTGGCGTGCCCAGATTCGCAAGCTCAGCGCACATTAGCGCTCGTGGGCGCTCGCGCGAAATTGCATTGTGAGTCCCCCTTTTGCTTTCTGATGCCCATGCGCACCCAGATTCGCAACCAGAGTGCGACTTAGTGCTCCTGGGCGTTCGCGCGCCCAGAATATCGCATCCTTACTTCCTTTCTGCATTCCGGTGCCCAGGCGCGCCAAAATGCACTGACCTGGCCGTCTCGACGGAGCCAGAAGCAGGGGCTACGGACACACTCTGGGGCACTCGGGGTCGGATGTGCGCAGGCGGCAGAAGCTAGTCCTTGATGGGGGAGCATTTGCTAATCCCCCACCTGCACACAACGGGGGCGGGGGTGCTTTGCATTTGTGCAGCACGCCCGTCCTCGACCGACCCCGGGGGTCCTGCGTCCCCCACCTGCACACAACGGGGGCGGGGGTGCTTTGCATTTGTGCAGCACGCCCGTCCTCGACCGACCCCGGGGGTCCTGCGTCCCAAACGGCGCGTAATCCGAATATCCATGCTGACGCCCTTTCACCAGCGAACTCAGAATTGAATTCTGGTGTGGCTGCTGAAAATACAGAGGCTGAGATTGCAACTGGACGGATTTCCCATGGGAAGTCGGCCCATCGGATTTCGGAAGACTTTCGGCCCCAAATATGGGTGCCAAAGAAGCGTGGGTCGGAAGCGCCTCAGTAAGCAGTTCCTTGGCTGCGTTTCCTGTTGCCTTAGCTCCGAGGCGAAGCTGACATTCGCGCTGTTGCAACAGCGCGCAGTCTAGCTGCGCAAGCCCTCTAGCGCGTCGCCTTGACGGCGTTGCCCGCCAGGACGGCGCGCCTCACATAAAGGATGGGGTCACCCAGACCACCCACCAGAAAATTATACGTCGCAGCACTATGCTGCGTGCGCTCCCGCACGGACGTTGGGCACGACAAACACGTGCAGCTGGCTGGCGCCAACCTGAGAGAGAGAGCCTCAGGACGCCCAGCCAGCGGAGCGCAACCCAGGGAGGGCGGGCGGGGAAAGAAAACACCCACTCCACGAGGCCCACCCCGCGGTGCCAGCAGACACCCACGGGCAGGACGAGGACGTCCCAGGGAGACGACGGACAGACAGACCGACAGACAGACGACAGACCGACAGACACACAGACAGGACGGACGGACAGACAGACCCACACCCGCCGTCCGGGACACGGCGCGTTAGCTGACCCACCAGGGCGGGTGAAGTCCGCCACCCCCAGTTGGAGGTATCCAAGCTTCGTGCGTTCTGCTAGGAGCTCAAGGCCATTAGGCTAGGAGGAGTGTGGCACCGCTAGCTCCTGAAATTTTCCTGCCCTCCAAACCGCTGCGCGATTTGAGGGCTAAGAAAATTATACGTCGCAGCACTATGCTGCGTGCGCTCCCGCACGGACGTTGGGCACGACAAACACGTGCAGCTGGCTGGCGCCAACCTGAGAGAGAGAGCCTCAGGACGCCCAATGCACGCAGGTGGGGCCGGGCAGCTGCGCGAAGCGAAATGCTTTTGCAACAGCAGGAACACCCAATGCACGCAAGAGTTTTTCACTCGCCTGCCCGGGACGACTCTGAGTGCTCAACCAGAAACTCGGCCTCAGCTACCGAGCCCCGCGCTTTGGCGGAAGTATACGCAAACGCAGTAAGCCCTCGCCAACCGCCTGAGTAGAACAGTGCTGTTGGACCGTTAGCACGAAGGCACTCCGTGGCCCAACCTCTACGAAAGGCATGCGTGCCCCACGCCACCGCATCAGCGAAGCCGCAGCCTTGAGCAGCGAGCTTAAGCACAGCAAGGCTCATCGCGTATGTCATGCCTGGGAAAATGACATTATTCCCAGCTTCAGCCTGCGGCGCCGTGTCTGTAGACGCAGAAGCCGCGGCACCACTCGCGAGCTTGGCCCGGAGCTTGTACCGGGCGACCACCCGGCATACACCACACAGTGCCTTCCCTTGGAGATCACAAACGCACCTGCGAGTGACAACGACAGGTTCAGAATAGCACTTTCTATTCATGAATGTGATGTCCACGACATTCCGCCCTTCCACAGTCACACTGATCGACACGGGAGCTGTGTCGGAGCCCAGCTGCAAGACTTCGCCGTAGCGCAAACAAAACTGCCGCGCCACTACGAAAGACTCACCGATGTCAATGAAGCCGTTCCCGGAACACCACCGTGACAATTCTTTTGTCTGCTCTGCAGAGGCACGGATCTTCGGCCGCCGCAGCGCCCGCCCTGCCTTCTCAGCTCCCCGCACAACACGTGCTGTGTCCGCAAGGGGGCCCACAGAACAGTGCAACCAGACTAAGACAGTGCGAATGTGCGACAAATATCTTGACAAAGTAGCCGCACTCCTGAAGAGACAAACGTACGCATCCAATATACCCTGTGTTGGTGGCCATGGCGGGACCCTGCAGAAGAGAACGACTTGGCCATAGAGTCTCAGTGCCGAGGCATAACCTGCAGCGCTGGCCTTCCATCCGCAAAATTCCAACCACATCGCCTGCTCCGCCATCGCTGTTGGGGCAGTGCCATCGCGCGAGATACGTGCGATCTCCTGCCGCGGTGCTCCAGGGGGACTGTGCAATGCCAGAGCGTCTGCTTGTGCCATGGCAGCAATAGCGTCGGCAAGGACGTGCGGCGCAGGGAGCCGGCCAGACGTCCGCGCCGCAGTGCATAGCCGCAACGCCGCCCTCGCCACAGCTTGTTCCTCGGGCGTGGAACCTGCCTTTCGCCGCGCCATGGCCGGAAGCAGAGCTGCCTGGCGCACCTGTGGCGACTGCGGACACTGTGCAGGCGAAGCGATTTCCTTTGCCACACTTTGACCACAGGATTTACATAAATCCAAGAAGGAGCTGACGACAGCAAGAGACACTCTCGAGAACGCGCCCCACACCTCAACAGCTTCCTCGGGCGTGATGCCCAAGAAATCAGATGGCGCCACGGCCCCTTCCTGCCGGAGATTTGCCTCCACCGTGCGCACATCCACCGGGACATCCGCGATGCCCGCCGCGCGCCTGAGCAGCTGCGTCAAGACAGTCTCGGGTGTATCTTGCGGAGCCGGTTCGGGCAGTCTCGGCCGCACTTGCCGGGCAGCATCGCCGCCGGCCAAGGCAGCCCGCTCCCGACTGCCGGCAATGAACTCAAGCATTGAGCCAAACCGGCTACTGATGACGAGAGTCCAAACGCAAACATTGCTACAAACCCGCATTCAGCCACTCTTGGCCGCAATGGCCTCAGATGATGCATTTTTTTTCAACAGCACTACGGTGACCAAGGCAGTGCGGACGGCCATGCCCACTCGAGCTGACGGAATCCGCGGGACTGAAAAGCCAAGACAGAATCGTCCCAAGTTTCTTGCCGAGTCGGGCCGTCAGCAATATTTAACTTGCTAGGCACTCGGAAAGCGTGCAAAAGCATGCACGCGCTGGCTACTTCAAACCAGAAACCGGTGATCACATCATTTAAGTCACTTTGCCGGCTCGCTCCGCGAACCAGCGCGTGCAAGGCTGGATTGCAATCGACGAACATGACTATCTCACACTCAGCGAGCCCATGCTCGATCAGACAGCGCACAGCACAAATCGCAGCAACGAGTTCCCAAAGCACTATCTGCGTCCGGCGCGCGTGCGCCCACGCCCACGCCTCCTGGGGCACCCTGGTGGCCCCCCAGGCGCGGAAAGCGGGATGCACAATCGCAAAAGCTATGTGGCCATCCCCTGCGGCATCCGTATAAACGACACACCTGGGCAGAGATAGCGGCTGGAGCGATACCCGGCGCGTGGGGACGCTGCCTAGGAACCGGCACCACCATTGCAGTGCTGTGCGGACTCTAGAAGTGAGCGTCCCCGAGGACCTGTGGGCTTGCCAATGCAGCGCTGCCAAATATGCACGAGCCCCCTTGCCGAAGACAACGCTGCCTGCCCAGCTCAGCCGCCCTGCCAGCCGCTTCGCTTCGGAAGGGCGCAGGACATTCTCGCTGAGTGCACGCGTGATAACAGCCAGCCACTTCTCTCTCTTATGCTTTCCAACGCAGAAAATGAAAGCACCTGGCACAGAGCTTACTTCCACGCCGAGCATGGTAGCCGCAGTGACGTTGTGCACACGTTTCTTCGGCTCGAGTTCCCAGCCGGTCAGCTGGAGCATCTGCTGCGCACACGCCGCGGTGCCCGCTGGCCCCGTGAGCGCCCTATGTGCCCCCTGGGCGCGGTCCGCCGAAAATAAATCATCAACGAACCGAGGATACGCAATGTGCAATTCTCGCGCCAGGAGCGCCTGCAGAAACGAGCCCAATCTATGCCAACTATATACAGAAGCTCGCGACCCGAATGGGCAACATAGCAACTGTAAACCTTTGCCGGACAAAGCGGCGCTTTGCCAAGTCACAACTGCAAAAGGCAAGTGCTGAGACAGGAGCGGGAGCGATTTGAATGCACCCTTAAAGTCCTCTTTCCTGAACCGGAACTCGCAATCTGCAGGCTGGCCACGGGCAAGCCACACAGCCAAGGACACCAATGTATCCAGCGTATCCACTGGCATTGGCTCGCCAACAGCTGTCGCCGAATTCACAAGCGAGGCAGTGAAATCATCAATCAATCGCACTTTCGGGCACACACTACCCCGCTCATCTTCCTTCCACCCCTCCAGGGCAGGAAAGCGTGCAGAAATGATAGACGCTGCCGTGTTCAGCCGCGTCCACCATGCTTTCTTCTCTCCTACCTCTTGTACACACTTTGCTTCAAAGGCTTCCTCCACCATCGGGTGCGCGCCGGTCGGCCTGCGCGCCCTGTGCAACGTAGCAACGTTGTCCTCACAATGGCGGAACAAAAACTCAGGAGTGAACGACAGCTGCGGGAAAGGCACTGGCGGCAAAATGCCCGAGCGCGGCAATTCCCCTATCAACGGAAAACCAAATTTCAGATGCCCAATGAGCAACTGGTCTGGCCACTCGATCGCCTCCAGCATTTCGGCCACGAGAAACAAATTCTTATCCAGCCCGAGCACGCACTGGCAGTGCGCTGGCAATCGCGACACTGCCCGCCGCCACGCAGGGTCTGTCACACGTTTCCTATCAGCCCAATACTGGAGCTTGCTCGCACGATGTTCGTGCAATTCAGAATCCGTTAAAGATTCTGCCCGCTCCAACGCCTCAACTATTATTGCTGGCATTGCCGCGGGCCCTTCAAAGGCTGGCAAAGTACAGGCCCATTCAAGATGATCCCACGCACACATGGACTCAAGCAAAACTGAATCGGCCAACAGCGCGCTGACAGCCTCGCTCAAAGTGGCAAACCCACCAAGCGCACGCTGCCGCCCACTATCTTCGCTTAGAACACTTGTACCGGTACTGCTTGCGTCGTCCTCGGACGCAGGCTTCTCTGGCGAAGCTCACTTCTTCTTCCCGTCGTACCACCCCTGCTGATACCAGCCATCCTTCCTGGTGTTACGACTCCTGGAACGGCCGCGCTGGCTGGGAGGCTTCCTCGGCGGCGAACGCACGGGCCGGTTATCGCCCTTGCCACTCTTGCCGCCCTTGCCGACAGCCTTACCGCCGCTGCCACGACCGTGATTCCCAGCCGCGCTCTGAGCAGACGACCCCGCTGCAGCAGCTGATGCGAATTTCGCAACCCTGCCAGCGCCAGACTGCGCTTTATCTTTTGCTGCCCTGGCCGTGTCGTCGTTCAGCTCGAGGAGCCAGCGCAGCACGTTGGGCTTCTCACGCTCCAGTTCCGTGGCCATCTCTTTCCGCACCTTGACGTCATAGTGGTACGCTGTGGCCACACCACCATGCTCCTCCGCCACCCGGGTGAGGATGAAGACATACGACAGGAGGTGCGTCTGAGAGCAAACCTTCATCATGACGAGCTTGAGGCCCCACGAGAACACATGCCCCAGGAACGTGGCGAAGCCCTGGTAGTGCACCCGCTCTTCCAAGGAGCGCGCCTTCTTCATGTCGAGCGCGGCTTTGAGCCGATCATCCCAACTGCCGCCGCTCGGCATCAAATCGATTGCTGGCGACCTCGTCCACGCTGGCCGGTGCAATGCCATCAGGTCATCTGCGTCTGCACTGCCGACGTAGACGCGGCCCTTTTCTGCAGCTATCTTTCCGGCCGCTTCCCACTTGGCCAGAAGATCCTCTGATGGCAGAGCTTCTGGTGGGAACTCTGATAGGCCTACGTCTTCGATCCTCTTGGCGTAATTGAAAGACAACCCTTTGGGTTTAGTTGTCTGCTTCTCTTTCTCGGCCTGACACTTTACGAACTCTGTGAGAGCATCCTTCAAACCGTTGTCGCCCAGTTGCCCATCTTTAGAGCCTTGTGCCACCTCCATTCCCGCTGATTTCGCGAAAGCAGCCTGGACACGCAAGGCGAACACAACCATGGCCGGAGTCATCTTGAGAGTCTTCCAACTCTCCGGATTGCCTTCTTCATTGAATGGCGTGTCGCCAGCTTTGAAGTTGGCCTTGATCACGTCGCGGACGTAGTCGTCCGCGTAATCTTCCGGTTGCGTGCTGCACACCACGTCGGCGAGCAGCCGCCCGACGCCCGTGTAGAAGCGCAGGTCATGCTTCCCACGAGCTTGGGGCTCCACGTCCAAGACCGTTTCCATCCACTGGACGCGGACATCCATCTCAGTCTTGTTGAACGCGCTAGCCGGCAGACCAGCGAGGTCCGCGCGGATCTCTTCAGGGGCGAACTGGCCGGCCATGGTGGACCACAGGCGAGCACAGCTGAGAGTACAGATAGACAGAGTACCGAAACTGAGCGTTTGGGCACTACAAGCGTAAACTTGCGAGGTCGACGAGCCTAAATGCCAGCAGCACGGACGCATTTCGCAGAATTGCCTTGCACTCACTTCGGGCTTGCAAGGTCTGAGCTGCGAGAGGGCAAATTGCTCGCCGTGCGGTCGTCTGAGCCAGTGCGGAAGAACGCTCGAGACAAGAGACAACAACCAGCCACTGCGCGGTAGGCTCCGTGGGGCACAATGTAGCCAGCGCTGATGCGATGCCTATCCCCCTCCGCAGCCTGAGTGCACCACCCAGGCCCCCGGAGGGCGTCATAGGCGCGCCTGCCGAGCACTGCGTGCGATGCTGCCCCGGTGGAGAACCTGCCTTGCCGCGGTGGCTCCCTGCAGCTGGACGGTGCTGGGCTTCCGTCAGAGATAGGATTTCCCTGATGCCACCGCGCGGCCGACGCAATTCAACTCTGCCACCGCCGCCGCCGGAGGACACAGAGCAGATGTGAATGATGAGATGGATGAGTGAGCGCCCATCTTTGGGGCGAGCGCGTCCGCCTGGACGCGGCGCGAAGGGGCTTACGCTCGTCCTCCGCTAAAGAATGCTGACCGTCTTCGCGGAACAGGCGAATCCGTCTCCAAACGGATTTTTCCATTTCTTTCCTGGTGGGTGGCCTGGGCGACCCCATCCTATATGTGACGGGGCGCGCCGTCTTGGCGGGCAACGCCGTCAAGGCGACGCGCTAGAGGGCGTGCGCGCACAGCTCGTCTGCACGCTGTTGGCACCGGAAAGATGCAACGACGCCAGAATATCAGCTTCGCCTCTGGGGCCGAGGCCGCCAGGCAGCAGCTTGCGAAGGGGCTTCCGACCCCACGCTAATTCTCACCCTGTGTAATGTGCCGACTCTCCGGCTGGGCCCGAAAATCTACCGAAATCCGATGGGGCAACTTCCCATGGGAAATCCGCCCAGTTGCAATCTCAGCAGCCGAATTTTCAGCAGCCACACCAGAATTTAATTCTGAGTTCGCTGGTGAAAGGGCGTCAGCATGGATATGCCGATAACGCGCTGTTTGGGACGCGGGCCCCCCGGGGTCGGTCGAGGACAGGTGTGCTGCACAAGTGCAAAGCACCCCCGCCCCCGTTGTGTGCAGGTGGGGGGTTAGCCAATGCCCCCCCATCAAGGACTAGCTTCTGCCGCCTGCACACATCCGACCCCGAGTGCCCCAGAGTGTCCGTAGCCCCCCTGTCCAGGTCTGGCTCGCTCAGAATGGCATTCCGAGCATGATCCTGCGCAGTCTCGCGAGGCACGCCCAGATTTGCGACTTGAGCTCGATTTCTCGCCCTGGAAGCCTGACTCGCTCAGAAAGGCACTCTGAGCCTGATACTGCGCACCTTGGGCGAAGTGCGCCCAAATTAGCAAACTGAGCCCGACTTCGGGCCCTGGAAGCCGGGTGGAAGGCTGACCCTGCGCATCACAGCCGAAGCCCACTCAGATCAGCGATCTGAGATCGATTCCCTGACTAGGGGACCGACGCGCTCAGAATCGCATACTGAGCCTGATTCTGCGCACTTTGGGCCGTGCACGCCCAGATTGGCGATCACAGCGATTCCGCGGCCACGGGGCCGGGCGCGCTCAGAATAGCTCTGAGCCTGACACTGCGCGCACTGGGATACGAGCACGATTTCCCGGGAGCACTCAGTGCAGCCTACTGAGCCTGAGCCTGCGCACTTTAGGCGAGGTGTACCCAGATGAGCAAACTGGGCCAGACGCAGTGCCCACAGGAGCCAGCGTGCACAGAACTGCATCCCGAGCCCCATACTGCGCACTTGGGCGCGCGCACAGAGCACGACGCCGCACTCTCCAGCCACGGTGACCGAACCCGGGCCCCTGCCACACGAGGCCCAGCACAGCGCACTGGCTGGGCGCGCCCAGACTTGCAACGCCAGAATACGCGTTATGGAGCGCAGCAGCAAGCCCAGACGGAGGTGTGCCAGCGCCTGCCTGCGCGCGGCGTTCTGCAGTGCCTGAAGCCCCGCGCGAAGCTCGCACAATACCAGCGGTGAAAGCCAGGCCACAGCGAAGGCAGGAACGGCCAGGAGCACGGGCACTGAAGCGCAGTGGGACTGTGCAGAATGCGGGCGCCCCTGGTGCCTGAGGCCCCAGGGAGTGCGAACGCGTGGTGCCTAAGGCTCCCACGGCGCGCACTGCGCTTGCCGCCGAGACCGCACCTGGTGCCTGAGGCCCCCAGGGAGTGCCTGAGGCCCCCAGGGAAAGAAAACACCCACTCCACGAGGCCCACCCCGCGGTGCCAGCAGACACCCACGGGCAGGACGAGGACGTCCCAGGGAGACGACGGACAGACAGACCGACAGACAGACGACAGACCGACAGACACACAGACAGGACGGACGGACAGACAGACCCACACCCGCCGTCCGCAGGACACGGCGCGTTAGCTGACCCACCAGGGCGGGTGAAGTCCGCCACCCCCAGTTGGAGGTATCCAAGCTTCGTGCGTTCTGCTAGGAGCTCAAGGCCATTAGGCTAGGAGGAGCGTGGCACCGCTAGCTCCTGAAATTTTCCTGCCCTCCAAACCGCTGCGCGATTTGAGGGCTAAGGAAAGAAACCGTTTGGAGACGGATTCGCCTGCTCCGCGGCGACCGACAGCATTCTATCGCGAAGGGCGAGCGTAAGCCCCTTCGCGCCGCGTCCAGGCGGACGCGCTCGCCTCAAAGATGGGCGCTCACTCGTCCATCTCATCATTCAAATCTGCTCTATGTTCTCTGGCGGCGGCGGCGACAAAGTTGAATCGCGTCGGCGGCGCGAATCCTTTCTCTGACGGCAGCCCAGCCCGTCAAGCTGCAGGGAGCCAGCGCGGCAAGGCAGGTTCTCCACCGGGGCAGCATCGCACGCAACGCTCGGCAGGCGCGCTTATGACGTCCTCCCGAGGCCTGAGTGGCACTCAGGCATCGCAATCAGCGCTGGCTACGTTTTGCCCCGCAGTGCAGACCGCGCCTGAGCAGGTTGTCGTCTCTTGTCTCGTGCGTTGTGCCGCACCAGCTCAGACGAGCACGCCTCGCGCAATCTGCCCTCTCACAGCTCAGACCTTGCCCAGCCTCTCACAGGTTGCTGTCGCGTGTTTTGGTGGCGGCAGCAGGCGGCGTCAGAACTGATTTTGCGAAGGGAAATCTTGGTTGAAGGCATCTTTGGAGGAGCTGCCTGCCTGCAGGTCTGAGGAATCGGAAATACGGTTGCTCTCACCATGCCTGAGGCCACTCTTCTCTTTTCTCGTCGGAGGAAAGGCCAGGTATCCACCTGCGGCGGGAGATCCTTCAGCTGTCCACTGTAACCGTGATGGCTCAGACAAGGTGTCGGAATTGCAGATTTGCGTCCTACCACGCAGAGCAATCTGATTCTACGCGTCGTCCGAGGGAAGATGTCTTTACGTCGCGGCGATGATCGCTACCGCCGCCAGTGGGGCCTTCAACGGCGCAGGCGCAGATCAGGTGCGTGAGTGGGTGGACTTCGTCATCAATGTCGACGTCGACCCCGCCAAGAAGCACGATCTGTTCCACTACGTGTCTGTCGCGCGGCTGCTGGCCGAGACGGGAGGCAGCATCGCGCCAGCCGACTTCGAAGACCCTCACATGCGGGACATGATCAAGGCGAGCATTCCCGTTCACGCCACCCCGTATGCCACCGAACAGGATGACCCGTGGAAGAGCTGGAAAGTGTCGCCGGCACAGATTGTCTTGGCACTCAAAGTGCAGGGGGCGTGCGCGAAGAAAGCCTCGCCAGGACCATCGGTGCCACCAGAGGTGGCTCACAACAACAAAGAGCTTTCGGGCATGGCTGAAGCAGTGAAGCAATTTGCGGAACTTCAGTCGCAGGCGCTGCAGAAAGGGAAGCCGAAAGGACTCAGTTTCAAGTTGCAGGACCGGAAACTCGAGCTGGGCATGCAGCATTTCGCCAGGGATGCACTCCCGTCAGAAGAGGTCCTCGCGAAGTTCGAGGCGGCGGGGAAGATCGCGCACGACAAAGGCAGGCCGTGGGTCGGGTCCGCTGAGGGCGAGGATCTGCGCGATCACCACCGCCCAACTTGGAGCCGGACTCCTATGATCGACGCTGTCGTGGGGGACGGCTCTTACGAGGAGCGGGTGAAGCAGAGCGCTGCTGCCGCCAAGCGGAACATGGCGTGGATGGACAAAGTCGACTACGCTGGCTTTGCCACGTTCATGGGCCACCTGCACGAGTGGGGGTTCAAGGTAATCCTCACCAAGGCATGCAGCATGGCTGACTTCCTTGCGTACGCCCACAACATCGTGCGAATCGCCGAGGAACACGGTGGAGTCAGGACAGCTTATCAATACGATGTTCTCCAGAGGAGTGCCATGGCCAGGGCTCTGGAGGAAGATGTTGTAGATTTGGCGCCTTACTTCGCCAAGATCGATCGTGAAAACCTAGCTGACGCCAAAGACAAAGTAAACAAAAGCTTCACGGAGGCTGGCCGGGCTGTGACAGCTAAGGGGCAGCAGTCGAAGGGTCAGCCCAAAGGCTGCGCCAAGGGCGTCGCCGACAAGGGCGGCAAGGGGAGCAAGAAGAGCTCCGACGGCACAGAGGCTGACAACCGGCCTGTCCGGTCGCCGGCCAAGCGCCCCAAGGGCACGGCGGGCACCGATTATCAGCACAGGTCTCGCAGCCCCCGCTCCGGCAATCAGCAGTACAACAGTTGGGGAAACAAGTGGTGAGTGGGCCAAGCACCACTAGTCGAGGGCGCCGGGAGTGATATCTCGGAGGAAGCATCAGACGACACGGAGGCGTCGCCGCTTCCAGGTACCAGTTCGAGGTCAAGTGTGTCAGCAAATTCTCCACTCGAAGCTGTCCAGGCAGCTTTTTCTGCATTTAGCGCCCGCGAGGATTTGCATAGCCTGGGTCCGAGCGACCACTTGCGCTGGGCCAGCGGCTTGCCAGAGGCCGACGATAGCCCGCGCGTGCCAACATTTTTAAACGGCTATTTTGCGAGATCGGTTTCAATGTCGGTTGCCGAGCTGCAAACCGCTCGCCAGTCTGCTCTTGCTTTTTGGAAGCATCGGAAGCTAGTGACGGACCCACAGTGGCAGACTATCTTTAGAAGTTTGCCAGCTCACTGTCAGTCAGTGCTGGGTCCGGAGAAGAACCTTCTGCTGCTGAAAGAGTAGAGGCTATAGCATGGCCAGATACTACCTTGTTTCACAACCTCTGCCATGGCTTCCCTTTGGTGGGGCGCCTGCCTGCTAGTGGCATCCATGCGCCCGCTGTCTCCGGAACCAGCCGAGACTTTGCGGTCGCTTTTAGCACATCCGCGCGAGCGGAACGAGGCGACTCTCGGTAAAATCGCCGCGGAAAAGGGCGGCGATACGAGGGTTAGGACTCAATTTTTATCGGCCTGCTCAAAAGAGGTCGAAGATGGCAAGGCCCGCTTCCGTAACCTAGACGTAAATTCTTGTGTTTTAACAGCTCGCTTCCCCATCGTGCAGGGGGAGAGAGACGGAATGCCAAAAATTCGCTGCATAGACGATTTCACTGCGTCTGCGGTGAATGGCGCGGTTGTACATAGTGAAAGAACATGTCCAGACACGCTGGACACTTTGGTGGCATTAGTGCGCCACGCAGCAGCAGGCAAGCAACACATTGCCATGAGGTGGAGGAAAGATGACTTTCGGCATGCTTTTAAGACACTGCCGATTTGCAGCGGCCACTTGCCGTTAGCAGTGACAGCTTGGCCAGAAGCAGTGGCAGACGGTAAGGCGTTACAGTTGCTGTGCCTACCATTTGGCTCTTCCGCCTCAGTGTCCGGTTGGGATCGTTTCGGTCTCGCCATTCAAGGCATTTTGGCAGCTCTGTTTCACTTGTTATATTTGCGTTTTGTCGACGATATGTTCGCCGGCGATTCGGCCCTGGAGGGGCGCGATATTGGCAGTGACTGCTTAATCGGCCCCGCCGGCTCTGCGCGCCTGGCAAGAGCAGTCGTGTCAGAACTGCTGGGCTGGGATCTCGACGCCGGCAAAGCCGTCACGGAGGCCACTAAGACCGTAATCCTCGGAGTCTGCGTAGAATTTGACGACCACAACCAGCTGATCCAGTTTTCTCTCGAAGCAGAGAGGTTGGAAAAATGGACCGCAGAAATTCGAGAGGCTCTGCGGCGAAGATCGCTCTCGCCTGCGCGGGCTTTAAAATTAGCAGGCAAATTGAGCTGGGGTGCGACCGCCGTCTTCGGCCGAGGCGCGCGCGTCTACCTTGCTGCCATTTACCACCACGGCTCAGGCAACCAGAGCCGGCTGTCCCAGCGCACCAAATTGTGTCTGCGTTGGTGGCTGCGGTTCTTACAGGAACCGCCATCGAGGAGCGTCCCGGTGATGCGTCGCCAGAAGAAGCGTTGCATCCTTTACACCGACGCCACAGGCCAGGGACGGATGGCATGGGTCATCCAAACTCCCTGTTTAAAGGCTTGGGCTGCTGCTGATGTCCCAGCAAAGGCGAGGCAGTGGGTGCTTCATCGGAAGAATCAGATCGGCACTTGGGAGCTCATGGCGGCTCTCTGCGCGCTTAAGTTTTTGCTGAGTTATCTGCCTGGCGAGTTTGAAATCCTCGCCTTCGTGGATAACACAAGCGCGCTGGGTGCACTTTTACGCGGCTGTTCCAGGCAATTTGATTGGAACGAGCTCATAGGCGAGCTTTGGTTTGCAGTCGCGCAGCGTGGTCATTATTTGCACCTTTGGCACGTGCCATCGCATTTAAATTTGGCCGACGCTCCGACCCGGCCAGAAGCCAAGTCAGAGCAGCTGCGTAAGTTAGCCGCCGACGGGTTTCAAGAAATGCCGTGGTCCTTCCCAGCCGACGCGCCCTGGTGATTCGGAGACAGTGAGCGGCAAAGGGGAAAAACATCATCGTAATCCTGTGTTGAGGTCATATCACGTGAGAATCGGTTGTCCACGCAGCTACTTGTGCGCACATTCTCTGTGTCTTCTGTTCCGGAGCTCTGGCCCAGCATGGCTTTGAGATTCATCGACAAAAGCCGTGCCGCTAAGTACTCGCATTCGCCAGCTGCCAGCGATGAGGTCGCGGAGGTCCGCGTCGAGGTGGAAGCGTCCCCTTTGGCGGCCGTCGTCCGCGGCGTCGCGGCGCAGGCAGAGCCAGGGCGCCACGTCACGGGCTTGATCGTTGCGTTGACAGAATCGGGCTTCAAACACATGTCGGATCTGAGCGACATTGGAGCCGACGACTTCGCAGAGCTCGTGCCGGCATTCGCCGCTTGCAACAGCAGCTTCGTCAAAGCCTTCTTGTCGCACTGCCAGAGCAGCGCCAGTCGCGAGCAGGCAGCTCAAGCGCACAAGCCTGGCGGGCGAACGGAGCCCCAGCGCCCGGCATCTCTGGCAGCGGGCGTCGCTGCGCAGGCGGGCTCCGCCTCGGGCGGCGCAGGCGCTGGCTATGCTGGCGACCAGACGCCCACTGCGAAGCGATTGGACGCCCCCGCCGAAGAGAAGGCCCGCGCTGCTTTTCTAGTGCTTGGAGAGGCGCGGCGGGCGCGGGCCGCTCCTGCGCCTGCAGTGCTCGCAGCCGCCGTGGCAGCTGCTGCCAATTGCAGCTGCTATCCGGGAGCGGAGCCCACTGGCAGGCCACGGGACGAGATCAAGCGGGCTCGTCGCGAAGCCAGCGGCGGCGACCATCTGAGCTTGCACACCTTGTGGGTGGAATTTGCCAGCTGGAGGAAAAGCGCCTCCCAGTATGCTTCCGCAGTGCGCCTGTGGGGCGACGCTGCCACTGCTGTCGGGGCGCCTGGGTGGCCACCAACAGAACTGATCCTTGACACTTTCGTGGGTTTGTTTCGCAACGGCCACACCTTGCAAAGATACGTGTCGCACGTGCGCAGTGTATTGCACTTGGTGCAGGCTCCGCTGGGCGTCCTCGCAGATACGCATAGATTGTCAAGAGGCGCCGAAAAGATAACGAAGTATGAGTTCAGAAGAGAGAAAATCCGTGCCACAGCTGAGGAGACCAGACGCATCCGTAAGTGGTGCTCGGAAGCCGGATATCCGACACTAGCGGCCTCGTGGGCGATTGCCCGCCATTTTTGCTTGAGATATTCTGAAGTACTAAATCTGGGGACCCACGCGGTCGCATTTCGTTTTACCGGCGAGGGCCGTAAAACGTGCATCATCCGTTTTGCTCACCGGAAGTCGTACAATGAACCCTGCGAGACGACGAGGCGTTGCATCTGCCACCAGCAGGGTCGGCTCCTGTGCGGTGCTTGCACACTGTTCTCCTTAGGAGAAACAAGCGCTGTTCCTTTTTCAGGAATCCAATACGCCGACGCCCTCGCTGTGCTAAAGCTGGCAGCGAACGCCCTGCATCTGCGTAGCGCGCCTGCTTGGGTACGCATGCGTTCAGGAGAGGGTTCGCGAACGAAGCCCTCCAACAAGGAGGGCCGACAGCATTGTTCTTTAGCGGTGGATGGAAAGGCGTGGCTGCTTTCGGCTATGCTAGCGCCCAGAGCCGAGGGGCTCTCACGGCCGCTGAATGGCTAGTAGAACATTCTGACTCCAGCGACGGCGAGCAGGACTGAGTTCGCATCGTTTGCATTGGGGCAAGGGAAAACACATCACGATGTCCTCTCCTCAGGCGCTGCTGCGCGGTCCGCCGCCTCCTGGTGCATTGGGAACCTCAGGACAGGGTCCAGGAGGCTCCGGCCAGGCAGCGCTTTCCTTTTGCCCCTTGCTGGCGCGAAGGCGCCGGCGCCGAGCCGTGACGGGGCCCCGGGGCCCGAGAACGTGTTCCGAGGTGCTTCGGGGCACCGCAGAGGCGAGGGCCTGCTTTCCCTTGGGCCAGGCTGCCAAAAATGATTTTCATGAAGCGTAAACTCGTTTCCGGCACAGGAAAATCATGTGGAGCAGGCCCAAGCGTGCTCGCCTCACCTCCTCTGCTCCCGCTCACACGCCTCTGCGCCTGCTTCGCGGGCAAGCGGTTCCTGGCGGGCCGGCTTGCGTTTTCGGAGGCGGAAGTATTCTCGGTGCTAGTCTCTTGGGTCAGCCGTTCTGGTCGCCCCACAGGAGACGCTCTCGGTCTCTGCGGGGAGCAAGGCCGAGCCAGGCCAAAGCACGAGCGGCGGCCTGGTGCGCTGTGGCACTGCCTGCTCCCTCGCAGGCACGTGCCTGAGAGCTTGTCGGCAGGGGCCGCCTTCTCAGGCTCTCTGGTGACCGAGCGCTCTCCGCGTGGGACGGCGCCCACAGGGCGGGCAGCAGCCGCCTGGCGGCGGTTTTGCCCACCCACATACCACCCTCGCGGCTTTCGCCGGCGCCGCGTCCTGGCAGGGAACCTCAGGACAGGGTCCAGGAGGCTCCGGCCAGGCAGCGCTTTCCTTTTGCCCCTTGCTGGCGCGAAGGCGGCGGCGCCGAGCCGTGACGGGGCCCCGGGGCCCGAGAACGTGTTCCGAGGTGCTTCGGGGCACCGCAGATGCGAGGGCCTGCTTTCCCTTGGGCCAGGCTGCCAAAAATGATTTTCTGCGAACGAACGTGAGACTACATTCTGCTCTGCCCCGCTCAAACCTAAATGGCGCGGCAGATGAGCCAAGAGCTAGCGTCTCGGAGTGCCGCAGGCAGAAGTGTCTTGTCACCGCCCACAACAGCGCGAGGTCATGCCGACCTGCGCCACACGCCCACGTGATAAGGTCCCGCGTCTGCGCCGACGCCCACACGCGTGGGCGGAGGTGCCCGGCTGCAGCCTTCTCTGCCCCCCGCACCAACCGCGCTGCATCGGCCAGCTCGCCGGCTGGGGCACGCAGGAGCGCCAGCACTGACCGGGGGCGCGAGACACATCGCCCCAGCGAAGCGCTGCTGCGGAACAGCGTGCAGAAGACGTTCACGACAGCGTGCGAGGGCGGCCATGGGGGCTCGCCGGCAAGCACCGCAGCCTCGCCCCACAGCTGCACCGCGCTGGCGTGCTGCCCGGCGCTGCGTTTCCAACCTGCAAACACAATCCAAGCAGCTTGGATGCCGAATGTGTCCGCAGGTGCCCCCTCAAGCCGAGCCCGTTTGACAGTAGACCTCGGGCCCGCTGCCAACTCGCCGAAATGATGATCAGGTAGCCGGCCCATGTCGCGGAGCGCGCTTGCGAGCACGCAAGGAGGCAGCGCTGCTCTGTCGCCCCTGGCCTTCGCCACCATCGTCAGTGCGGCCATTCCCCGTTCTGTGGAGACAGCTGCTGCGGCACTGCTGGAAGCGCCCACGGAACCGACATGCCGTTTCTCTGGAAGCTCCCGGTGTGCAGGCGGGCCATGACATTTGGCACTGCTTGAAACGCTCACATTTGTAGTCCTCTTGCACGCACACTCGCACAACTCAAGGAATCTCGCAAGAAAATGCCGAGAGTAATCTGCCAATGGTTCCCAGACCAGCTTAGCGCTGTCGACCTCCGGACCGGCGAAATCAACGGGATCAGAAGCCCCAATGGCCGCCAAGTCTGCGCACGAAGCCTCCAGTGAAGGACCCGGAGGACACGCGCTCGCCGCCTGGCGAACCAGATCAGCGACAGCCTGCGGCAAGCGCGATGGCGCAACCGCTGCTATCGGCCGAGTGGGCTGCCCGCGCGCGGCGGAATCTCCATCTGCTGGAGCTTCTGCCCGGGCGCGACTGCTGGCAATCAGGTTTAGCATTGAGCCAAGCCGGCTACGGAAGAGCGCCGGCGGGTGGGAAGATGCCGTGGGCCCCGTCTTCCCACGAACTGCTATGGCTGACCAACGCAACGTCTCTGCAGCTCTTAGTCTCTCGCAATGTCCAAACTGCCCGGTCTTCAATGGTGACGCAGACGATTGACCGACAGCGCCATTTCTTTTCTGCACTGAGGCCACGGAGCATCTGGCGGCGAGCACCAGGGCACGTTGGCAAAGCCTGCGACCTCCAACGCCTCCAACGTTGAAGCCTTCTCCTGGGGCCGTGTTGGTGCGTCTGCTAAATTCTAATGGCTAGGGACATAAAAACTGTCAAACAATATGCCTGCGCGGGCTACCCGCAGCCAAAGATCACCGACCAGGTCGTTCCAGTCGGGCTGCCTCGACGATCCGCGGAGCAGCGCGCCGAGAGCAGTCTGATTGTCTACGAAAAGGAGAACCTCCAATTCCCCTAAACTCTGACCGAGAAGCCAATGGAGAGCGCAATTGGCCGCGAGCAGTTCCCAGGTAGCAACCTGGTTTTTGCGGAATCGCGCCCACTTCCAAACTGCATCGGGTACCAAGGCGCTGGACCAGCATCGCAAACTGGGAAGGCAGACGACCCATGCCAAGCTGCCATTGCCCGTGGCGCCTGAATATATTATGCAACGCTGCCGTGCGATCGGCCTCGAAGCATGCACTGCGCGCCGAGTCACACACTCGAGAAAGCAAAGCCACCATTGCAGCGAACGGCGCGCTCGGCCAGAGCTTCGACGACCTCCCCGACGCATGCCTATACAATGGCGCCAAATGCACCCGCGCGGCTCTGCCACAAACGGCGCTAGAGCCCCAACTCAGCCGCCCCGCCAATTTCTTAGCTCCGGCTGGCCGCAACATGCCCTGACAGATGATACTCCGGATCTCGCTTTTCCAGCGCGCCAATTTCTCAGCGCCGATGTGCAGCTGAACCGACGCATTCGCTAGATCGATTTCTACCTCAACTCCTAGTACTCGGGCCGACGGAGACTCGGAGACACGTTTCTTTCGCCTCGTCGAGCCACCACCCAAAGTAACTCTGTAACCACCTCTCGGGTCACCTCCGTGGCGCCGGCCGCGGTCGCGAGGAAAGGCGCGCCTCGCAAATGGCGATCTGCTCCGAAGAAATCGTCCACGAAACGCAGAAAAACTACGAGAAAGAGGCGCGCGAGCACTGCGCAAATCGCAGCTGCAAACCGCCCCCAATGATAGACTGATGCCAGCCCCAAATGGGCACGCCAAGAGCTGAAGGCCCTGCCCAACCGCCTCGGCAGAGTCCCAGGTGACGACTGCGAATTGCAAATGGGAGCTGCACAACGGCAACGTCTTGAAGGCGTTGACGAAGTCTTCCTTCCGCAACCTGGCTCCGCCACGGCTAGCGCGGATAACCGCGCACAATGCTGCCGCGAAATGATCCAACGTGTCATGCCAGACCTCCTCTCCAACCGACACATCCGCATTTATAAGTGACGACGAGAAAATAGTCGATGCAGCGGACCTTTCGCGAATTATCTGCTGCCCAGCCCTCGTCTGCCGGAAACCTAGGAGTTAGAACGCAAGTGTCACGCCGAGGGCGCCACCTCGCACGACCTCCGGCGGCCTCATTTACGCAATTCGCTTCAAAAACTTGGCGCACAGACGCTTCCAGAGCATCTGGCCGCCGAGCGCGGCGAAGAGTTTGGGCATTCAAAGCGGGTGCCTGCGCACGCAAGGACGCGGCCGTCTCTGCGCATTCGCCAAACGGAATGCGAGGGAGCACGCCGCTCCTCGCGAATTTCGCCGAGCAAAAAAACCATTCAGAAGGTCAGTTAAAAGCCGAGCGTCCGGCCAATCGATCGCCTGCAACATTTCAGCTAGCACAAGCAAGTTTTTCTTCGGACCCAACACGCCCTGGATGTGCGCGGGCAATTCCGCGAACTTGCACGCCCAAACGGGGTCCAGCACACGCTTGCGCTCACGCCAAAACTGCAAACTACGATCCCGAGCCTGCGCCAAAGCGGGCTCGTCTAGAGCCAAGACCTGGTCAAGCCACGTGGCGACCGGTTCAGCTACCTCTGGGCGCTCGTCGCAAGACGGCAGCGCAAGAGCCCAGTCTAAATGCCCTAGCGGCTGAAGCTCGCCAGCAGTGGGACTTTGAAGAAACCTATTTAGACGATCCTGCATCACGGTAAAACCCGGAAAGCCAGGACATTCGAGGTCGCACGCTGAGCGCGCGGGCGTCTCGACATCGCCGTCTAAAGCTCGGCTGCCGAAAACGCTCTCGGAGAAGTCGGACTCCCCGTCAAAACGGGGGAATCTTGAGCTTGAACCTCCAGGGCTGCTGTCGCGACTTGGCGCCTCTCACCGCTCCTGGCGCGCCCAGCCGCTCCGCTGCTGCCAGCCGCCCTGGTGGTTCCAACCCAAAGCACTTTTTCGCCAGCCTTGAAACTCAATCCAGCATGCCAGCTCCGCGAAGACGGCGGCGGGAACGGGGTTTCGTTGAGCTTCGCGAGCTTCTGCTGTTGGCGCCTGGCCAGGCATGCCCACAGGCGGCTCTGGCACTTTGTGGAGCACGCGCATGCCGTGTGCCAGTGCCAGCGGCGGGGGGGCACAGCCCGATTGCCTTGCAACCGCCACCAGTCGCAATGCTGCGAGCGCTTGCTCCATTTCTTCGGCTGACGCCAAGGGTGGCGCAGCTGGACCCGCCAACGAACGCTCACGGCTGTGAGCCTGGCGGTCCGTCTGCGATTCCGGCACCGCCGGCTTCTGCATCTCCCTATCCGCTCGACCACAGAACAACAGAGAAACCTTGACGATGGCAACGTCCAGCAGGCCCAGAGCAGGCCAAACCTCTTGCGCCTCGAAAGCGTGCAGCGAGCCAAAATCACTGGAGGAAGTCGCGCCGTCGCGCTGCAGACTTGCTGCGATGCCGTCCGCGTCATGGAGGTCCTGCTTCGCGGCGCCGCCGGCCCTCTGAAGCACGCTCGCCAATTCACCTCGCCAGCGATGCGCAGGATGGCCAGGACGTGGAAGGGAAGCGACAGGCAGCAGTGCTGGCTCGCTGGCCTCAGGAAGCCCCTCTCGTAAGCGCTGCCATCGCGCCCGTTCTGAGTCGACAAAACTCAACGCCATGCGCCGGCCTGCAACCCGCAATCTGTTTGAGCCGAAGGCTACGGAAGACAAAGCAGAAGTGCCAGGCAGAAGCCGCGCGCGGGAAACTGAGCGCGCCTGCGCTGCGCACATTTTCCTTCCGCGGATACCCAGTCATTGCGGCCTTAGCTGTCCCGGGGGAGCGCTGGCCAACGCCAAGCCGTCTCCCGGAAAGACAAGCTGTCTAGGTCAGCGCGGCTCTGCTTTGCTTTACTTACGCGAGTAGGCCCATCCGCCAGATTCAACGCAGAAGGAACATAATGAGCGTGCATAAGCACACTTGCTGCAGCTAGATCGAACCAGATGCTGCCCAAAACTGTGTTGAGATCGGGCTGTCGGGGACTGCCACGCAAAAGTGCGCTCAACGCCGCTGTGTTGTCGATAAACACAATGAGCTCTGGTGACTCGACTCCTTGCTCCAAGAAAAGCCGCACGCTGCACAATGTTGCCACTAATTCCCAGAGGGTCACCTGCGTGCGCCTGGGCCGAGCCCAAGCCCAAGCTCTAGACGGAATCTTTGCTGCCACCCAGACACGCTTTGACGGAGTTTGAAGCACTGCAGCCAAGTTCCTTCCGCCAGTGGCGTCAGTGTACAGGATGCACCTCTGGAGCGGAGGTTGGCTGAACCGCACGAAAACGGAAGGGTCAGAGCTTAAAAACCGCTCCCACCACTGCAGAGCAGTGCGCACGCGAGCTGCCAGCGTGCGATTCCGTTGCCAGAAGAGCGGTGCCAGAAAAACTTTCGCTCCGCGGCCAGAAACAACTGTGGCCCCCCAGCTAAGGCGACCAGCAAGTTTAGCAGCCTCTGCTGGCGCCAACGCGTCACCACGCAAAGCATCGCGAATTTGCTGGAGCCACTTATTTTTCATAGCACCTAAATCGCGCAGCGGTTTGGGGGGGGGGAAATCTCCCGAGGTGACCGGTGCCAAATGGGTGCTTTTTCGCCTTCTGGCCTCTTTGCCTCTTTGCAATTCTCTATGAATGCGCCGTGGAGCGCCGTGGGTTGCAAGCGCAACTCCCCTATGCTTCGTTGCCTGCGAGAGAGGGCGTGCGGCTCACACGCCCGAGCAGCTTCACCTCCCGCTCGCCTCCACCTTCCTCCTCCTAGCTGGCTGGCTGGTCAACAGCCCGGGCAAGAGTCCAGCAAGACACGGGAGAAGGCCCCCGCAGAAGGGGAACTCCAATGCGAGCGCGGTTCCGCGCAATCTGGCGCAGACGCGTCTGAAATCGCAATCTGTGCGTGTATTCGCGCAATCTGGCGCAGCAGCGCCCGAACTGGCAAAGGGAACGCGAATCCGCGCAATCGGGCCCAGGATTGCAAACTGACGTGGTTCTGCACTATCTGGTGCAGGCTCGCCCGGAATTGCAATGCGAGCGCGATTCCGCGCTATCTGGCGCGGGCGCGCTTGGGGTTGCAATCGGCGCGCGAATCCGCGACATCTGGCGCATGTGCGCCCAGAAATTCAAGCCGAGCCCGAAGGCGCCCCCGGAATAGCAATGCGTGAGCGATTCTGCGCCATCTGGCGCGGGGGCGCCTGCAATTGCAATCGTCGCGCACATCCGCGCAATCTGGCGCAGATGCGTTCTGAAGTGCAAAACGGAGCGCGATTCCGCGCAATCTGGCGCAGGCGCGCCTAGAATTGCAATCAGTGCGCGAATCCGCGCCATCCTGCCCAGAATTGCGAGCGGAGCGCGAGTCCGCGAAATCTGGCGCAGACGCGCGCGGAATTGCAATGCGAGCGCGATTCCGCGCAATCTGGCGCAGGCGCGCTGGGCATTGCAATGCGAACGCGGTCCCGCGCAATCCGGCGCAGACACGTCTAAGATCGCAGTTCGAGCGCGAATTCGCGCAATCTGGCGCAGCAGCGCCCGCAGATGCAAGTAGAGCGCGATCCACGAAATCTGGGACCAATATTGCAACGGAGCGCGATTCCGCCCAATCTGGCGCAGACGCGCCCAGAATGGCAATGCGAGCGCGTTTCCGCGCAATTTGGCGCGGGCGCGTCTGGCATTGCAAACGGTGCGCCGAGAATTGCAAGCAGAGCGCGAATCCGCGCAATCTGGCGCAGGCGCGCCTGAATTACGATGCGCGCGCGATTCTGGGGTATCTGGCGCCGGCGCGCAAGGAATTGGAATCGATGCGCGCATTCACGCAATCTGGCGCAGAAGCGCCCAGAAATTGCAAACGCAGCGCGAATCCGTGCAATCTGGCGCGGGAGCGGTGATGCGACTGCTCTGCATCCGTCCACTGGACCATGATCGCTTAAAGTGGCGTTTCTGCTTCGCACCTTCTCTCTCCAGACTTGGCAGACGCGAAGCGTGCAGGAGAAAAACTTCAATGCCACGAAGTGTGGCTCTTTTGGGGGTGCTGCATCTGCCACAGGCCACGGCAGCGTCTCCGCAACAAGGGAGAGCCACCTACCCCCCCGAAGGGAAGCGGATTGCGGCCAGCACGCGGGGAGGGACCGCGAGAAATGCAGCCCAAACCAACCCAAGCCCGCGCGCGAGAAAAATACGGAGCAAGGAAAAACGAGAACAAAAGAGCAAGACAAGAGAAACTAAGAACGCACTTCAGAATGTCAGCTCCGAGCCGCTCTGCGCGAGCCGACGGCCTGAGCGTCACAGGGTTGCTTGGTTGCGAAACTGAGCGCACGGTGCGCCGGCGCAGCGGCCGACCGCGCACCGCGACCCAAGATGCGAAGCTCCATACCGCTCTGCGCGAGCGGACGGCGCGTGAGCGTCACAGGGTTGCTTGGTCGCGCAACTGAGCGCACGGTGCGCCGGCGCGACGGCCGACCGCACACCGCGGCACAGATGCACAGCTCCATGCCACCCTACGCGAGCGGACGGCACCTGAGCGTCACGGGATTGCTTGGTCCCGCAACTGAGCGCGCGGTGCGCCGGCGCAGCGGCCGACCGCACACCGCGACCCAAGATGCACAGCTCCGTGCCGCTCTGCCCGAGCGGACGGCACCTGAGCGCCACAGGGTGGCCCCGCAACTGCGCAGCGTCCGACCGCGCACCGCGACCCAAGATGCACAGCTCCTTGCCGCTCTGCGCGAGCGGACGGCACCTGAGCGTCACAGGGTTGCTTGGTCCCGCAACTGAGGGCGCGGTGCGCTGGCGCAGCGGCCGACCGCACACCGCGACCCAAGATGCATAGCTCTATGCCGCTCTGCGCGAGCGGACGGCACCTGAGCGCCCCAGGCTGCTGAATAATGGGCGACGAGATCTGGCCCGAGCGCCCCGAGACAGAGAAGGCCGGGACTGCGTCGACAGAGGGCGTGGATCTCGGCTGCGTGGGGGCGATCCGAACCCCAACCAGAGGGACCGCAAGACGCGCGGCAGCATCCCCTGGCCCTGCGCGCAAGGTATCCATTGATATAAAAAAAATGGATTTTGTAAGAAGAGGTAACTCTTGGACAGGTAATGATCAGCCTTGAGGGAATCGATGCAAAGACATCCTGATCGGCCAGTGCCAACTAACCAACCAGCCTGGAGCGAAGCAGATGGAGAACGAAGGGTGCCCGCGAAAACCTTGCTTCCCGAACGCGCAGCCTCCTCAGAAGCTGCGCTTTCTGCTTCGCACCTTCTCTCTCCAGACTTGGCAGACGCGAAGCGTGCAAGAGAAAAACTTCAATGCCACGAAGTGTGGCTCTTTTGGGGGTGCTGCATCTGCCACAGGCCACGGCAGCGTCTCCGCAACAAGGGAGAGCCACCCCCCCGAAGGGAAGCGGATTGCGGCCAGCACGTTCGCCACGCGGGGAGGGCGGGAGGGACCGCGAGAAATGCAGCCCAAACCAACCCAAGCCCGCGCGCGAAAAAAATACTGAGCAAGGAAAAACGAAAACAAAAGAGCAAGACAAGAGAAACTAAGAACGCACATCAGAGTATCAGCTCCGAGCCGCTCTGCGCGAGCCGACGGCCTGAGCGTCGCAGGGTTGCTTGGTTGCGAAACTGAGCGCACGGTGCGCCGGCGCAGGGGCGCGCCTGCACCGTTTGGCGCCGCTGGCAGCACGGGCATGCGCAGGCGCAAGTGCAAGTGCTGAACTACGACACCTGGACGCGCGCCACATCTTTGCCCGCAGAAACTCGTCGGATAGCCCAGCTAGCGGGGGCCATATTCCCCGCAACTCGCCCAGCGCCGTGCCGTGGAAGTCGCTCCCGTGAACCGCGCCGTTGTCTGCCAAAGCTTGCAGCGCTAGGTTGGCCGACGGCGGGTGGCACGACGGTGGTGTCCCAGCCAGAACGCTGTGGAACCACTCGCTGAGGTCTGACGGGATCTCCACGCCCTGCACGCAAGGCTGTTCCTCGTCGCCCCGGCAACGGCGGCGGGAAGCATTGATGAACTGCAAGGCCATAGCAAAACGCTTGGGCCCCCGCGGCTATCTTGACGGCTTTCCACTGCTTGTCGCCATCTCCTTCGAAGGGCTTGGCCCCGGCGCGGAGACCATGATGACAAATGTGCGCATCTGCGCGTCTGCATAATCCGCTGGGACTGCCGAGCCCATGTGTTCCGGGAGGAGGCGCGCCACACTTCCGTAGAAGAGTTCTGGGTGGCGCGTGGGCTCGTTCGCGTCCGCGACGAACTGGATCAATTTTTCTATATCGGCACCGGACAGGGCCAATAACTTGCCTTCGGGCACGGTGGCCACCAAGGCCTGCACGGCTGCTGAGTCGAGCGGCATGACCTCTCCTGCACACTCGACGCAAGCAAGGCGGACGTGTGTAGGAAACACGGGGTAACGTCGACAACGCCTGGAGCCTATGGCAACGGATCGCGACTGACACGGCCATTCCCTCTGTGGGACATGGGCGCACATTACGTTCCTGCCCCAAGAGCACCCCCACCTGCGTCCAGCAGCCAGTTTTCCGATCGCGCCCAGCTGTCACAACGGCACGTCGGCCGCTTGAGCCCCAGCACGAAGGAAGGAAGGTGAGAGAGTCCTCCCCCCGCTCCGCCTACCCTGCGCACTCGCTGCTGCACATCCCGGCGACCCCCGTTTGACGTTGATCGCGGCCAGGGGAACTACGTGGGTAGGAACCCCTCCCGGCGGCCGGACCGTAGCGGACCCGACGGGGAGGCCCAGCTGGCCGGACCGTAGCGGACCCAGCTGGGCATTGCAATGCAATGTGGGACCCCTTCCCCGCCGGCCGGACAGTAGCGGACCCGACGGGGAGGCCCAGCTGGCCGGGCCGTGGCGGACCCAGCTGGGCATGCTGGGCATGCAATGCAATGTGCCCCTCCCGCCAGCCGCGCCGTAACAGACCCGGCGGGGAAGCCCACCTGGCCGACCTTAGCCGACGAGCATGCGATGCATCGCGCGCAAGACCGCGACAGAGAGCGCAGAAGTGAGCTTGAGCACGCACACAGAGCCACCACGGCGGCCTAGCGGTGAACGACTGGGTTACCCTGGCCAGTGTAACAGTGGACCCGGCGGGAAGCACCGCACAGAAGGCGACGGGAACCGCAGACGTGGCGAACGAGAGACCCTGCAGGAAGCAGCTGGGGCCGAGAACCCCAGCCCGGCAGAGCCGCGGCGCACCCCGCAGGGACAGACGAGGCACGCGCACGCGCACTGGACAGACCAAGTTCGCCAGGAGCGCGCCTGCGTGGCCACGGCAAACGTGGCGACGAGGACGCCAGGAACTTGCTACCCCGCCCCCGCGCCGGGCGGCAAACCACAGAACACCGACGACACGCGCCAACGCCGCCGCTCCTACTGGAGCCAACCAGGCCATGAGGAAACCATGAAACTCCCCACACGGACCAAACGACCAACCGAGGGAAACTGCGGCCGAAACGCGGATTTTCCTCCCCACGAAAGAACCTTTAGGGGGTAAACAGACAGACAGACAGACCAACGGCCCAGAGAGATCGACAGACAACCGCGACCTCACCGAGGCCCGCCAGACACCACCAGCTCCACCAGGAGCACCTTCTTTGGGACAAGGCGAGTGAGCAAAGAAGCGGAGGAGTACATTGACAACTCTGGCCGCTCGTTGTTTTCTCGCGCGGAGAAAACACTATCGACGACCTCCGCGGGAGCAGTGGAACGCGACAGACCCCGCTGCCTGACTGGGAGATTCTGGGACGAGTCCAAATCCCCGCTGAACCCAGAACTCCCAGGCGGAAGCTGACTACGCGTTGCCCGTGAAGCACGAGAGAATCTTTTTGGAACCACAGCCATGCCCAATGCACCAAGAACTCGCCGTCTGACGAGCTCGAATGCTCGGAAAATCATTGCGGCCGCCAAGCCCTCGTATGTGCAGACAGATGGCCGGCGCCCTCGCGCCAGCAAGGGGCTTGAGGGAAGCGCTGCCTGGCTGGGATCTTGGCGAAAGCCGCGAGGGTGGTATGCGGGTGGGCCAGAGACGGCGCGCAAGCCCTTAGGGCTTGGGTTTGTCCGCGACAAGACACGATCCTGGGTTTGCCCGCGAAAAGGCAGGGACCCATGCCAGAGGCCCCCAAGTCGGCGGGCTAGCGCCAAGAGGCCTCCAAGTCGGTAGGCGTGGCAAGGCAGAGGTCCCCAAGACGGCGGACATGGCTGAGGATGCCCTCTCGGCGGGCCAGGGTGGCGACGAGCGCGGGCACGCCAGACAGAGCGCTCCTGCCAGAGAGCATCACGCTCTTGAAGCAGCACTTGTCCGCGAGAAAGCAAGAAGCCTAGGTTTGCCCGCGAAAAGGCAAAAAGGCCCGAAGGGGAACAGCCCTTAGGGCTTGGGTTTGTCCGCGAGAAGACAGGGACCCTGGGTTTGCCCGCGAAGAGGCAAGGGTCCATGCCAGAGGCCCCCAACTCGGCGGGCTTGGCGTCAGAGGCCTCCAAGTCGGTTGGCGTGGCAAGCCAGAGGTCCCCAAGTCGGCGGACATGGCTGTGCAAGAGCGGCAGGACGACACTCCCAGCGGTCAAGGCGACGAGGAGCGGCAAGAATCGACTAGCTTTCGACGCTGCTTCCTCCAGGAAGCTCAAGCGACGAGGACAACGGACACGCCTAGGCGACGAGGAGCGCGGGCTGCGGCGACGAGGAGCGCGGGTAAGCCTCGAGAAACCCCACGCCAGCAGAGCTACGCCCAGGAGCTTACTTCCGCCGTTCCACGGAATCGCCAGCTTGCCGAGGACTGCTAGCCCGCGAGGCAGGCGAAGAGGCATAGAGGCGAAGAAGCAAAGAGAAAACAATGCGAGGGCTTGCTCCTGATGATTTTCCTGTGACGAAAACAAGTTTACGCGCCATACCAAAAATTCAGCTGCCTGCAGGGCCTCACGTGCGCGGGCACTGGCGTGCGCAAAAGCAGTCAGCCCACGCCAGCCTCCACTGTAGAAGAGGGCAGTCGGACCTCCTGCTTTGAGAGAAGCCCAACCACGCCTGAAAGCATGCGTGCCCCACGCCTGTGGGGACCTCAGATTGCGCGCAGACGCTGCTAGTTTTAAGAAAGGCAGCGATTCGGAATAAGATATGCGTTTGAACGGTAGCTTTTTGGCCTCGACAACAAGCACTAAGGCGCACACGCCGCACAAAGACGGCCCCTGCGTCCCACATATGCAGCCCCTGACCACTTCAACTGGCTCCTTAACATTTCCGCCGCAGAAATGTTACGATCACCTGCTTCTTGCCCTTGGCCTCCTTGATTCTTCGTGGGGCCAGGCTCGTACCAATGACCAAGGTTTCTCTATGGCGCAAGGTGAAGTGGCGCGACGCAACCCACGACCGAGCCACGTCCGGCGTGGACGCCGTCTTGGAAGCCCACTTTGCCAGGGCGCGCGTGTCTCCTGGCGAAGCCCTCAACTTCACGCGGCGAGTCGCCGGATCCGTGGCTTTTTCAGCGCCCCGAATCAAGCAGGAAGTGTCCGCCAAAGGCCCTGGTGAATTTTTCGACCAAGCCAACACTGTTCGAAGGCGAGACACATGC